>CAIGQQ010026964.1:13968172-14107808 GCA_903798035.1 Danio albolineatus | reverse complement strand
TTATTTTATTTTATTTTATTTTATTTTATTTTATTTTATTTTATTTTTTGTTTATTTGTTTATGAGCCAATCATACATTTTTACAGTCATTTCAGCCAGCCAGCCTTAGTGCTTCTGTTGAACTGTCTGTCCATTACTAAATCGCCACGTTTAAGGCATGATTTAAAAAAAAATCACTGCATTAAAAAATCACTGCATAAATCACTGCATAAAGCACTGCATTAAATTTCATTTCCCCCCCGCCATGTCTTTAAAATATGACAGTTTATTTTACCACAGTATTTTCAATGGAGTTTCTGCGCTCACCTGCTGATCCTGTTGGTGCTAGCGGTTACACAGTCTTTCATCTCGTTTCATGCATGACCAACTAAACGAATGCTTGATTTTATTTAACTGAATGTATTGTAATTACATTACACCATTGATGCTGTAAAAGGAACCTTATGAAGTTGAAAATAGTCACATTAAGCTTTCATCGGAAGTTTATCATTGGCTGAAAAACACTAGCTGTGTATATACCATATTAAAGCACTGTATCATCACAGTACAGCCTTAAAACACTAATTAATTGCCATTTAAATGCTTTATACCTTTCCACTGTGTTCACATAATTTTAATAAGAAAAATGTACTATGATCACTTAATCATTTATATGTTTTATATGTGGGTCAAAATAAGTATTCTTCGTATTTTTTTACATAAATTAAGCTGTAACCTATAGGGTCAATGGAACATAATTTCACCTGCATATAACGTTTTTCTTTTTTCTTTTCGTTTTGTTTCAGAATATATGGGTCAAAGGGTGTTTAAAACGTCTAAACAACAGTTTTCTTTTTCAGACTTTAGAATGGTTTGGGTTTAATTATACATTTATAAAATATATAAAAATAAGGAAATTATTTCAGCGGAAGTCATACATTTTTGCAATACTTCCAGAAGACATCCACTTAAATGTAGTTTTCCTTAACATTACTTTATACACCAAATAAGTCTAAGAACATACATCATTATATTTTGACATTTACACAGAATTTCTTTTATAGTGCAATTTATATTCTATGTATCTTAATAAAATCCCTTTTGCACATTTAATAGACATCAAAATGTGATGTTTTGACTTTGATCAATATATACAGTATATTGACATTTAAATATTTTTAGTTTTACCCTTTTTTGTGAAATCCATTCAGCATGTAATTAAGCATGCAACCCTTCATAATGAATTGAGCATGACGCTTCTGTCATCTGTTTTCCGGTTTCCAACCTGTCTTTTCGATCCACCTAATGTGTTATATATGTCTGTTGAACCATCTCGGAAAGAATCATTTAATCAAGCATGAACGGTAGTTTGTCTTTTACGTTCCATCATTATCATTTATGCTGCGCCGCGGGCACAATTAATTACACATTAGGATGCATCATCCATCATTTGTTGTGAGGACTGGTTTTGTGACCTATTTGAATTGGGATCAACATCTTACACAACACAGACTGGCTTCTCTGAGCTTGTGTTTCACTGCCCTCTTCAGACAAAAGATTGAAATAAAAGCCGTATTCCTGTTCAACAGTTGAGCTTTTAATTTAATTTAATTTAATTTAATTTAATTTAATTTAATTTAATTTGATTTAATTTAATTTAATTTAATTTAATTTAATTTAATTTTTTAAACACTGTGGCAATTATTTTTCAGAATTTTCAACTAAAACTCGTATTATTCAACTAAAACACTCCTAAAACCTGTGTAACCGTTCATATTTGAGCACTTACTATACACTTACTTTTTTATTTATTTTTATTTATATATACATTATTAAACACTATACTGATCATATTCAGATTTCACTAAATGACTCGTTTTAACAAACACATACTTGCCCCATTTCATATGAATGTTCGAAGCAAACATGGAGACGTGTTCTGCGTTTAATTGGAGTTCAATTGTCTGATGTGAAAATATTTTGACACTCGTGCTGTCTTTCTTATCAGCTGATGCCATCAACAACGCTGCGGGATTTGGCTTTAATGGCTACGACAGTGATGGTTCACCTCGATGGGATCTCCTTTCCAACATCAGGATTATGAATATAGAGGTCCGTTAAACTGTTTTTACTTTATTCATCTATTTTATTTTTATTCTTTGAGTTAATCAGAAGTCTTATAATCAGCTCATTTTGTTTTCAGCTTGCCACGAGCTTTAAAGTTTTCTTAGATAACTGGAACATCCAAACAGCACATTGGCTTAAAAGGTAAGACCAGAAAGAGCATCTTACACTATTGTACAATACACTTTTGATATGTTTTCAAATTAATTTATGCTTACCAAGGCTGATCAAAAATACTGTAAAACAGTATTAACGTGACATATTCTTACGACACAAGATCAGCATTTCTTTTGTTTTATTGTTTTAAATTGTAATTTATTCCTGTGATCCTGTTATGATTTTTCAGTAACCATTAATTCGGTTTTCAGTGTCACATAATTCATTAGAAATCATTATAATTTGCGGATTTGGTGCTAAGTAAACAAACTGCTTTTATTTTATTGTGGATGTCATGATTAAAATGTTTTTTTACATTTTTAAAATGTAAAAAATGTAATAGCACATTCACTAGAATAAGGTTTATGTAATAAATGTTCTATCCCTTTTGTTAAATTGTGTGCATTCTTGCTTAATAGACCTTTTTCAAATTTCTGGGTTTCTCAGCAGGAGAAGTCGTCATAGTTGGGTAAACTTAAAATCCCAGTGAATGGGAGATTACAACAATTATTATTATTATTATTTTTATTTTTTTTTGCATTCCTGTTTGATCAAATAATAAAAGAAAAAATTCATCGATAGTGTTATCAAGACCTTCATAAACAAGAAGAAAAAATAGTGTGAGACTCATAACGGCAGTCAAAAGAGAGAACAACGTCACATTTACTGTCCTGCCCATAGGCGCTGCTTTAGAAACAAAAGTGGTAATTATTACTATTTTTTTAAATTGTTTCATGAAAAGAGGATGTGATACTAATAAGTATATCTTTATAAATGTACATGCATGTATGTTTAAAAAAAAAACGAAATATTAAAAATACATCATAATCAGCTTGTGAAAAGGGTCTAAAAAAGATTACTTTCTTGACAAAAAGAAGAAACACTTGTTTGATTGAATCATACTAAGTTTATGTCATACAGTTGACCAATATGTTTTGTCTGTGTGCAAGAATAGAACACGCTGTCTTCCCAACCACAAAACCTGTACATTTTATTCTCTTATTGGTTTATCATGGTTAGTAATCATCAGTTCAATGTAAAGCAATTAACAACATAAATATTTTTGTCATAATATTGCTGCTCAGATTAACACAGATGCAACTGATATAGTAAAATATTTCCCTTATGTTAAGAAAAAAATAAAGACTGCCCCTTAATGAAAAATGTAAACCGTTGACCCTGTCAGCAAGAAATACTATACTGAGGATAAAAGCATTGGGTGAAAAGATAAATAATTTCCTTCTTCTGTTCGCTTACATGCAAGCGTGATAATTGCATACTGGTTTATTATGTGTGACATGATGCGTTGTCTTGTAGGGTGTGTTATGAACGCTGTCCTTACAATCCCACTGCTGCCACCTTCCTGCTGTCAGCCATGTGGCACGGGGCTTATCCAGGCTACTACCTCACCTTCCTCACAGGCATCGTCATCACTCTCGCAGCCAGAGCCGTGAGTGAAACCATACTGATAACAAACATGCAGTGCACTTCACAATATTCCTCTCATTTGCATCTAATGGGACCATTTGCTTGGCTGGAAGGAGCATGGTACTACAATTACAATTACTTTTAGGAACCCCTGCTGTAATAATATTATTATGATTATTTTCAGTGTGAACAAGATCTGTCTGTTAGTAGTACAAAAATAACATCTGCAATTCATACTACTTATATAAAGAATAACTACTTATGATATACTGTAGAGCGCAGCAATTGGGTTCTGAATATAAAAACTACATTGCCCATGATGCTCTGCAGAAAAAAATTCACTGTTCAGAGAGTTGTAGTGAGTGAAGTGTCATTCCATACCCTCTTAGAACATTTTTTTTTATTATTCCTCTACATTAAAAACTTTGACCAAGTTGTGTTTCTTAGGGCTATTTGATTACATGGATAGATTACCCAAAAACTTAAACTTGCCGTTCATTTGTTCAACCTCAGGCAATTCAATATGTATGACTTTTTTTCTTCATTAGAACATTTTCAGGTGAGACTGTGGTACTTAATGATTTTTAAAACACTTAATATACTGTTAAACACTTGAAAGTATAAAAGCATATACAGGCAAAACAAAACTTGCATACCCGTGGCTCCTGGTGATACATTGAGGTCTTGTGAAGCTAAATGATCAGTCTGAACAAGAAACGTTAAGGGGTTAGTTCACTCCAAAATTAAATTCTCACCCTCACGTTGTTACAATCCCTGAGACCTTTCTTCATCTTCAAAACACAATTTACCATATTTTAGATGACATCCAAGAGCTCTCTCATCCTCCATAGTCACCAACGCTATAGAGACGTTCAAAGTTCAGAAAAGACACCAAAAACATTGTCAAAACATTTCATTTGTGACTTCAGTGATTCAACTGTAATCATACAAAGCTCCAACCATCAGTGGTTAAAAGGACTTTGTTTGCCAATTTCTCTTTTTCCACTTTCTATGGGCATTACAACCGACAATACAATGTATTGTCCGTAGACGTACTGTATAGTTTGAACCAGCAGCTCAACATGTAAGCATTGTATTGTAAATGCACAATTCAATCAGATGCGGAAGTCAAGTTGTTTTTGCAGTATTTTGACACACTAAAGTGTTTTTGGACCTTGTATGATTAAAGTGGAACCACTGAAGTCACACATGAAATGTTTTGACAATGCTTTTGGTTCATTTTCTGGACTTTGGAAGTTTCAGGACTATTGCTGTATATAATAGATGAGAGAACTCCCAGATTTCAGCTAAAATATGTTAATTCATGTTTTGAAAATGAACGAAGGTCTCAGGGGATTGAAACAACACAAGGGTGAGTAATTAATAACAGAATTTTCATTCTTAAGTCAACTAACCATTTAAAATGACTAAAATTATTTGTAACCTTTGGGTGAACTAACAGCAAGTACATTTTTTTGGTGAGCTAACAGCGCATTTCATTTTTGGGTGATCATTATGATCAGTGACTACGTTTACAAGGACGTCAGCAATCAAATTATTTGCCTTCATCTGGATAAGACAATAATGTGATTAAGGTCTTTACATGAGTTGCTTTTTGAATGTTCCTTTCATGGTCCTGTTTTACATGTTATAGGACATAATTCGATTAACGTCATCGCGTCACCATTATCTCCACATTTCCTCTGGAGTTTCATGTAATTTCGGGTGTTTCATTTTTAATTTGTCGACTTTAACTGCAGTTTGACACTTTCACTTTCATTCAGGATCATTTAATTTATGCCCCCGTGACAAACGAGGTACTGGATGCGAGTATGAGCTGCTGGAAAAGTATTGTTTTAATGGAATTTGATACCGCACACCATATGGGGGGAAAAAAACCTCAGCATTTCATGATGCGGGTGTCTGTGGTCCTTCACATACTTGGTAGATGCAAAGAATAGTGTCAAACAGCCGTGTGTATATGGACTATCCTGTAGCAAAATGCAGTAAAAACCCTATACGATGGTACTGCACTTCAATAATGAGACTAAAATCGGCATACATTTATGTTTAGTTTGATTATGACTTTAGTTAGATTAAGGTCATCAAAAATCGCTGCTTACATGGTAGACTCTTAATCTGACTATTGTCTTAATTGTAACAAAATCAGATTATTGGTGTCCATGTAAACATACTCAGTGTGAGCTCCTGTAAACAACAACAAATTCTTGTTTGCGCACACTTGGCGAATAAACCTCATTGTGATTTTGATCTGTGTTCCTTTTTTATTTTAGGTGAGGCACAATGTAAGACCACATTTCTTGGGTTCCCCAACTCACAAATTTGTGTATGATGTCATCACATGGGCAGCTACACAGATCGCCATTTGTTACACAGTAGTTCCCTTTGTGCTGCTTTCTGTGGGCCCCTCGCTCAAGTTCTACAGGTGGGCCTGACAAACAAAAAACACATTCAAAAACATTCTTTCTTGATCCACAGGTTGACATTCAGCTTTCTCCATCTCTCCGCAGGTCATGGTACTTCTGCCTTCACATAGGCTGTATACTGCTGGCCATCGCTCTGCCGGTCAAACCAAGGCACCTGCGGCTGAAGGAGCAACAATCCGCCGCACAGCCGAGCTTGGAGAGCACAGACAGCAACCAGAAACAAAAAGCCACATGAGTCCTGGAACAACTTACCAAAACGTCTTTACACTCACAGACTGGGCAAATGTACCTATTCTCCAGCCACACTTGAAGAGAGTCAGATCAACTAAAGCTCACAAATAAACCAACCAACCAGAGTCTGTCTGGACTGATAGAGTAACGTCATCCCTCGGCTCATGTAGTGGTACTGGGATTCGACATGTTGGAATCAAATCTGACTGGTATAAGAAGAGTTTTATTGCCAAGAAAATACTGTTGTATAGATTAACGTGACCTTCCCTTTGTAATCCAACTTGTCACAGCAAGTATTAGTGTCCTAACCTGGTGGTGTTGGGCTGTAAATAGGATTTTCTTGCAAAATGACAAGCAGAAATCTGGAAATGTTATATTTGGAAACAGACGAGTTTTCATGTTCTAGGGTTAAAATAAATACGACTAACTAAACTAACAGGAAACATAATAACAATGAAATTATTGGATTATTGGAACGGAGGGATATGTGTGCAAAGTTTAAATGTCCACAAAAATTTAAGACAAGTTTCTGATTGATGATTTTATGGTGGCACCATTAAAACAATGCAGGCTCTTGGTTTTTTTTTTTTGTCATGTTATGTTTGTTATGGTCTGTCGTAACGTCTTGTTCATGTAGTCTTCACATAAATCGTCTGAAAGTTACACATAATGCATTCCACTCTAAAGACCAGAGATTCTTTTCTCATTAATGAAAGTATTCCTCAGCCTAATCCCATCAAAACTGGGAATTTCAGAAAGTATTGGAATGTTAAAAGTAATTGCCAGCAACATAAGTAAAAAAAAGGAAAGTACTGTTAATTGCATGACTTTTGAGAGTCAGGCAGACAGTGGTTCTGAATGCACTGTAATGCACATTTTGTATGGTGTTAGTCAGCTTCAAGGTTTGGCCTGCTTAAGGTTGGAGATTAAGCTGATGTTTGTGTTGTAGAGGATGTCCACTGGATTTGTTTAAACCATATATGTTCTCTGTGTGGATCTGGAACGATGTTTTTTTTCTTTTTCTTTTGCAAATTATGTAATTAAAAGAGGTCTTTTTACTACTTTGTTGTGTATTTGTTTATTATTCAATAATGAATGATGTTAGAAGAGTTGATCATTTAGCTTTCCGTATTCTCACATGCTCAAAATCTGCTCTTTGCTCTGCAGACATAAACGTTGCACTTTGTGCCACTACAGATAACAATAAGTTACTTGATCTTACTGACTTCATGATTTAGGGGACAGGTGGGACTTTTACCGTGGACCATTTCTGTGTACCAGTGTGCAATTTGTACTTTAAAAAGAAGTTTTTTTTGTCTTTTAGATATTTCATAAGTAAAATTATCAATTATTTATTAAAAAAAAGTTATTTGTGACTTAAAAAAACAAATTTAAACCTATTTTATGTCATGTCTAGTTTTAAAACAATTGAAGCTGAAAACATTTGGTCAGACATGGAGACAATGGTATGAAGTACATCGTTTTGCCCATTTATATTATAAAAAAGACAACAAACTGCCCGTCGAGATGCACAAATGACACATTCTAGCAGTGACTATAATATTATGTAATAACTTCCTATATTACTAATGTGAATATAGTAAACAACAGTAAATTCTCACGCGATCATATATGCTGATCAGTGTGAGTGGTGACGTCACGCGGTGTGTTGTCAGGGACTCGCCCGAGAGGAAGCAGCAGCACAGTGCTTCGCTTCTTCAAAATGGCTGTGGCTGAAGATGGTGAATAGGAAAACAGAAGCGCCGTCGATCGTCAGAAATACACCTTTCTAACCGGACATTCAGACTTCAGGATATTTCAGCGTTTCTTTTCACTGAGGTACGTTTGCTTACAGAAGGCGGATGTGGGCTTTTAAATCGCGTTTGTACGTTGATGCCGCGTATGATTGACAGTCCTTAAGCTCTTAAAGCACTGTAACGAGCATCAAGCTGGAGAATTAAGCAAGTTTTAGCGTTCACTGAGAATAAAAATTCGTATTTGATTATGTAAATGCACTTAAACAGTGGTAAGGTTAATCTGTTAATGGTTATTTTTATGCCGATTAAAATTGTGTTGTCTCTCAGTGCATCAACATTCAGACATGTCGGCGAGACACTGCCGCCCTGTTTATTTCTAGAAATGCATTCTCTAGTGTCAAATTACAATAATATTGACACAATAATAATAATATTTAGACAGTCTAACACATTCAGACACTTCAACTTATAATATCAATAGCAGACACTACCTATTAGGTATTTATTTTTTTATTTACTCGTGTCTCATTTAGCTTACATATTTTGTATCCATCCATCCATCCATCCATCCATCCATCCATCCATCCATCCATCTATAACGTTATCGATGGTTCTGCCATTATATCGTTCTCTTTCTCTCTCTCTCTGTCTTTCTCTTATTCATTTGAGCTTTATTATTTATTCTCATGACTTGTCAAGTATTGCCAAAACATTGCACATTATATAAACAATGAATAAAGTAATGATTATACATTACATATATACATACATAAACACACCCACCCACCCACCAGAGAAATACACAAATAAGAAAAGCACTGGTGTGATGTAAAATAATTTAATGAATATAATATTTATAAATGAGAAGACAGTAAAATGAATAAAACATAATACACAATGTTTATGGATTCAAATATTATCTTTCTTTGTATATTTTATACACTAAGAAAATAATTAATTGGATTTGCAATTATTATTTCGTGGTAACTGGTTGCAAACAGTTTATATGGACTGAATTTAAACAAACAAATTAAGTATAACATTAGAATTTAGCTCGTATATTTGTTTGCAACCAGTTACCATAAATAAATTGTTGTAAATCCAATTTTTTTTTTTTGTGTCGATTCATATGCCAGTATATAAATTATAGCTATACTTGCGTTGCTGCCAGCCATCTAAGCATCTTGCTGTAGACTTTAGGTGTGAACCACTATTGGTCGCCATAAATAATGTATGATGCCATTCCAGAGCAGACAGACAGACATCAGTCACAGTCAGCAATCTACAGGCATCCAGACAAAAGCAAAGGACAGCGTGACACTGGGTGTGCTGGATCTATGCTGTCACATACTGCTTTATAAGAATAACTCTGGGGTCGTGTTTCATAGATAGAGCTTACAGAGCCTCTTGGATTCCAGAGTGAGCTACCATATTCTCTTTGTTGTTGTCTGTTCGTTTGCCGCTGCAGATACTGCTCGTCTGTTTTTCCCTTATGATTTAAACAGCTTGTATTGAAGGTTAAATTGAGGGTCACATACCAGTGCATATCAAATAAGGTCAAATGCTGTAATATATGAATATGAAGTATTTATTTGCATTGATTTGTGGTTGGACTTTTACTATGCTTTTGGGGATGCTAAATGCATTGTCTCTTTAATTAACATTTAATCGCTGTCTCTGTCTATCTCACTGTAATGTTATTGATTGATCAATCATCAGATAGAAATGGAATAATATTATTTTCTGTTTATTAATAAATATAAGAGTAAATATAATTTATTATATATTCATCTATTTGTTTATATATATATATATATTTTTATTTTATTTTATTTTTTTATTTTATTTATTTATTTATTTATTTATATATTTATTATAAATTAACTAGCCTTTTTCAAATAAGTTGATCCATACTTGATCTGTATGAATCACTGGTTTAACAGTTTTAATTGAAGACTTATATTCTCATTATCCAGACTGAATCCACCGTTTCTTCATTTATTTGTTTTACATTTAATCTGTGGCAGGACTGAAAATGTCTGAAACAGATTTTACCTTAACAAGGATTTGAGAACTAGAAATAGTTCTATTAGTAGTTCTAATAGCTATTTACACTATACAATGATAGTTATAAGGATAAATAATGTGATTTAATAAATAATTATATGGATTTAATAATTAATCATTTAATACATATAATGATATTTTATACTGTAAATAATAGTTTTTCACTTTTTAAAATGCACAAATAATGTTGGATACCATTTATATTTAAATATACTTTTTTAATATATGTAATTGTGGGACTTCAGTGTGTGCATAGAAAAATGCAAATGACTAGAAGTAGGAGTTGAACGTTTCTAAGAATTTATGTTTTTATGTCAGAATGACAGTAATTTATTATTATTATTATTTTTTTTTTACAAGAATCATTGTTTTATTTTATACTGTTAATTTGTAGCTTGGAAAACAATTAACATAAGTTTATCCTGCAACACAAAAGGCAGACCCAGATTTTCAACACAGCAGGAGGGTAAAAAGAGGTGGAAATGTATTATAAAGTGTGTCAGTGGATGTGTTTGGACAAAATTAATAAGCTATCCCTGTGTTATGCTTATCTGTGCCAGCCTTATTTCTCCTGACATTTAAATCCATTGCCTGTGTTTATTCTTGTGCACTGATATCACCTGCCACTCACTCAGGCTAACACAGCAATTATCTCTTTTAGACTATCTCTAAAAGTTTCATATCAGTTACTATTTTAATCCTCCAACGTTTTTATTGCATTATTTATGTTAAATTTTGCTTTTGATGATTCTGAGTCTGACTGAATGTGTTTTTATTCAGGGCGTCTGAGTGAGCGGCAATCATGGACACAACAACCTCCATCAAGATGACCACCCTGGCCATCCAGAACCTCTTCAGCTATGTGGAGGAGGAAAATCTGGCTGCGGTGAAAGTCCACCTCGACAAGTTCAAAGAAGTGGATGGTCGGAGCGATGTAAGTGACATCTAAAAATTATACATCTTTTAAGATGGGCAGTTGAAGTGTTTGAATATCAAATACCCGTTTCTCTGATTGTGTTTTGAAAGAACGGACAGACTCCTCTGATGCTGGCCTCGGAGCAGGGCAGTCTTGAGATTGTTCAAGAACTTGTCCGAAGGGGTGCCAACGTCAACTTGGATGATGTGGTAAGAAAATTAAAAATGTGCTCTATGAAATAAATGATAAAATAGATCAGTTTGAGGGATGTAAACAATAACGGTGGTCCTAACATATTTCCTGTTTTACATTCTTCATTTCCATAGTCTCCGTGAATCCAAAAAAGTCCACATATTGATAAATAAAGTTATGAGAGCTGTTTTAACTTCACGTTATCATTGAATTGCCTCTTGTTACAGTTAAGAAAATAATTTAACAACAAATAGCAAATGTTCATGGGCCAATGACATCACCTGATCGAAATGGTCTATAAGAGAAAAATTCTCTTACTCTGAATTTACGCGGATTTAGGTTCATTCTGAGATGGCATTTATTCCAAATCGAAATTAAAATAGATATTTAGAGCATTCTTCTTTTGCATGAAAAAACAGAAAGGTCAAAAAGTAAATATTAAGGTGGCAACACTGCAGGCTGTTAACAGGCTATCACATAGCATGTGACATTTCGAGCACACTGGCTCTTCATCATGCAATATTTGCTTGTTAAGAAACATATTTACTTTTTTAACTTTTTGTTTTTGCCTGAGCACCCATTTGAGATTGATGTGCGTGCTTTAGTGCATTTTTATGTTTATATTTATTTTTAGACAACACAGAACCAATGTTTTAACTTCAGAAACGTTAAGAAATAAATATTTTGTGGAATAGAAAATTATTGAAAAGAAGAAATTATTCAGAGAAATTAATGAAGACTTTTCCAGTGGTCTAATTTTTTCATAGCTGTCAGTGTTTCCTCTGGGATTTTTTCCAGCTGTGGCGGCAGGCACAGGTCTTCCAACTACCTATGGCGTTATTTCAATGACAAATGTGAGCGCAGTAAATATACACTGCTCAAGCGCAGATTCTCTTGTGTGCTAAACACTGCTGAAGTGTGATTTAGTACGTTTATGTAACGAGTATTTCTCCAATATTTATTAGATTTGCTAGGAATATTTCTGAATGTCTCCAATAGTCCTACAGAACTGCATTGATGCGTACTGAGGTAAAGTAAAACCGCCATAAACTACAGCAAGACAAAGTCGTTTTATGCAGAACCGTAGAGCTTTATCTATATAGTATAATTATGGAAACTGTGTCCATCATAACTGAAAGCTAAGTCGTTTTTGCTGGCCTCACGCATCCCGCAATCCTGTAAGTCAGTCAGCATGTCACCTTAAAGGGTTCCGCAAATAACACACAGCACTACTACGATTACAGAAAAGTTCACTCAGTTTATAATTCACTTACCTTTTAATACGTTTAGGTGCGATTATAACCCGCTATTTAAAAAAACAACAACAACTAAATGGTTTGAATGAGATGTGATGTAGCCGTGGCGGGAATGAATTTGGGTGGCGCCCCTCCATGAATGAATGAATGTAGTGGAAACCGGGGCTGTATATTTTAGTGATCAAGTATAGTACAGTAAATTACAAAATTAACATACACATTTTTTTTTATTGTACTGACAGCAGCAGACTTTTTTTTAATAGTAAACATTTTAAACCAGGTATTGAATATCATTGGTATTCCTATGCAATATATTTGGCATATATATTTATAACCTGTATATGATTATAGAGCCACTGTGCCACAGGGCGTTCACTACAGTCGGCTCCATCACTGTTACCACGACAACAGTCAATAGTTTCCATGGCAACCATCTTTTTGCTTTTCCCTGATAGGACTGCTGGTCTGCTCTGATCTCTGCAGCAAAGGAGGGGCATGTGGAGGTGGTCAAAGAGCTGCTCGAAAACAGTGCTTACATTGAGCACAGAGACATGGTGAGACAGTCAAAAAGTAAATGTTAGCATCAAAAGCAATACATGTACCATAATCACGTTCTTAATGAGGTGACTTTGTGTCATGCAGGGGGGTTGGACTGCTCTTACATGGGCTTCATATAAAGGTAGAGTTGAGGTGGCCACGGTCCTGCTGGAGAATGGGGCAAACCCAAACACCACTGGCCAGGTAAAGATGGAAAACCGTACTGTTTCCCCTTCCATATAAGACACATGCATATGAATGCAAAATAATTATATAATGCATTTAAAGATGACAGAACTTATTATGCATTTCACATTTCATGTGGTTGCTTGTAGCAATACAGTGTCTACCCCATAATCTGGGCTGCCGGTAGAGGCCATGCAGAGATTGTCAAACTCTTGCTGGAGCATGGAGCTAAAGTCAACTGCTCTGATAAGGTGAGATTAAATATTCCAAGTTGATATAAGGTGTATTAACAAAATACAGGAGTTCCCCAGTTATGGAATTTTAAAAGGATCATTCCAGACATTGAAATATACTGTATATGTGTACATTGAAATAAATATATATTTCATATAGAGCAGGGGTGCCCAAACTTTTTCTCATGAAGGGCCAAAATCCAAGCTTGATTGAGAGCTGTGGGCTGAAAGTAAATATTGCAAACTGTATTACATTAAAGTTGGCATGGGTAATTTCCTAATTTACTTCATTTAACAATGAATAGAATAAAAATACTCCAACCGTATTTACTAAAGCATTGAAAGTATTTGAAAATGTTTATTATTTTAACGAACTTCTTAAAACCATAAACAAAATTACATTTATAAACAATGAAGTTCAATGCCATATACACTAGCCATGCTTAACCTGCCTTGGCCTTGATTTGCATGCTGACGTCTTCTGCTTTGTCCCCTATTCACTAAGTGACAGTATGTACATTTTTTTAAAAATCTGATTCATTTAATGAACATTTGATTGTAACATTTAATTTCAGTTTGCTTTTTTATAGCTTAATAATAAAACAAACAAACATTTCCCACTGGCGGGCCAAATCAAATGATACAAAGGGCCAACTTTGGCCCACAGGCCCTAGTTTGGCCATCTCTGATATAGAGCTTTGGCTTCAAAATGATC
The DNA here is from genome assembly GCA_903798035.1 of Danio albolineatus. Taxonomy (NCBI): domain Eukaryota; kingdom Metazoa; phylum Chordata; class Actinopteri; order Cypriniformes; family Danionidae; genus Danio; species Danio albolineatus. The sequence continues at coordinate 14,093,584 of CAIGQQ010026964.1, read as the reverse complement.
ACTTCAAAAACTGGGTGTTAAAAAGCAGATGAGAGAAAAGCTAAATATCGTTTTTCTCAGTCGAGCTCTTCACTGCCACACAAACAGCGAGTGCTTCAGATTTTTTTTCAAAATCCATTGTTGTTCCTGGCTGTTGAAGTCATAAAAAATTATGTAAGCTGAAACCATTTTAATATGATTTTTCATTTATGTTTCAAATATTAGTAGTAGGATTAGTAGTATTAATTTATACGCAAAAAAGCAGTTTGTTTTTTATGTTTAAGCTTAAAAATTAAGCGCTTTATTCAGTGAGATTAAGGTACTAGTCAGAGAATTTGATATTTGTCTGAATGTGGGAACCCTGAAAATATTTGTTGTGTACTCTGAATAGAAGTCAGTTGGGCAATGTTTGCACTTCTATTATGCATTGCTATGTCCTGTTTTTGCCATTGATAGCCTTTATTTGTATTGACCCAGAAATATTTTTTCTTACATTTTTAAGAGATCTTACATTGTAAAAGATATTAAAGGTGAAAGACCTGCACATTAATTTTAAAACATCTCATTTTATACTTTCAGTATGGCACCACCCCGCTGATCTGGGCTGCTAGAAAAGGCCACTACGACTGCGTGATGCACCTTTTGGAGAACGGAGCCGATGTTGACCAGGAGGGGGCGGTATGTATTTATTATTCAGCACATTGATACTCAAGCATTTGGATTCTTACAGTCCACCACAATTTTTAATAGTCCTCTAACCTTTTAGTATGTGATTGAATTTTTATGGGTAGAGAACAAAAATAAGGATTTTGAAATATAATATTTACTTACTATATATATCCTTTGTGAAACACTGATTCAGCATCATTACATCAGAAGCCTGAGGGATTTTTGCACTCATTTTATTAATCTTTCCCACACAGAACTCCATGACAGCACTGATCGTGGCTGTGAAAGGAGGATATACAGAGGTGGTTAAAGAGCTTCTGAAGAGGAACCCCAATGTAAACATGACTGATAAGGACGGAAACACAGCTCTGATGATCGCCGCTAAAGAGGGCTACACTGAGATCGTTCAAGACCTGCTTGATGCCGGCACATATGTCAACATCCCAGACAGGGTGGGTTGATCCTCACAACAATCCTGACAGATATCAAAACCAAAACATAAATCAGATGTGGATGACTGTAATACGATTTATTTTAATTGTGTGCTTTGTTTTAACTGTGTAGAGTGGAGACACTGTGCTGATTGGAGCTGTGAGAGGTGGGCATGTTGAGATTGTGAGGGCACTTCTGCATAAGTATGCAGACATCGACATTAGAGGCCAGGTAACATACCATGTAAAAAACTTACACAGTGAAAAAGAACAGTACATAATACGGTTCTTACAGGTTACAGGAAAGCTTTGAAAATGTTAGAATTTTGATCCAATATTTGAAAACTGCTTGAAAATGTAATTGTGTTGCTTTTATAAAAAAATAGGTTACTAAATAGTCACTATTAATTAACTATTTAAATACAATATAATACATATTTTTTGCTCTTGAATAAGATTAAAACTCTGGAGCCTGTGCATATGCTGGTAGCAGAATCTGGTTGTATTGTTTACATATAAGATGTGAGTAAATGAAATATAAGAGAGTGAATGACAGTAATGCATTGTTGGGCTTGGGATAGACATACCCTTAATTTTTTTTCTTAGTATACTATACTATACTATACTATACTATACTATACCATACCATACCATACCATACCATACCATACTATACTATACTATACTATACTATACTACACTACACTATACTATACTACAGTAGACCATAACAAATAAATGTTATTGACAAATTATATAAAATAGTATTATGTATACAGTATGTTTAAAGAATATTTAATTTGCCACACTGTAAATATTTAATTTGCCACACAAAGATCTGAAAAATTTTGAAAAGTACTTTTGGGAAGTGCTTACATTTGGCTTTGAAAATGTGTAATAACTCTCATAAAAGCTATGGAAATTTCAAATGTCTGCATTGTGTTGTTACAGGAAAATAAGACTGCTCTTTATTGGGCTGTAGAGAAAGGCAATGCAACCATGGTTAGAGACATACTGCAATGCAACCCGGACACAGAGACCACCACTAAGGTAAAGAACAGCTAAATGCACATAAAAAGAGATCGTCACACTGTGATGAATCAATTGAGTTTGTATTTGTTGTGTATGCAGGATTCTGAGACACCACTAATCAAAGCCACCAAGATGAGGAGCATAGAAATAGTGGAGCTGCTGCTGGACAAAGGGGCTAAAGTGTCTGCAGTGGACAAGGTAAGACATCAGTCACAGTTTCATGCATATAACTCACATTCTTGACTGTACTGAACTTAATGTTTTTGCTGTGTTTGGCTACAGAGAGGGGACACTCCTCTTCATATTGCCATTCGTGGACGGAGCCGCAGACTGGCTGAGCTTCTGCTCCGTAACCCTAAAGATGGTCGCCTGCTTTATCGGCCAAACAAGGCAGGAGAGACACCCTACAACATCGACTGCAGCCACCAGAAGAGTATCCTCACACAGATTTTTGGAGCCCGTAAGTCTGAGACTAGAGTTATTGGCCTCATCTTCACATACATGTTGGCTTCAGACTCCCGGTCTCATTTACTTCCATTGACTTTAAGAGGTTAAAAGCAGCTTGTTATGCTGCTTGATGTTGAAAACGGCTCTTTTCTTATTTTCATACTCGACTTTTTATGCATAGTAATGTACACACTTGTTGTAGAGGAAGTAGTTTGACCCTTTTTTGCTATTTATTTTTCCTAGTCGTTTTTCCCACAGGCGACAGAATCAGATGTTCTAAAACAATCATAAAAACAAGCCCACTTCTGTATCTGTTAAGATTTTCAGATTAATTTAGATTCTGATTCACAAGCATTCGAATCACTTCTGATTTTAACTGATCTTCCTTGAAGTTCAAACTATAGGAGAATGCCACCAGGGTCTAATATGTATGAATACATTGAATCCAGTATAAGTAAGTTTAACTGAAGCATCTGCCAAACGTGTACATGTAAATCAACTGTAATATTTTTGCTTTCAGTTCTGATTTATGTTCAGTTCTATTTGATTCTGATTTAGTTTTTTTTTATTGCAGTTACAATGTTTGTTTGTCTCATATGTTAAATAAATTATGTCTCAACCAATCAGGACACAGTGCAATGGCAAACAGATTTAAATGGATAACTCATTTTGAAGTGCCCTTTAAAAAAATACATCTAAATAGTCTTTTATTTTGGGAATTAAATAGCACATTTTTTTGGTGTACCTAACTAAAACGAACCAGTTCCCAAGAGTCATTTGTTCATAAATAAAATTAAATACTGATTACATTGTGTGTAATCACAGACACAGTCTTACTGATCTAGACTAACTAGTGATTTGCTCTCTGCAGCTGTGAGCCTAAATAAGTAAACATGTGTTTTGAATCGCTGATGTTCACACTCAGCACTAAAATATTTTACTGCATTCTCTGTATAGGCTATGAGTGACCTGTGTGTATTTTTGCCCCTCTGTGTGTTGTCCCCTTTAGGACATCTGTCCCCAACAGAGTCAGATGGGGACATGCTGGGCTACGACCTGTACAGCAGTGCTCTGGCAGACATCCTGAGTGAGCCCACCATGCAGCCGCCCATCTGTGTGGGTCTGTACGCCCAGTGGGGCAGCGGCAAGTCCTTCCTGCTCAAGAAACTCGAGGGTGAGCGTTATTTACAGGCACTCGGCTTAAACTAGGAAAGTGACCTGAAAAGGATATTTTAAAGCACAGTTTACTCATGCACAGCACGTACCTACCTAGCTTTTTATCTATTTCTGAGCTTGAAATGTTTAATAGAGCTCAATTCGCCGCATCTGGTGTATATTTATTGGTGGATGAATCTTCATATTTCTTTCTCAGATGAGATGAAGACATTTGCGGGTCAGCAGGTGGAGCCTTTGTTCCAGTTTTCATGGCTGGTTGTGTTATTATCGCTCCTGCTGTGCGGCTCCGTTGCGCTAGTGCTCGGCTTCACCGTGGACCCCAAGCTTGCTATCGCCATCTCTCTCAGCATCCTAGCACTGCTTTATGTGTTCTTTGGTAAGAAAAACTAGCCTGTTATTCAATGTCTTAACATAACCTCTGTATTCATGAAAGATATCTGTCAAATAATCGAACAATGATATTGAATCAGCAACTATTGAAAGATGTAGTGAATGTCTACTATCTCTGTACAGTGGTTGTGTACTTTGGGAGCAGACGTGAGGGCGAAAGCTGGAATTGGGCGTGGGTCATTAGCACCCGTCTGGCCCGACACATTGGATACTTGGAGCTTCTGCTCAAACTCATGTTCGTCAACCCACCAGAGCTTCCAGAACAGACCACCCGAGCGCTGCCTGTCAGGTAATTACCCACTCATTAAGCATTAAGCCATTAAGACGTCCTAAATATTGGATGTGGATTTGGGTGTCCTTGGACTCCACAAGACCACTGTTATTGCCTTTTGGAAAAGTTTCACTGGGATTTAAGTAAAATGTTTTAGCTGGCCTTCCAAGAAACTTTATGTGATTGTGCTGTATGTGTGATTTTTCCCTGTACGATTGTACAGTACTAAAATAATAGATGTCTTGTGTGTAAAGTTATTATATAAACACTAACCGGCCACTTCATTAGGTTACTGTCTGCTCTCTAACGTAAATTTCTAATCAGCCAATCACATGGCAGCAACTCAATGCATTTAGGCATGTAGACATGATCAAGATGATCTGCTGCAGTTTAAACCAAGCATCAGAATGGAGAAGAAAGGTGATTTAAGTGACTTCGAACGTGCCATGATTGTTGGTGCCAGAGGGGCTGGTCTGAGTATTTCAGAAACCGCTGATCTACTGGGATTTTCACGCACAACCATCTCTAGGGTTTACAGAGAATGTTCCAAAAAAGAGAAAATATGTTAGAGGTCAGAGGAGAATGGCCAGACTGGTTTGAGCTGATAGAAAGGCAGCAATAACTCAAATAACCACTTACTGCTGAGGTATGCAGAAGAGCATCTCTGAACACATCAAACCCTGAGGCAGATGGGCTACAGCAGCAGAAGACCACACCGGGTGCCACTCCTGTCAGCTAAGAACAGGAAACTGAGGCTACAGTTTGTACAGGCTCACAAAAATAGGACAATAGAAGATTGGAAAAACGTTGCCTGGTCTGACGAGTCTCGATTTCTGCTGCAACATTCAGTTGGTAGGTTCAGAATTTGGCGTCAACGACATAAAAGCATGGATCCATCCTGGATTGTATAAACGGTTCAGGGTGGTGGTGGTGTAATTGTTTGGGGGTTGTTTTCCCAGCACACTTTGGGCCCATTAGTACAATTTGAGCATTGTGTCAATGCCACAGCCTACCCGAGCATTATTGCTGACCATGTCCATCCCTTTATGACCACAGTGTACCCATCTTCTGTTGGCTACCTCCAGCAGGATAACACGCCATGTCATAAAGTGTGAATCTTCAGACTGGTTTCTTGAACATGACTGTGAGTTCACTGTACTCAAATGGCCTCCACAGTCACCACACTCAATCCAATAGAGCACCTTTGGGATGTGGTGGAACAGGAGATTCGCATCATGAATGTGCCGCCAACAAATCTGCTGCAACTGTGTGGTGCTATCATGTAAATATAGACCAAATCTCTGAGGAATATTTCCAGTACCTTGTTGAATCTATGCCACGAAGGATTAAAGCAGTTCTGAAGGCTAAAGGGGGTCCAACCCAGTACTAGTAAGATGTACCTAATAAAGTGGCCGATGAGTATATTTATTACAACCAAAAATACGGTATTGACATCATATTGATTAAATATTATATTTATTTTTATTATTATTAATTATTATTATTTATTATTATTATTTATTATTATTATAAATGTTTCAAATTGTAGTGACTATATTCTTTTAGAATTGTGATTTTTTTTTTCAAGATTTTTTGAGAAATTAAACTTTTACTAAATCATTTACTTGAAAAGGGACTTCTTTTGTTGAAATGTGAATGTTGTTACTGTTAAATTTCAACTATTTATAATGTTCTAGGTGAATAAATGTATTGATATCTTTAAGGAAAAATATCTTACTGACTCCAAGCTTTTGAAGAATAGTTTGAAGTATGTTTTACTTGTACTTTTAGGAAAGCAAAAAATTTGTTTATTTATTTATTTAAAATGTTTAAACTGTTTTTGACTAACTGCTTTGTTGTTCTCCCAGGTTTCTGTTCACTGATTATAATAGATTGTCCAGTGTGGGTGGAGAGACATCCATGGCTGAAATGATCGCCACTCTCTCAGATGCCTGTGAGAGAGAGTTTGGCTTCTTGGCCACCAGACTTTTTAGAGTCTTCAAAACCGAGGACACTCAAGGTAAAGTCTACTCGACCACCCCTAATTATTCAGAAACTATAGTTTATCAGAAACTTTATTTATTGTTGTGACCATGTCTACCCTCAGGTAAAAAGAAGTGGAAGAAGACCTGCTGCATCCCATCCTTTGTTATCTTCCTCTTCATCCTGGGCTGCTTGATTATGGGTATGGCCCTGCTGGCAGTTTTCAAGGTGGATGGGCATAACCAGACCGTGAACGCAGTGCTGGTCTCCATGGCGAGTGTTGTCGGGTTGGCGCTGTTGCTCAACTGTCGCACCTGGTGGCAGGTGACAGACTCTGTGCTGAACTCCCAGAGGAAGAGGCTGCACAGTGCCGCCAACAAGATGCACAAACTCAAGAGTGAGGGATTTATGAAGGTTAGCTGTCAGGCTTCTTGGTATACAGAGCTTCATACACAAGTAATATTCACATACAGCATCTCAAATGGGGAGTTTTTCTTTTCACAGGTCTTGAAAAATGAAGTGGAGCTCATGGCTAAGATGGCAAAGACTATAGACGGCTTCACCCAAAATCAAACACGTCTAGTTGTGATCATTGATGGTCTGGATTCTTGTGAACAGGACAAAGTGCTACAGATGTTAGACACGGTGAGCACTAGCTGTTAAAGTGAACTCAAACTATTAATTATCATTTTGGTAACTGGTAAATTAGGAATATGATGAAAAACGTGTATAAAAATATTTACATGGCAACTTATTGAATGAATACAGGCTCATTACAGTACGGTATGCACAACATTTTGCACAAACGTGGTGAATGGTGTTAGTGCCTATAGCCTTGTGATTAAGTGCATCAACATTTAGCACTGAAGTGCTCACAGTGACTCCAGTTTGATTCCCGGATTGTGATCCTTTATTGATCCTGTTCCTGTCTCTCTGCTCCCCACACTTCTCTGTCTCAACTGTACTGTCCTGTACAATAAAGATGAAAAACCCCTAGAAAAGTGATGAAAGGTATCAAATAACAAAGCGTACCGCTTTTTGGGACCCTTTCATATCTAAAGGGTGGAGTACACAAACTGGAGCAAAACTCCAAACTCAAAATGCGCAAACTTGAGCAAAAGATAAAATATGTGAACGGCCCGTACAGCTTTCTTCTTTGTGCAAAAATGACATTGATCACCACTTTTTGGTGTATATCATGTCGATGAAGAGATGTCAGTTCCAACTTCCAGGTATACACCATGCCTACCAATTAAGGCTACTATTGGCAGTGGAAATACAAACCTGATCAGGATTACCCTAATCGAATTGTACTGTACTGAACCATACCACTTAAAGGTCCTATGAAAGTAAAGTGAGAATCCTGACTCTGTGGTCTTTAAAAAATCCCAGGATGTCCTTCGAAAAAGAGTAGGGTTTTAACCCCGCCGTCCTTGCCAAATTTGCCCACTGGCCTCTCCAACATGGCTTTCTAACCATGCCCATATCATAACTGGCTTCATCAGTGGTCATTTGTCTCTCCACCAATCAGCTGGTGTGGAGTGTGCAGTCTGGCGCAATATGGCTGCGATGATAAAACAAAACGCTATTGACTGTTTATTTTTTTCACTATTTCCCACCCTTTCTTTGTGTTTCGGTTGAGATTACGTCAAACATCGAATGGGGCCTTTAGTGGAAACGAGTTATAATATTTATGACAAAAGCACTGAAATTAAAATGACACGATTTCTTTTTTTAAATAGTAATAAATTCTGTATCAGGATGTAAATAATGCTAAAGTAACAGTGGTACACTGTCCTCTGTCTAGCTTTAATCATAAAAACATCAACAGTCTATTTCTAAAACAGACTCGGTTTTGAATTGTCATCAGCAATAAAATCTCTCACAAAATCTGAAGTCCGAGGCGTCATATGCATTGATGCATTCGAGCTTATTAAGTTATTCGAAAAGAAAATGCTCTTATACAACTGTCTGTTCTGAAGTGGTCTAGTCTAACAAAGACTGAACAGGCCCGTTGTTTTAGTGGTAACAAGAAGCATTCCTCATCTATTTAGTCAATTGCATTGAGACCCTGATAATATCCGTGTTCCTTTTTCTAAATGAGATTATGTGTTCAAACATTTAAAGAATACTTGATTTAACTGAATACTGATTTCTTATTTAGAAAGATTAGATTGCATGTTTGCTTGAAGACAGTGTTGTGTAATTCAAACTTTGTGTCTTTGTCATCAGGTGAGAGTGTTGTTCTCCAAGGGTCCTTTCATCTCGATCTTCGCCAGTGATCCTCATATCATTATCAAAGCCATAAACCAGAATCTAAACAGTGTCTTGCGTGACTCCAACATCAACGGCCATGACTACATGCGCAACATCGTCCACCTGCCTGTCTTCCTCAACAGCCGCGGCCTTAGCAGCGCAAAGAAGATGTGTGCACCTGCTCCTGCAAATGGAGAGACCGGCACCTCTGAGGGTTTGTATCAGTGTATGATGGAGGAACAGGCTTGCTCAAATAGTGACTGATTATTAGTGTTTTTACATATACCTTTCAAAATTTTGTGGTCAGTAACAGTTAAAGCATGGGTCTCAAACTCAATTCCTGGAGGGCCGCAGCTCTGCACAGTTTTGCTCCAACTCTAATCAAACACAGCTGATCTAATCAAGGTATTTAAAACCACTAGAGACTCTTAAGCAGGTGTGAGTTGGAGGTGGTTGGAGCTTAAATCTGCAGAGCTGTGGCTCACCCGGAATTGAGTTTGAGACCTCTGAGTTAAAGTGTGTGTCAAATCAATGTTTATTTCGTTAACTCACATTATTTTTCTTTAGGTAAATAATTAATCTTTGCCAGTTAATCCACAGAAGAAACAAAAAGTTTGTTTTGGTAATTTCCCATTAAAGCCTGACCATCTGCTTCTGCATTTGGAGTTTTGGTCCTTCTCTGTTGACGTCAGATGGCTTCAGCTGCAATATTCTTAACCACGCCCCTCTTACTGTTAGTTTGCTATGAGGGAATGGTGCACAAAAGAAAGCCCCGCCCCTACTAATTATTCTGTTTTTGTTAGAAGTACATCAATATACTGAAATAAAAGTCTCAGCAACTCCTGGTTCATGCAGATTTAAAAAATGTTTTAAACTTCGGGTAAGCCGACATCAGAGAACTAACGATGATGAAAATTGTCTGTTTTGTTGCCTCATGTAAGCTGCGTAGCTGAACCAGAGCATTGAATCAGGCAAATTCTCTCCTACATGAGTCTGCTAAATAGGTGACGTGAAACACAGATGGCAACTATTGGTTTAGTTTATGTTCACCAAGCCTGCATTTATTTGGTTAAAAATATAGTCAAAATGTAATATTGTGAAATATAGTGTGCGGAAGAAACATACAGTTAAAGTCAGAATTATTAGCCCCATTTGATTTTTTTTTCTTTTTTAAACTTTTCCCAAATGATGTTTAACAGAGCAAGGATATTTTCTATGTCTGATATATGTCTGATAATATTTTTTTCTTCTAGAGAAAGTCTTATTTGTTTTATTTTGCCTAGAACAAAAGCAGTTTTCAATTTTTTAAGAACCACTTTAAGGTCAAAATTATTAGCCCCTTTAAGCTGATTTTTTTTTTTTTTCGATAGTCTACAGAACAAACCATCGTTAAACAGTAACTTGCCTAATTACCCTAACCTGCCTAGTTAACATAATTAACCTAGTTAAGCCTTTAAATGACACTAAGCTGTATAGAAGTGTCTTGAAAAATATCTAGTCAAATATTATTTACTGTCATCATGGCAAAGATAAAATAAATCAGTTATTAGAGAGTGTTATTAAAACTATTATGTTTAGAAATGTGCTGAAAACATTCATCTCTCTGTTAAACAGAAATTGGGGAAAAAAACAGAGTGGCTAATAATTCAGGGGGGCTAATAATTCTGACTTCAACTGGATATGTGAATTAGCAGGCTATTCTGTTCTTACTCTTCACATTTATTAAATAACAATAGCTTGTTAAATAAATATTATTATTATTATTATTATTATTATTTATTTACTTATTTTGTATTAAAATATATTGTTGTTTTTAGTTACAATTCTAGTTATTAATAATAAGCCAATACCTATGACTTTCACCTTAACAAACTCCTAATTAGAGATACGGAATAAGATTATGCAAAATACTGTATGTACTTTCTAAGTACAAAAAAAAAAAAACAATATCTTGATATTAAACAGATGATATTAAGCCACTGGTTAATCGTGAGAATTGGTACTTAAAACTAACGTGTTACTAAATGTATTTTATTCATGTAGTTGTAAAGCTGTATGTTCAGCATCATTACTCCAGTTTTTTGTCTCATGATCATCTAAACACATGAGTTTTAGTGAACAGAAAGTTTTTGAAAAACAGAAAAGAAACAGAATATGTTCTAAATGAAAATGCGTTATAAAATATAAGTATCTTCAATTCAATATAATCACTTAAGTGGATCCTTGCCGATTAAACACATATGTATCATATCTTGTGTTTAATGCATGTTTTCTTTCCTCATTGTAAAGCTAAATCCAGAAAGGACATATCTGTGGTGCCTGCAAATTCAATTTCTTAATATTTTCTTATGCTATAGGTTGGCATGAAGAGCTGGACAGAAAGTTGTCCCAGAACAGCCTGGGTGACCAGACCAAGTTTGGCAGTAAGACAACTCTAAACCGCAGGGTAAGATGAGAAATATTCTGCTCTATCCTGTCTACTTGTACAATAACAAGACGTTTTTCATATAGGATTAATAAGTATGTGATAAATCATATGATCTAACATTTACAATTACACAATGTTTTCAGCTCTGAAGACTAATTGAATTATTCATCATGTCTAGCAACCCCAAGGTTTTTGCTTGTGCAGTTTGTCTGACTGTAATCCAATGACAGTAATCATGTTTGACCACACGATGTGGTCATATCACAAAAAAAATTCTCCCTTGACAGTTTTTCCTTCGCTGTGTTCCTTAATGTTATTGATTTTGATTAATAAGCATGATTTAAATGTGTCTGATGTCTCTCCTCAGGATACTTATCGCCGTCGACAGATGCAGAGGTCAGTCACGCGTCAGATGTCCTTTGACCTCACAAAACTGCTCGTCACCGAGGACTGGTTCAGTGACATCAGCCCTCAGACTATGAGGAGGCTGCTCAACATTGTGTCTGTCACAGGTCAGTCTTCAATCTTTTAGCTCAGCATGAAATCAGATTTTATCTTATTTCGCTTTATTGTCTCTGAAATGATTTATTACTAAATATAAAAAAATCTGTCTAATCTTGAATCAAAATGTAGTAACTTGCTCTTGTTTTGAATCTACTTTCCTTACTGATGTCACTTGAACTATTAAGCAATGTCAGTCAATAGCTATTTAGGCATTGTTTTAGTCTGGTCAGTAAAGGCCAACTTTCACAATCCAAATAAAAAAGATTTTCCTATTTTGCTTTTTTCTGCTTCTTTTTTTTTAAATTATGCTGTTTTACTTGTATAATATGTCACTTTACCGATGCAAAAATGTCTTATTAATGTCTCACACTGAAAAAAAAAATTCTGCAAAATTGTTGCAAACGATTTATATGGGTTGAATTTAAACATACAAATTCAATGTAGTAATGTTCAGCATAATTTGTATGTTTAAATTCAGCCCAAATATATTGTTTACAACCACTTCACGTAAAAAAAAATTAGTAAACCCGAGGAATCATCTTTGAATCATTGTTTTAGTGCAGAATTATGCTACTGTAACACCACAACAGAGCAGCAATATACTGTAGATAACATGACAAGTCTAGGTTAGTTGAGCAGTTTTTATAAAGTTTCTTTAACTAAGAAATGATAAAATAAGTAAATAATACATTAATCAATACTTTTATTCAGTAAGGATACATTAACTCGATCAGAATTGAAAGTAAAGTAAGACTAAAGTTTTGAGCTTACTATTAATTTTAAAAAGTTCTAAAATCAGACAAAATCTTCAGAATCTTGTTTCTTGAGAAGCACATGAATCAATTTCTGAAGTGTAGACTAAAGTACTGTAATCTAAAAATTCAGCATTGCCATCCCAAGAATAAATGGCATAAAATTATTAAAATAGAAAAAAAATATTTTAAGTAACTTATATAATTTAATTAAATAAATATAATTTTTTATTTCTTTTTAGCTGTGTTTTTATCAAATCAGGAAATCAGAAACACTAAACCCAAACATTTGAAGAATGATGGATGTTGTGACTAAAATGGAATGGAACATTCAGATGAAATCATAAAGACATCCAGTACTCATGAAATGCGCTCTTCGTTTTATCGCATAAATTGTATATTTTATAATATAATATAATAAACGTGTTTATAATAAAATTAAATAGTCATTACAATAAATGACATTTCTGAGCATTTTTCAATATATAGTATACTATATAATTCACTATATTTTAAAATGATTAAAATAGACAACTATTATTTTAAATTGTTATAATATTTCACAATTTTGCGTTTCAATTAAATAAATTCAGAAACATTGAACAGTAATGTATTTGTTTCCACTAAAATGAACTATACCGTAAATAGTCAGATGGATGTGAAATCATAAAATCTGAACAATCAGTACTCATGAAATGCACTCTTCTTTTTATTGCTTATCGGATAAAAACATTTATTACTTCAAATTATATTATTTATTTTAAAAAACAGAATCTTTATTTGTAATATTGTTGTTTTATTATTTTTTTATTGCTCATAAAAATTAATACAATTTCTGAGCTTTTTCTATATATAATATATAATAATAATAATATACCTTATTTTAAAATGATTGAAATAGAAAACAATTATTTAAAAAATTTTAATATTTAATTCATCTTTCTTTCTCTAGCGCTTTTACAATGTAGATTGTGTCAAAGCAGCATAACATACTGTAGAAGTTCTAGTAAATTGAAACTTTGTCAGTCCACTTTTCAGAATTGAAGTTCAGTTTAGTTCAGTTCAGTGTGGTTTAATTTTCACTGCTGAAAGTTCAAACACTGAAGAGCAAATCCATCGATGACCACCTTCACAAGTCCCAAACGCTTACGGCCATACTACCCTGAGCACGCCCGATGTCATCTGAACTCGGAAGTTACGCAGGGTTGGGCCTGGTTAGTACAGTAGTTGTAAATAGTGTGTGTAAATTGTAATAATATTACCCAATTTTAAAACTTCTGCTGCGTTTTAATCAAATAAATTCAGAAACATTAAACTTAAACATGTGAACAGTAAAATGGGATATAAACTTTCAGCGATGAAGTCATAAAAAATCGTACTCATGAAATGTGCTCCTATTTCAGGCCGCTTGCTGAGGGCTAATCAGATCAGTTTTAACTGGGACCGGCTTGCCTCTTGGATCAATCTGACTGAGCAGTGGCCGTATCGCACATCCTGGCTCATACTCTACCTAGAAGAGACTGACGGCATCCCAGACCAGACCAATCTCAAGACCATCTACGAAAGGCAATATCTCCAACACACATTTTTGACATAATAAATCAACACGATTCCTGATGTTTCACTATAATCTTTACAGTCCTTGTATCAAATTACAAGAAACATCTGTTGCTTCAGATCTTGAGATCAACAACTCAAGTCGGTGCTAATCCGTACAATCTTATGTAATGCATTTTTTTGTCCCGTATGATTTCTTTTGCATGTAGTTTGTTCATTAGCCCATTAGGGTCCTAGAGAAAAATGTCTCCTCGGGGAATCTTCCTGGAAAGAAATAATGGGAGGCCACAGAATGTCAGATGAAGCCAAGGAAAGCAGGCTCAGATCATTAGATAGGCATCCCTACGGTGATTAGTCAGATGATGCGATTCCTGTAAGACTCGTGAAACTGCGCAGATATTGTCTTGTCTTCAGATGTCAAACCATGATGGACGGCACTGTTGTTGTTTACTTTTGAACTCGTCCAATCAGTGCGCTGCTCTCGTTGTACCCAGATATAAAGAGAGAAGCTTATGCATTCGCGGCCTGGGTGTATTCTGACATTTTGAGGGCTTATAGAGCATTTTTGAAAACCCTTAGGTCTGTTTAAGTGGAAACATATGAGGTTTGTGGTTTTACGAAGAGGTTTGGCGTCCAAAACATCAGTAATATTGCTGTATTGTGTTGATACTGGCCGTCTGCGCACTCCTTCCACTCTTAAAGCCGTCCGTGCCCCAGAAACGCGAAATAAAATGAGAATATTGTACTGCTAACGCTGAGTTATATCAGCATCCTTTTCGTTTTTTTTCCATAAAACCATCATGTCTTTGTTTTATCTGGCACAGTTGGGTGTAACTTATGCCAGGGTATGTATGTTGAGGCCAGTCATTCTCACAAGACCTGCATTGTTTTAGTCAAAAACGTGACAGACAATTTTCTAAATCTTTAAGTGTTGGGTGCTGTCTCGTGTTTCTCATGTTGTATCTGTCATGTTCTGCCTGGCAGGATCTCCAAGAATATTCCGACCACTAAAGATGTGGAGCCTTTGCTGGAGATCGATGGGGATGTTCGTAGCTTTGAGGTTTTCCTTTCTTCACGTACTCCGGTACTTGGGGCTCGAGACATCCGAACTTTCCTCCCGTGCACCGTCAATTTAGATCCTAAACTCAGAGAAATCATTGCAGGTACATTTCTTGCTAAAATAAAGCAAGATTGATCCCAAATTAACTCTTAAGTTTCAGCTAGTTCTGTTTATTTAATTTTTGTATTTTATAAAACAGATATAATATGTAATTTTAACAAAATATGTTAGAATTAAATATCGTGTTTTTATTTTTTTAATTTAAATTTCATTTAAATACATTTTTTTAAATAAAAAACAAGAACTAAGAACTAACCTTTGTACCTTTTTTCTAAAAGCATTTTTTAAGTTATTGTTTTTTTATTATAATGTTTATTGCTTACCTCATAAATTATATTTTTAATATAATATCATAGAAACCAAATAGGTTTGAGGGATGCTTTTATCATTTTAGTATTTTGTTATACAGATATAAAATGTCATTTTCACATAATATATTAAAATAACATACTGTATTGTAGCTTTTATTTTCTTTAAAAAATAGTTTATTGCTTGCTAATGTTTATTGCTTATCACATAAATTATATATATTTTTATTTTTTAATAATATATAATATATAAAAATCTAACTAATCATTATTTTTTATAGTTTTAAATAGTGTTTATTGCTTATAAATAAAGAACTTTTTAATATAATATAATATAATATAATATAATATAATATAATATAATATAATATAATATAATATAATATAATATAATATTTCCCAGAGATGGGTTGCAGCTGGAAGTGCATCCGCTGCGTAAAACAAATGCTGGATAAGTTGGCGGTTCATTCCGCTGTGGCGACCCCAGATTAATAAAGGGACTAAGTCGACAAGAAAATGAATAATATAATATAATATAATATAATTAATATAATACAATATAATATAATATAGGGGCGCCACGGTGGCATAGTGAGTAGTACATTGGGTGGGTCAGTTGGCATTTCTGTGTGGAGTTTGCATGTTCTCCCTGTGGTTGCGTGGGTTTCCTCTGGGTGCTCCGGTTTCCCCCACAAGTCCAAAGACATGTGGTATAGGTGAATTGGGTTGGCTAAATTGTCCGTAGTATATGTGTGTGAATGAGAATGTATGGATGTTTCGCAGAGATGGGATGCGGCTGGAAGGGCGTCCACTGTGTAAAACAAATGCTGGATAAGTTGGCGAACATTCCGCTGTGGTGACCCATAATGGGACTAAGCTGGCAAGAAAATGAATGAATAATATAATATAATATAATATAATGTAATGTAATATAATAATATGTAAATATTCTCATAGTTTTTATTTTATTTAATTATTAAAATAATAGTACTATATTATTAGTGTTTTAATGCTCTTTTTAAATTTACTATATTAATGTAATCATCTAATATTTATATCTGCTTCAGTAGTTTCCTGTGTATTTGATGTTTCCTCTTCTCAGATGTGCGTGCCGCCCGGGAACAGGTCAACATGACTGGCGTCACCTATCCCACACTGCCTTTGCAGGAGGGCCGTCCCATATCAATGTACAGCCAACAGTCTTCAGCCTGCTCGCCGACTGCCTCCTTCAACGGCCCGTATAACCCACCGGGAGTCTCTCCTCAGCCCCACAGCGCGTACTTCAGTGGCATGGCTGGACCACAACATCCCTTCTACAACAGGGTGAGTGGCACTACATACATTTCTTCAGTACATCTTCCTAAAAAGATTCATCACTGCATGGTATTTTAAAGAAAAAACTGACCTTAAGTTCTGTAATTCAGATTACTTATGTAATCTCAGATCAAAATGTGATGACTTGCTCTTCCTTTGAAACAACTTTCCTGATGTGCACCAAACTGCATTCTGATCCAAATGAGAAATATTTTTTTACTCTGAAATATGACATTTTAAAACAGGTTAGTAAAAGCCTCAGAATTACACCGTTTATTATCAGTAAAGCTTCTTTTGAGAGAAATTAATACTTTTATTCAGCAAGGACACAGTCAATTGATCAAAAGTTAAAGTGACACATGTGTAATTTTTTTTTTCAAATAAAAATTTTTCTTAGGCACCAAATCAGCTGATTTCTGCAAGATCATGTGACACTGAAAACTGAAGGAAATGACTTCTGAAAATTCTGCTTAAATTCCAATTTTTTTCATTGTAATTGTATTTCTAGGGCTGCCTCAGACTAAAGATTTTTTCTAGTTGACCAGTAGTCATTCATTAAAGTTATTGATTGACTAATTGCCCATTTATTATATTCATTTAATTACTTCAACAAATACTGCGGTAAACAGTTTGAGGGCTGAGAAAGAATGTCTTTTTGTAACATTGTTTTACAGAACTACTAAATAATAATAATAATAATAATAATAATAATAATAATAAAAATAATAAGTGTTAAAAATAGATATTAAGAACTTGAAACGGCACCGAAAAATGGCATGGAGCTTTATTCAATATTCATAATTCATTAATAAAAGTGTAACATTCACATAAATCACAACTTACAATAAATCTCACAGTTATATGTAATGAAATAGTTATAGGTAGGGCCAGACGGAATCTGCGGACATTTTTTGCTATTTCTGCAGAGTATTTTGTTAAAAATCTGCGGAATTTTTGTGGAATTATTTTAGGAACATCATAACAAAAAAAATTATATATCAAATAAAAAGTAATACCTTTTTAACTTTTATTTAATGTTTACAATGCGAATCCAATTAGATCCACTTTATTTGGTAAACAAAGCATGTCTCTCATATAAAATATCTACTAAAAGACAAAAAATAGTACTTTACAAACTGTATTGTAAATAAATCAAATGAATATTTTCATATTAGTCAATATTATTACTGAAATTAATTTAAAAACTGAATAAAAATAAATGTACTCACATTTACACTTGTAAATAAACAGAATCAATGATGGGCTAAGAATCTGCGGAATTTTGCGCGTGCAGATTCCGTGTGGGGCCAGTTATAGGTAATGAAACTAAAACAAATAAATATATCACAAAGTGCAACTTTGATAGTAGGCCTACAGTCAAAGTTACACGAACAACGCAAACAAACAACATTAACAAAACGGGCAAAAACAGACTTTCTTTAGGTTGTGAATATTTATTTAAGTCAAATATATTTATAAACAAATGAAACACAATGAATATACAGCAAATGAAAAGACTTGAGTTGAATAATGTTGAAAACGGCAAACACAATCAGCCCAAAGGACAAGCTGTAAAATTATACATTGAATTAAAAAAAAGTTCTCAAATAATTATAGCATATAGCCTATATAAAACAAATAAACAGCATAGTCAAACTGAAATAAACTGTTATTGGACAATTATAACTACTTCTAAGCAGTGATCGGCATGTCCCACAGTGCCTGCCTTGCACGTTGCTGTGCATTTATACTTCTGCGTGCTGTTTGTGTTACTCTGCAATAACACGCCTGAAACGCTAGCTGGCAGTAGGTTGTTATGTTCTTCTGTTTCGTATTTCTTCGCTGGTGATTTGTTTTTTCTAAATGCTACCTTAATGTACAAGTAGCTAAACCTCGCTCATTTTGAGGAGGGAACCAACAGACGTGCAACGACTTTAATCATAGGGTAAACACAAAACAAAAGTTTCCATCTGGAGCTCCTTAACGGGACTCCACACTTGTAAACAATAGCTCCAACGGGTTTGCGCGGCTCTCACCTCCACCCACACTCGTCAGCACTACTTAGTCGACCAATCACAGAGCTTGCGCTTTTTTGACAGGTGCGTGTCAGCATCGACAACAGCGAGGGGTATGCGACTGCGCAAAGGCTGTGCTGGACTGTACATGTGTGCTTAATGCAGAAGTATAAATCAATCTTTAGCCTTTAAATAATCCAACGAACAAAAAAAAACACCTTAGTTTTAATAAGTTGTGAATACACCTTTTCAACTAAACGACCAATAAAAATTTAGTTGACCAAGCCTGTTCTGGCTTTAATCAATCAGTCGACTATTTGGTGGCAGCCCTAGATATTTGACAATATTATCATTTTCACCTGTTCTACAATACGGTGAGTGTCACTGTGTAAATAAAACCACAAGATGACTTGAACTGGAAAATTCTGACAAACTTGTTTTTGTTTCAATCTATCATCACGTTATTGCCATCTCTTTGGGGGACATTTGAGGTGAAACGGATCCAGTTAAAACTGATAAATATTGTCAAGCGTAGATTGATGACTCAGCTGTGTTCTAGAGACTAAACTTTACCAGGCACATCGGCTCATTTAAGAGATGAGGGAAGTCCCTGGGCCCAACACACACCTCTCCAAATATTCCAGCCTCGGTGCCAAACATTTCCACATGCCCACCCAGACTATTTTTCATTCATCTCCCTGTGCTCATGTTTCAATGGTTGTTTTTCTTCATTTCAGCATCATTTTGATTTGCGTTTGCTTTGTTTTCTTAAGTTCAGCCCTCCTGATGTAACAAAATGAGGTGTTTATGAAGGCTACATGATGTTTCTGTGCATTGTAAAAGAGAGATTATGTTTTAGACACCTCATTATTTTACATGTTGGCATATAGAGGATAATAGAGTTGCTTGATTAATCATGGAAAGATTGCAATCTCGATTCAAACACGATTCCTAAGCGAAGACAGTCTGTTAAACTGCTGACAAATCAAACCTCTGTGTAAAGTTATGAAACAGCTTAAGTATTGAGTCCTTTCAACCACACAGATATTTCAGTTACAAAAGTACTAAGACAAACATGTGTAGATCAGATTTCAACCCTAATGTCCACATTGTTGATCAAAATAGTGTAAATCATAGTTTGAAAGTAACTTGATGCTTTAAAAAAAAACTAAATTCATCCAGTAGTTGGTGACAAATAGCTACAATTTATTGACAACGCTGAATCAAGCATTCAAGCAATTAATTGAAAAACACTGATTGATTCAATAATGAAACCAAATCTAACAATCTGGATCATTGATTGAAATAAATTAGAAAATATTAATTAAAATGTAAAAGAAATTGTGAACAAGTCCTAATGCCTATAATTGTGGAAATCTAATTTGTAACTTAAAAAAACAAACAAACAAAAAACTTAGAGAAAAGGCTTGTGATTTTAATATAGCTAAATATAGATTAATGTAATTTTTTTATTTTCGCTGGTACTGAGCTGAACATTCCTGCAAATGTTCTTATTATAAAATGTATTTATGATTTTCTGTTATGTTTTCATTCATTATATTTGTTTATAGATCGGATTTTAACACTTATGTCCACAGTGTTGATCAAAATAGTGTAAATCTTTTGCAAGTAACTTGATGCTTCAAAAGAATTTCATTTAAAATTCTGCCAGTAGGTGGTGACAAATAGCTACAATTTGTTGTCAACATGGAATCAATTATTCAAGCGATTCATTTCAAAAACGCTGATTGATTCAATAATGAAACAAAATCTCTAGCTAACAAACTTTGTATCATTGATCGAAATAGATTAGAAAATACTAATTAAAAACTAAAATGTAAAATATATTAGAATAACCAGTTATGCCTATAATTGTGTAAATCTAATGAAATAATATGCGTAACTTAAACAAACAAAAAAAACTTGGTTGTGAATTTAATATAGTTTAATATATATAGAATAACGTATTATATTGATTTGGATTGCACTGAGCTGAACATTCCTGCAAATGTTTATGATTTTCTGTTATGTTTTCATTCCTTATATTATTTTGTTTTCTCCACATTTGGTCTATCAGCCATATTTCCCCCAACATCTTTACCAGCTGCCACGGCAGTTCACTGGCAGCTCCTTCCCTGCTCATGTTCTTCACCGTCCATTCATTAAATCCGGCTATCCCAAGGACCATAGCAGTGGACTTGTAAGTACTAGTCGTGAACAAAAATCTGATAGACTTGATGCTTTTAGATAATAGCACAGCGGTAGCCTTGCTGGGGTTTCCACATGCTGACATACTTTTCTTCCACAGCTAATGTTTAATTTTTCCTCTGCAGGTGTTTGCTATTATAAACATCAATTTAAAGTTTCTTCTTCCCTCTTGTCTTGTGTCATTATGGTTTTATTTCTACGGTTTTTATGTTGTTGCTCTAAATAAACGTTATACTTTTTGTTAGTTATATATGTGATGTGAAATCTTTGTGCAAATAGGGTACAACAGGTGCAAATCTGGTGCGTTCATGTCAGAACTGTTTCATTATTTTGTAGCTTAAAATGTCTATAAAAGCTTGTTTGAGGAGGGTCAGAAATTTTACATGGATCAAAAAATGTTTATGTCTCCTCTCAATTGAAATTTGTTCCAGATATAAGTTCACAAGTTAAAATGTTACGTATATTTTTACTTAAAATAAAAAAAGCACTATTTAATAAATAATTTTGTTTACAAAAAAAGATGTTATGTGCGTTAAGTTTTGCATGTTGCCGCTCCAACATTTCATTTCTTTTACTTGTAAGAAAAATCTTTATTTTGTGTTTTGTCAATAATTTTGAACAAATGTTTTATCCTCAGTAGGGCTGCGCTATATATCGTTTCAGCATCGATATCGCAATGTGCACATCCACAATAGTCACATCGCAAAGATATGCAATGCCCAGTCTGAATTATTTAACAAATAGTTGAGCAGGAGCTACAGAATTGTATTTAATCACTGTATTTATATGATTTGTGCAACAAAACAAAAAAAACCAACAACAACATTTCTCACTTAAATTTTTTGTCTTGTTTCTAGTCCAAATATCTACATTGGCATTTCCTTAAAAAAGCCAAAAACAACCTCTTAATCTTGACTTATTTCTTCTGATAGTGAAAACTAAACAATGTTTGTACTTGGTCGGAATTTTTTATTTATTTATTATTTTTTTTGGACTAGACACGGGATCTTTTTTTTTCTTTTTCTTTTCTTTAGAACAACAGTATCTCCAACAGAAAGCATATCCAAATATGCCATTTGAAATTGTAAAGAAACATTTGTAATTGTTCAGAGACATTTAAAAAGAATATGAGCAATTCCATGCAAATGTCAACCTTGCCATGAAAAATTCAATCTTCACCAAAATAGAGAAACCCTTACACAAAAAATGTAGGAACAAAGTATTTTACAGTACTTTAGAAAAACTCAAAAATCTCACTGTCAGTTTTTTCAAACTATTATATTTGATTTACCAAAGTCACACAAGTGGCAATTTCACATCTGTCACATCCATAACAGAGAGATGTCACATCCATAGCGAAGCTTTTTCCTCATAAATGCAAAAATGTCAAACAATATAAAATCAACGATGTTTGTTCTATAGTGAGCCGACTCTTATCCTTTTGATTAGCAATATTTTTTTTTTCAATTCAATTCACCTTTATTTGTATAGCGCTTTTACAATGTAGATTGTGTCAAAGCAGCTTCACATAGAAGGTTATAGTAAATTGAAAATGTCAGTTTAGTTATCAGCTAGTATATTATTAGCTAGTATATAGCTGAGTTCAGTTCAGTTCAGTGTTGTTTAATATTCACTACTTAGAGTCCAAACACTGAAGAGTAATCCACCGATGCGCAGCTCTAGCTGCGGTCTAGTTGCCGGACGCTGGGGAACTCGAGGCTCGTCTGTCCTTGGAGGGTCACAGGAATCCGTCTCTTGCTTGCTACTCCGCCAAGCAGCTGCTCAGGATACAGCGAGGTCCAGGGTTAAGGAGCCTTGGTATTGTCTCGTCGCGGGTCTTGAATCGCATCAGTGGTGCTGCATAGTCTCTGGGGGCCTCGGGATGAGTATCCCCAGTTGGAATAGAGAACAAAGAAAATAATTAGCGTAGCTGCAGTTCATAGTGTATATAGAGGAGATGCGTGGAGCACATTCATGCATCATACAGCTAAGTGACGTATTGAGTGTATGCTTTACTAAAAAGATAGGTCTTTAATCTAGTTTTGAACTGTGAGAGTGAGTCTGAGCCTCGGACATTATCAGATATTATCAATATTTCTTTTTGATTGTGCAATTTAATTCACAGAATGTCCACAAAGTATGTTGTAGACTGTAAACTCACAGACTTTTTTGTCTCTTCCAGAACGCATGTTTATTTTCCACATTTAAAATATCAAAAATATTTTCAGATCGATATTATTCTGATCCCAGAACTCTGTGGTTAGTTGTTTTGGAAAATACAAACAGTTGCTTCAATGTCATGTTAACGTATACTTTCTATGTGAATTTATATTTTGAGATTTTACTGCAAACGTCACATTCATAACGCTGGAATTGCTTATATATTTTAAAGCAGTAATCATGTTTTTATCCAGGGTTATCAAACCATCAGAATCTTATACCGACCTATGCCTAGTTTGAACTAAAACAAGACAAAACGAAGTAAGAAAAACTTTTTTTTTTTGCGTTGTGATTATTCAATTTCGGTACCCGAATACTGTCAGACTCCCCAGAAAACCCTCAAATAGAGCTATTCACACCATCGTCTGAAACTGTGTTTATATTGCAATATTTATTGCAGAAAATAAAATATCGCAATATCAGCTTTTTCCAATATCATGCAGCCCTGATCCTCAGTAAGTCTGTCAAAACGACTGATCATCTGATTGTGTTAATGGATACATTTCAGATAGTCTCCAATGTCAATGTGAAAAGGACCAAGATTAAAAATTAACCAAAAAAGAAGACAAATTGTAACGTAAAATATTTTTTAAGAAAGTGAAACAAAAAATAAATGTTAGTTAAAAGCAAGTTACATTTTCATTCTTATAAAAGAAAAACCCCATTGCAGCACAAATGATAAACCTGAAGGGCTTTTAACAAACACTAGTCTGTACCCTATTTGCAGAAAGCGCTTTAAAGCTAGTGTCTGGCATTTTAAGCTGTATTTGTGTGATAACAGAAGCAACAATCCAGTGTTCAAACATGCATTGCACTAGTGACGTCAAGCACCAGCTGCCTTAATGTTCACCGGAGGCTTTCACAGTCCACCAGTTCCCACATGCTGTACAGAAAGACTCATTTGCTCCCTGTTTAAACTTTCTCTCCCTCTTTCTTTCTTTCATCAACATGAATGTGGTTCCCTCACCGTTTCCACCTCCTTTGTCTCTTTGCCTCTCCTCTCTCTCCTCAAGCAGGGTAAAGTACCGTCTTTGAAAAAGAAGCAGGTACTGAATCCTTCTAGACTCAGCTTAAGTTCTGCTGCTCTGCTGATGCTGCCTTCGCAAACGCACACTAACACTTTCCAGAACTTTGAACACTCACATCCCGCATGCACTAGATAGATGACAATAAATCTCTCACAGTGGGGAAGGAGGAATTAAATAACTGTACAATAGTATAGTACAATTTAAAAGTCAGAACTTAGGATAGCCTTTGTTAATTGTGATTAATTATGATGTATTTGAGTTAAAGGTGCAGTTCAATCAAAAATGACCATTTACTGACCATTTACTCACTCTCAGCTGGTTTCAATTCTTAAAGTCAGGGTAAACTGGAAGTTGACATTTATTTAAGGATGTTGATGCACTTCCAACTGCAAAGGTATATTGAGTAGGGGGCTTTTTTTGCACATCATTCCCTCATAGCAAACTAACAGTAAGAGTGGTGTGGTTAAGAATATTGTGGCTGATTCGTCAAACTGACGTCATCAGAGAAAGACCGCCACTCCAAATGCAGGAGCAAGTGATTTGATTAAAGATTACCAAAACTAACTTTTTCTTTAGTCAGTGTATTAACTTGCAGATTAATTGTTCACCTAAAGAATAACTAAGTGCGTTAACAAAAGAAACATTGCACATATTGATTTCACACAGATTTCTAAGTTTATTTCTTCCCAGCAGCACACAACGTCATAAGACATTAATATTAGGTTAGATGTAGGTTACCAGCAAGACGATGTTATTTTGACGTCCAAAAATGACGTGAAATGACATTGACATTTGGTTGATTTTAGGTTGTGTTCGAAATTGACCAAAATCAAACGTTGAGCCAACATCTTAAATGAACGTCATATTGACGTAAAATTCTGACATTTATTCATCTGGTATGGCAACCAAAATACACCATCTGATAGATGTCATATTGGTAACGTTCATACAATGTTGAGCTGTAACATCGTTAGACATTGAATTTTGCTTTAAAACCAACCTAAAAACAACAAAATATCAACGTCTAACGATGTTACAGCTTGACATTGAATTTTGCTTTACAACGCAACCTAAAAACAACAAAATATCAATGTCAAGCTGTAACATCGTTAGACGTTGATATTTTGTTGTTTTTAGGTTGTGTTGAAAAGCAAAATGCAATGTCTGTCCGATGTTGGACATTGACGTTGGGTTCTGACGTCAACTAGATTTTCATTTGCGAACAAAATGCAATGTTCCACGACATTGGGGTACAACATCAATGTTAATGTCATTTTGACGTCCTGTGCCTGCTGGGTTGTTGAACACAAAAGAAGTTATTTTGAAGAATGTTGGGAAGAAGAAGCCATTGATGTCCATAGTAGGAATGGAAAGTACTTTAGAAAGTCAGTGGCTTCCAGTTTCAAGCATTCTTCAAAATTTATTTTGCGTTTTGCAAAAAAATAAATAAAATAAAAATCAAACAGATTCTGAACAAGTGGAGGATGAGTAAATGATGACAGTTTTAGTTTTGAGATGAACTATCTCTTTAAATATATTCTTAAACGAGTAAATGTTGGGCGGGACTTGATTTTTTCCATTGGGAATGTATTGAATAGTTGGATCCATGTTGTTTGACGATGCTGTTTGCCATCTATTTAATAACACATTATCCAGAAGAGAAAGGGATTTTTTTGATGAATAAAACATATTGTGCTCATTGCTGAATTTTTCTTTTGTAAACACTCATATTCCATTCAAATACAGGAATTGACTTTAAGCGGTCTTTCTCCTTCCCCAGAGTTCTCACTGTCCTGGATCTTTCAAGCTTCTGTCCTTATAAGAAATGAAAGCAAACCTATCTATTTCTATATCCTTTCAGTTGTGATGTGGTTGTTTCAATGATTGTACAAAAGCCATTGAAACAATCAGCTTCTCACAGAGCGTGGCCTGGATGCTAAACTCCTTAAGTATTCTGTCAGAGAACTTTTAAAAGTATAGAATCCAGGTGCCACTCTGACTTTCCCTTAACAAAGATCTGTATTTATAGTTTCTGTAGCATAGGTCACAGTTTTTTGGCTTTGTTATAATTAGATGTACTGTAGCTATTTGAAAGCAACATTATGCTTAATGTTAAGTGTGGTGTTAGATGTGACACTCCAGCACTCTCTGTGCGACTATTTGTATCCCAAACTTTTTTCTTGCCCTCATATCACTCTAAATTTGCTCCAGCTTCTTTATACTGCTGACAGCAATACATTCAAAATGAATTGCATCTTTTCCTCTTCTCGACCCCTCTCATTCTTGAACGTTGGTTCAAGACCTTTTGCAACCCCTTTCTTTTATTTTCTAAAAATCTGCATGGTTTATCTCTTCTGGTCTTCATGGCTTCAGAGATGATTGATAAACCCACTGTTGTGAATGTAGATCATTAATGTTTTTGTGTGTTGTTTACCAGGGCTCAGCTTCGGTGGTCTCAGGCACGCCATCAATTCTGCTCAGCTCGATGAGCACAGACGTCATCTGTGAGCGAGTCAAACTTATCGATGGTATCGATCAGAACCTCATTGCTCAGTATACAGCCACCATTAAGAAGGTATTTGTGAAAGAAAAAGCACATTTACTACATAAAAAGTTGTTGTTTTGCTCTACATTGTGGTTTTGTTTCTCAGGCTAACATAAATGGCCGAGTTCTGTCTCAGTGCAACATTGATGAGCTGAAGAAAGAGATGAACATGAATTTTGGAGATTGGCAACTTTTCAGGACATCAGTGAGTAATGTCTCTGATTTATAAACTTTCTCAGTAGTTTAGATTCCTGAATGCCTTGCCAACATTTTCATTGATTCTGCAAGAAAAATGTATCATTTGATGCCTCCGTCAGTAAAAATACTTAACAACTAAATCACGGACAAAACCAAATGTTTACAGTTTTGTGATCAAAAATTTAAGACAATGCAAGTGACTACAGTCAACACTGGCTTTTAAAACTGGTGTAATGAAGTCAATATTGTGCAGGTGCTGGAGATGCGTCTTGTGGAGAACCAGGTCTTGCATGAGGAGGCTCCTAGCGAGCAGGGCAGCATTACTGTTGGCCATGTGGAGCCTTGCAGACATACTGGAGCAGCAGTTCAAGGAGGAGCCGGAAACACGGACACCTCACCCATGTACAACTTTAACCTCAGCTTTGAAGAGCTCAGTAACGTGGGTTTGGAGGAGCCTCCTAGACATGTCAATGCTACATGGATGGTAAGTTTTTCCTTTACAGGCCCTTGTAAGCCTTTAGATTTCAGACACTTGTCTCAACATCTTTTGTCCTTTATAGGGTACTACTCATCGTACACCTAGCATGTCTAGTCTCAACTCTCAAGAGTCCTCCAATGAAATTTGCAAGCTAACAGACAAGCAGCAGGCAGAGTACCGTAATGCCTACGAAGATTATATCGCCTCCATGTCTCAGCTTGAGTTAGGAATGGAAAAACCTGTGCCACCTTTTGTTAGCCAGCTATTGCATTCCAGTTCTGAGGACAAGAAGAAGGATGGAAGTGACCAGGACGGGCGCAAATCTGTTTCAAAACGAGGGAGCACTAAGTCTGGAACCGATAACACAGATTACGCCTCAGCAGATGCAGCTACTTTGGATCCCATAACAGAAGAGGATGAGAAGGTTGACCATGGGTCATCAAAGTCCCTTTTGGGACGCAAAACATCTGGAGACAGGGTGAGCCTCTTTCAGGGTGCTGATCTGAAGTTGAAGGCTGGTGGAGGCTCACGTTACCAGAAACTGACCAGTGATGATGAAGAATCCGAAGAGTCTGATAATGCCCCTCTGCTTAAAGATGGAAAGAAACCTGAAGCCAAAGCCTCAGATTGTGGAGACCGATCTTTGACCAAAGGTAAAGATTACCTTTCAGATAAGAAGGATTCTTCTGACTCTGGTGTCCGCTCTAACGAAAGCTCGCCTAACCATTCGCTACAAGACGAAGAGGCTGATCTGTCACAATCTGAGAGGGCTAACCTGATTGAGCTTGACGAGGAGAACTCAGCCCGAAAGCGAGGCCTGCCGAATAGTCTGAGCGGCCTCCAAGACCCAACTATCGCCCGCATGTCCATCTGCTCAGAGGACCAGTGCAGTCTTCTGGCCAGCAGCCCTGAAGAGAGCTGGCCTTCCTCCAAGAGCTACAACCTCAACCGGACACCCAGCAACACCACCCTCAATAACAACACAAACGCCCAACAAGGAAACCACATTCGCCAACCATCAGATAGCTCCAACACCACCTCCACCACCACTGGAAGCGACGTCATCATAAATCCTGGAACCAGCACCACCTCCGCCACCACCCAGAATGAAAACGTCCGCGTGGTGCATCTGAAGAGGGGCCTAAACCCTGGAGATCCGCCTGAGATCCTCAAAGTTTCCTCTGAAACGGTCACCTTCGGAGAAGAGCGAGAAAGTATCCTGTAGTTGACGTCTGGATCTATTGCAGTCCGGTCCTAGCTGGATGACGTTCTGTGGTGTCAATGCATGCTTGGTGTAATGCTTAAATAAATGTAATGGTGGTTATTGTGGCATTTCTAAATGTTAAGTGTTATTAAAGTGGTTTTCATTCACTTCAGAGGTCTATTTCAGAGGGGAGGTGAAGTAAAAACTCACTTTGTTAAATCTGAAATGAGCAAACTTTGTTTTTTGTTTCAAAACGAGAGGTATGTCAAACCTAAAAGATTTAGATCTGGGCTTGACTTACCTTGCTTTCTCATGTTTGACACATCTCCTATTCTCAAACAGAAAACCCAGAGTTTCCCTAATCAGAGTTTTGACTTAACCTCCTTTCAGAAATGAGCCCAAGTTCATCCTCCTAAAGTTAAATAATTGTGGAGTTTCTAATCAGTATTAGTAGCTTAATAACTTATTAGTCATCAGTTGTATGGCTTTTGAAATCAGTGTTGTAGTAGTGTCCCTCAATGTTAAATTATTTGGTGTTGTGGCAAAGCTACCTAAACCTTTTGATCTGGCTAGGAGATGTGTTGTACCGAGTTGTCCTGCATGCTATCATTGTGCTATAGCTACAGTATTACATAAGCAGTGACATGCATGTGTCCGGCTGCTAAATTAGTCAGTAGAAACTGCATGCCTCTGGATGTTAGTCTGTAGCACTATTGACAGCTGTCTTGAAAAGTAAAGCATGTTTTGTGATGCTCGTCTTCAACATGGAATGGAATAAACCTGACAGTAGTCATGTTTCTTGAGTCTTTGTTTGAAATAAACATTCTGCTTCTCTGTACACACTCGTGTTCCCACGAGAGGTTTGCTAAGAGCAAACTTATTTTAGTACCATGAATTACAGACGGGTGGCACCAGTAGCTCATGCATTACAATTATATCCCACACCCAAAACATATATGTGTCCTTTCAGTGTGCGAATCAGTGACTCAGGAAGCCAAAAAAAACAGGATCTAACAACAATATCTGGACACCGCACTACAGATAAACATTTTTTTTAGGGGTTATAGTCGTGACAATATTGAGTACTTGTTTTGATGAAGTCTGATACACAGGCTGATGATAAAGGAATCGAACCATATAAATATGAATTCATAGTCTGTATGTGCTTATCTACAATTGAATGGCCACAGACAAGCTGTTGCGTGTTCAAAGACTGGTTTTGACTTTCAATACGGCAGACAACTTATATATAGCACAAAAACATTGGTGTAGACCCATTTAATATCATTTCAGAATTCTTCTTTAAAGTTTTGTTCCTTATGAAACATGCCTACACAGTTGAAACTATAGAAGAGGGGGGAAAATAATAATGATAATGAAAAACCCTACATATAAATCCTATTTAACTTTAGTAATGGCCTGTTTTATTTGAGGTCAGACCACCACAAGCCCCTTATAATCTGAAAACTGTAGACTTTAAGACAAACTGATGAGAGCAGCAACACAGCCACTGAACGGTAATAAGTTAATAAGCTTTATGTATATGCAAAAACAAAAAATACAACAAAAAAAACAAACCAGTGCATCTGTAACATTTGTTCAGACAAGGACACTGACTTCATACTTCGCATTTAATTATGTACAGTATAAAAGTGCCATTTACGTTATAATTATAAAACTTTCTGTAATATTATAAACATCACATTTTCAGCAGAAAGAGAAAACAAAAGTACATTTTTGCTCAATTTCTTTACAACACAAAAGAACAAAAACATTTCTAAGATTGCTTGCGTTATTAGTATTTTCCTTTAAAAACCTTCAGTCTCTTTTAATCTTCCTTTGGAAGAAAGAATAGGAAAGTCCATATACAACTAAGTCTGAATCTTTTTTTTTGTCCGTTTGAGGGAAATCCTTTGTCATTCAAGACGAAATCCAGGAGAATGACACAGGACAAAAAAAAAAAAAAAAAAACACAAAAAGCCTCTGTTTTTGCTCCTCGACCGAAACACCTGCAAAAGATTGAGAGAGAGAGAGGCGTGTTTAGAGAAGGCAAAAGGACAGAGATCCGGACAGACTGGCGCCAGAGAGGAAGCCACAGGACGTTTTTTTCGGACTTTTAACCAAACAAGCGAAATACCGGGCAATCCCATACAGCTCCAGATGGCGGACTCCACTCAGCATCTCACACTTACATTTGATAGCACTGTACGTAGCGAACCCTCTTATTAACAAAGATTTATTCTCTAATGCTCCTGTTGCTCCAAACCCCTGACTTTCATTCACTGAAGTTTATCAGCGAGTTCAATCATCTTCACCGATCAAAGTCAAGCAGGTTTGAAACAACATGAGAAAATAGAAATATTCCGAAGTGGTTCAAGGCACTTATCAATACTCGAAGAAATGTATAATGACATTTCTAACAATTGTAACAAAATGTAGGGTATAATAAGCATTCTGAAATTTTGTTGACTAAAAACATTTTAAATGGTGCATAATATATGCTTACTGTAAAACAGTAAGTTCACCACGTGCAAAAATTTAACTCGGCTATAAACTTATGAAGATGAATGTAGAGCATCGACTCACCATTTCAACGAGACAGGGCTATGAGGTCATCTGTGTTGATCTCTCTTTGAGGGTTACTGGGCTGTTAATTAACAGAGGTAAACAATCATTTCCAGAGTAGCTGCCAGCACAACTTAGATTTCTTGTTGGTGTTAAAATGTATCAAGCTTTTGTAATGTGTTAAACATTAATCATTATTTTATTCCTCGTTATGTTTTCTTCTGGTTTTCCAGTGTCTGTAAATATGGTCCTCTTAACTCTTTAAATCTTCTTAAAGAAACAGTTCACCAAAATTCTGTCATCATTTACTCATCCTTCACTTGTTCTAAATCTGTTTTGAGTTTTTTCTTCTTCTGCTGAACACAAAAGAAGATATTCTGAAACCACTGTGTTTCATTTGATTTTTCCCATGGATGTCAGTGGTTAGGTGTTTTCAGCTTACTTCCAAATATCGTCTTGTGTTCAACAGAATAAAGAAACATAAAGATCTAGAAGCACTTGAGGTAAATTAATTGTATATATTTTTTTATTTTTGGGTGATGTATTTTAAATCAAAATACATAAACTTGAGAAGCTATTACTTGTTAGAAAGCAAAAGACAAAAACAAGCTGCTTAACACTGCTTATCTGTCAATCGGGTAAGAAAAATAAACACAAGTAAATTCAGATTATTATCCTTACCACACTGGTATAGTTATTTGTCTTGTTTTAACCATTACAATTCTTTGTCATTAAAAACAAAACCGTATTTTACTTCTCAGGTGCCTATTTTTATGAACGTTTGTATATTTGTACTAGAAAATACTGAACCACAGTGCAGCTTTGCGTATTAAATCCTCATCCTATTATAATATGTCCTTTCTAAAAAGCATTTTAAATGTAATTTTTCACGCCAATGTAAAAGATTTTGACTGCACAGTCAATGAATGTGTAGCTATAGTACAGAACTTGCCTTACCTGGAAAGAGATGATGCTGATATCAGCTCCCAGTGATCTGACAGTCTTCTTTGGAGGGCTCTGTCCGAGGCTCTGCTGCTGCTGCTGTTGTTGCGGGTTCTGGTCCAGTGCGATCTGAAGGTCCAGAATGTAGTCTATAACATGCTGCAAGATCTCCATCTTACTCACGCTCCGGTTCTGCGGTAAACTCGGCACGAGCTCCTTCAATCGGCTGTAGCAGTCATTCATGTTGTACAGTAGACTGAGGGGGTCGTTGCTCCGCGAGATGCCCAGATTATGCTCCGAAAAACACAAGGCAGGTTTCCTGACGGACCTCACCGGACTGACTGCCTTCATGGTGGATGTGCCGATGTTGTGGTTGATTTCAGGACATGCGATTCTTTCTCTCGGATCTCTGCGCTGGGAGCTTGTTGTCAGTGCGTTTATATAGCAACCGAGCAGGGTTTGTTATAAGACATAAAGAATTACGCGGATTGGTCGATGAGACGACGTCACTCTGTAAAGCGAGGCGTCAACATTGGCCAAATGTGCAGCACGTGAGCGCCTCCCACATCCCCGCATTCCTCCCTCGTGCTGGAGAGTATCCGAGCAACTGTATGCAAAGAAGAATAACATCACATCATTTGTTTATGTGGGGACGGTTGATTTTGCAAGGGACGCGCATTTGCGCATGGGTCAGCATAACCCTCTGTCAAGTTGTAAAATCATATTAACGCCAGATGCTTTTGTTGTATGTCAGTTTAGTTGACACTCTATGTTGTTAAAGATTGTATCCGACTTGGAGTAAGGTAATTACCACTTTTTATTAAATAATTCAGATTTTTTTTCTGCAAGTTTACAGCTCACAGTCTGCAATATATTCTTAGTCGAGTTTAGTCTATGTTGCAATTGAAAACTGATTTATTTATTTATTTTATTTTAGTTATTTTATATAATTTTTTGTGTGCAGTTTTGTTGACAATTTCTTGCTTAAAATTTCTTATTTTAAACTTGGAATTAAAAATTGATAGTAATGAGAGGGAAAATTTCAATTGTGAGAAACCCAGAGATACAAGGAGGAAAAACTTTTAAGCAAACTTTGCAAGGAAAAAAGTAAGAGAAACAAACCTTCTATTGGGAGGAAACAATTCAGAATTTTGAATGTACAATCTCACAATTCTGACTTTTTTTATTTGAATTATGAGAAATAAAGTCATAGTTCTGATATTAAAAAGTCAGAATTGTGAGATTCAGTCATTCTGAATTGTTTTCCTCCCAACAGAAGGTTTATTTCTCTCACTTTCTTTCTGCAAATTTGTTACAATTTTGATTTGTGAGTCTGAGTTTATATCTTATTAAACAAAGAAAAATGCTTTTAATATTTCATATTCAGACTTTTTTGCTCAGAAGTATTAGTTTAATCTATATGTCACAGATTTTACTCTTTATCAACTCAAACTATTTTACAAGAAAAAAAAACATCAGTTATAACTAATAATTGCAAGAATGCCTAAACTCTGAATTGTTATATAAGATTTTATTTTTTGCAAATTTGCAATCTGAACCTTGAAATTTTGACAAAAAACTTTGATACTGAGTTTAGCTGTGAAAAACAAAACTCTGTGTTTTACAACACAAGATATTCTCTTAGTTTCTGACAAACTGTCTTGTATTTGGGAGTCATAGCCATAGACTGGTTATAGCCAAATAACAATCCAGACGTTTATTCTTTAAATTACCAGTTTAGTCTAGGTCTATATGCAAGTTAGGCCTAACTGCAAATTATTCACAGTTGTAACTAACAATTGCAACTTAAACTCACAATTTGTGAGTTTGTCTCTTAATTTTGAGGGGAAAAGAAGCTAGAATTGATATAACCTCAATAGCAATAAATTGATAGAATAGATTTTTTTTTATCAACACACCTTATTTTGAATTAATAGTGTTTATGAAGAAGAAGCCAATTAAATTTCATGTCTACAGCACTCTTAACTGGGATATAACAAATGTAAAGTTTTATAAGATGAATGAATAAACTGGACTCTTCAGGGACAGCATGATGACGCAGCGACGCAAAACCATTTTACCGAATCGATACTTTGATACAACTTGCTCGAAAGAACCAAGTTTCATATATGACTCGTTCGTGAACGAGCTCTCTTAAACTCGCGACTTTCTGGCGCCGAGAGCGGGACATCCTATTGAGAATATGAGAACTTGTAGTTGCGGTTCTGTCAGAGCTGCATGAACGCGTGCACCCGCAGCACATCTCAGCCCGCCTGTCTCTTTCTGTTTCACTGTTCCTCGGTCTCGCTCTTCAAGCACATCAGTCTTTGTTTACTCGGCTTAAGCTTTACGCAGACACCTTTTCATCCCAGGTAATTGATAGCACACTATTTGCAGGTCAAGTGCAATGCTTAGAGACGCAATCCTGATAAAGCTGGATCAGCAGTTGTCTAGTTGAGTCCCTGGGTCACCCCTGCGTGAGAACAGTTATAGCACATCCAGAGACTTTCACTATATAGTTAGGCTATAATATGTTTTTTTTTTAAGGCAAATTTATATTGGGTAAAAACATACTGACAACATATTACTAGTTGACTAATTACCAGGGGCGGTCGTAATGATTTGGGGACCCTAGCACTCAAACTCAAAACACTATTTTATTAATTTTTTTGTAAATAAACTGCATATTAAAAATATGTTTTAAGTGGAACCTTTACCCTCTCATTGTAAAATTAAATACAATAAATCCACAAATAAAAAACACATTCACACACTATGCACAGTTAATTAGCCATATTTGTGATTAGATTTTAATATTTGCATGTGCAATAAGGAAGGAACGTTCCACTAATCATGGAGACCCCTGGCTTTGAAAAGAAGTAATGTTAAATCTAAATGGTTATTGGCAGATTTTACAACATTCATTCTTTCTTTTTCTTTTTCGGCTTAGTCTCTTTATTAATCATGGGTCACCCCAACGGAATGAACTGCCAACTTATCCAGCGGATACACAGCGGATGCCCTTCCAACTGCAACCGATCACTGGGAAACACCCAGCCAGCTTGAACTAGCAACTTTCTTGCAGTAAGTCGACAGCGCTACCCACTGCGCCACCACACCACCACTATTTTACAACATATGGTAGAAAATTTATAGAAGAGCTGATTAATATAGCCTACTTGGAACTGGTTGAGGCGCACTAATGGCCCGTGTGGTACAGTACGGTACGGTTCGGGTCTCCTTTATCAGGCTTGTGTCTCCCCTGCCAAACAGTGCCATTGGTCATTGTTTCAAATATAGAAGCGCGGCCAGCGATCGCAAACTCTCTGGAGAAAGTGAAACCACTTGCACTTTGGACAGCCTCGTAAACAACAAAGGGACAACAGGTTTATCTTCTTGGCTTTGTGGTGATTCATCAAGACGACAAGGTTTGTTTGAGCTTGGTTCGACCATGGCTTGTTGTTATTTGTCTATATTATAACGATGTAATGTCTCGGTTGTGTATATAAAAATGGCGCTTCCTTTGTTTTCATTCTCCTGGCTTGTACTTGCACTAGTGACGTTTTGTCTGTAAACCAATAGCGTTCAGCTGCACATCTAGCTCCGCCTTTTGGTACCCTTTTTATTGTGGTACTCAAAAAGTGGTACGTTAGGGTTCACTTTTAGGTACCTTTTGACAGTGAAAAAAGCCATAAAAGCGTATCGCCCCGTACCATACCGTATCACTCAGTAGAAACAGGCCAGAATTGCCCAGGGTCCTAAGCGACTGCTTACCTCACTTATAGATTAAGTTTCACTAATTTGCATACATTTCAGACTCACGCATCTGAACATTGAATGGTCACACTCAAATCATTCATTCATTTTCTTTTCAGCTTAGTCCCTTTATTAATCAGGGGTCGCCACAGCAGAATGAACCGCCAACTTATCCAGCATATGTTTTTACACAGCAGATGCATCCATACACATCCATACACGCTCATCCACTCACTTTCTTTACAGCCAATTTAGCTTACCCAAGTCACCTATACCCCATGTCTTTGGACTTATGGGGGAAACCGGAGCACCTGGAGGAAACCCACGTGAACACGGGGAGAACATGCAAACTCCACACAGAAATGCCAACTGACCCAGCTGGGGCTCGAACCAGCGACCTTCTTGCTGTGAGGAGACTGTGCTACCATCTGCGCCACTGTGACGCCACACTAAGATAATTTTTGACAATTTTTTTTTTGACAAATTA
Organism: Danio albolineatus; assembly: GCA_903798035.1. Classification (NCBI taxonomy): domain Eukaryota; kingdom Metazoa; phylum Chordata; class Actinopteri; order Cypriniformes; family Danionidae; genus Danio; species Danio albolineatus. The sequence goes on along the minus strand of CAIGQQ010026964.1, from coordinate 14,057,321 downwards.
AGAGTCAAAGGTCTTTACTGAAAACTCTGGAAATCCTTTATCACTCGATAAATCAGAAAATTAAGCGAAAATTAACAAAAATAAATAATTAAATTTTTTCTTGTACAATTCAATGCTGAACACCTCCATTAAAATCTTCAAAACACAGACAATTCAACTTTTAAGTAAGGCTAAAGTGGAGATTTATGGCTCAATCTGTTGAACACAAAACAAGAGATTCTGATGAGTTTTTGGAGAAAAAGCAACCGTTGACATCCATGGTACTAATAGAAAATACTATGAAAGTCGATGGCTGTTGTTTTTCAGTATGCTTTAGTATATATTCCTTTGTGTTCAAAAGAAGAAATAATCTTAAACAGGTTTGAAAGGAGGGAGAGTAAATGATGACAAAATTAGTATTTTTTTTGGGAGAACAAAAGTTGGCAGTTGTATGAAGAAAAAAAAAGTTCTTGCCTGCAGAATCTTGCCTTAAATGTCTGGATGTTTCCTCTTCACGTCACACACATTGACCTACTGTAACTGGCAATGTTTTTGAAATGTGAAATATTCCTGTAGTGGTAAAGTAGGAAATGTTTACCGGTTTTATTATGCAAAGGAAGAGTCTGTGAGTCATCACGATGGACTAGTATCTTAAAATGACACAGCGGAGAGTGTTTTCTGACCTTTCCCTCCAGAGACTATCAGTGGTGCAAACACAAAGGAATGTGTCTAACTTTACATGACTGAATGGCATCCCTCGGAGCATCACACAGAACCCAGAGCTTGCCTTTCTGGCTCTCTCTGTGCCCGTTACTGAAGTACACAAGCCAAAAGGAATAGAGTTTCAGGATAATGTTCTTTTCTCAGCTGTTTCAGGGAAATATGAGCAGAAGAACATGTTTTCTCAATCCAGAGTGCTCCTGAAGTCATGCCAATTTTTAGTCAGTGTGTATTTTGAGAAACATTCATTTCCCATATCAACTTATGGCCCCACATTTTGGCTCTTTACACTCTGTGTGTGTTTGTAGGATGAGGATGACTGTCAAATGTTTGTTGAATCCTTTATTTATTTATTTGTTTGCGGTGTGAAATAGTCTATTTTGAAGAAAAGGTTTTGTGTGCCTAGTTTAGAATGAGGAGGATAAAGTAGGCCTCATTATGTAACAGCTATATACGATAACATTAAAATGGTAGTGTCTGCTTTGATGTGTTTAGAGAGCTAAGCAGGTGCTGAAACAAATAAATATATGTAAAAGTACTGTATAGTAAAAAGTTACAATTAGACAGTATTTGTTGGCAAATATTGCAAAGTATTTATATTACAATGTAAAAAAAATATATTTGTGTTGGGACAACATAAACAAATTAATTCAATTCATCTTCATTTCTGTAGCGCTTTTACAATGTAGATTGTGTCAAAGCAGTTTAATAGAAACTGTGGCCTTGTTTACACTAGTGCGTTTTAGTTTTAAAATGGCGTTTTAGCATGAAAACGATCCACGTCCACACTAGCGTTTCACCCAGCGTTTCTGAACACATCTCGGTCCACACTACTCCACCAAAAACGTATATCACGTAACCATTCACGCACTCTGGGCATGCGCATTCAAGTATAAACAGGAAGCGTGTGTCTCACTCGGCATTCTAAATAGGGCTTTCGCTGCTTGAAACGCGATCGATTAGCGAGTGCTCGAACAATAGCTTGCCTCTTGGGAATATATGCAGCTGTTGTAGTAAAAAAGGCAGAGTTTGACTACACAATGGCGCCTAAAACGGACAATAGTTCAAACAACGGCCATTTCTGTGTCCATGTTGTTTACAGTGTAGACTGGTCTGCTGTTTTCCGGTGGTGTTATAGTCATGTGATAAAGGCTTGAGGAATAAGGGAAGGATACGCAATGACCCAAAAGCCCCAATCAAGTAGCAAATCTCAGCAGCCACGCCTCCGTTTTCAGACGTCTCCATTTTCCCCCATCCACACTGAGACGGAGCGTTTTAGAATGAAAATGGCCTCTCCAGCATTTCCAAAACGATCCGTCTTCGGGGCTCGAAAACTCCGGCGTAGCGTGGACGGATGGCATAACCGTAGCAAAACTTTTGTTTTAAAATGAAAACGCATTAGTGTAAATGGGGCCTAAGTCAGTCCGGTTTTTAGAGTTAAAGTTCAGTTTAGTTCAGTTCAGTGTGGTTTAATTTTCACTGCTGAAAGTCCAAACACTGAAAAGCAAGAGCTGCAGTCTAGGCACCAGGGGCTGGCCCACGAGATCAATGAAAAGACTCGTCTATCACTGGGTCTCATGCTTTCCACTCCTCCATTAAGTTAACTTATTTTTATTTTTTTTACAAATTTAAGTGTACTGAACATAAAACAATTAAGTTGTCCCACCCCAAAACTCAAGAATTGCGTTGTTTCAGCTCATTTTAAATAAGTAGTTTAAACAAACAGCAAACATATTTTTTTGAGTGCATATACAAGGTTTATTAAAGAACTAATGATGAGAAAAACATAATAATAACATAATTTGAGACATTTCCAAAACATTTATCATTATATATTATATTATGGGCGCCACGGTGGCGTAGTGAGTAGCACGTTCGCCTCACAGCAAGAAGGTCGCTGGTTCGATCCCCGGCTAGGCCAGTTGGCATTTCTGTGTGGAGTTTGCATGTTCTCCCCGTGGTTGCGTGGGTTTCCTCTGGGTGCTCCGGTTTCCCCCACAGTCCAAAGACATGCGGTACAGGTGAATTGGGTAAGCTAAATTGTCCATAGTGTATGTGTGTGAATGAGAATGTATTTCCCAGAGATGGGTTGTGGCTGGAAGGGCATCCGCTGCGTAAAACAAATGCTGGATAAGTTGGCGGTTCAATCCGCTGTGGCGACCCCAGATTAATAAAGGGACTAAGCCGAAAAGAAAATGAATGAATGAATATTATATTATATTATATTATATTATATTATATTATATTATATTATATTATATTATATTATATTATATTATAAAGTTATAAAGTGAAAGACAAAACAAAGTTTTTTCTATACACTTTAATAGACAATTAGCTTTATATTAAATTAAACTATGATACATATAAATAGTTTTATTAGACAACCAGATTACAAAGAAAGCTTTTAATCTTTAATATGTGCATTAAATTTCCAAAACACTTTAAACAATTATTTTACATTATATTATATTACATTATTCATTCATTCATTTTCTTTTTGGCTTAGTCCCTTTATTAATCTAGGGTCACCACAGTGGAATGAACCGCTACTTATCCAGCATACTTATCCAGTATACTGTATGTCTTACGCAGCGAATGTCCTTCCAGCTGCAACTTATCACTGGGAAACATCGATACACACTCATTCACTCACACACACTATGGACAATTTTAGCTTACCCAATTCACCTGTACTACATGTTTTTGGACTGTGGGGGAAACCGGAGCACCTGGAGGAAACCCACGCGAACACGGGGAGAACATGCAAACACACAGAAATGCCAACTGACCCAGCCGAGGCTCAAACCAGCAACCTCGCTGTGAGGCGAACGTGCTACTCACTACGCCACCGTGGCGCCCACCCCATATTATATTACATTTATATTATATTATATTATATTATATTATATTATATTATATTATACTTGGTTTTCTTGCAGCCTCAGCTTAACGTACATTTAACCAGATGTTTTATGTGTATTATACAAATTTGTACCCATATCAACATGTATTTGTTACTTGATAAAGCGTTTCGGCAAAGACCTCCAGTAGTGACAGTTGCATGTTTCTACATCTGTCCCATCAGAAGCAGCCAGTGCTGATGACCTCAGGTGCAGTTGTTTACATGCTCTTTTGAGTTGGAGTCTGAGAGACGCCTCAGGCAGGACTTCACAGGACAGGTGCTGTTTGCCCTGCTGCCCCACAACTGTGCCCAGACATCAAAGGTGGGAATCAGAGCTTTAGATAGATGCTATATCTGAACTGACCTCAGAGCTGTTTCAGGTAGCCATGTGCTTGAGACATATAGACGCCATGTGAAGAAAGATGGAAGGATCTGCTCTGAAAGATTCGAGTGGAAATATATGCTCACAACTTAGAGGAGAGTCACACCTGACTGTTAGTAAAGAATGCATGAGGAAGTTAATGTGTGTGTGCTTTTCATCACACATGATGGATTGAGCTGCGGCTGTGGCCTCTTTCTATAGTAACAACTAGAGCTGACCTCCAAATGACAGCAATGTGTTCATCCACACCAGTTTAATTACGTGAAGCTAGAATTTCAGAGGAAAAAAAATACAACAACTATGTAATAATTTATAATTGGAATCATGATTTTGTTGGCTCAAAAAAGAGAAAGAAATAGAAAAAAAAGAGTGACTCTCAAACGCATAAACAGGCAAATTTGCATAGAGAGCAAAAACAAGAAAAGCATAACTGAGATCATTTCAAAATCACATCTAAATCACTTCAGCCCAAACTAAAGATAAAAAAAAGGTTTTTTAATGATATTTATATTTCGCTAAAGATAACTTATCAAACATCCAAAACAATGGTGTGCTAAACATGCTCGTTGTATGTACATACATGATAGTATTTTTATCAGAACTTATAAAATGTGTAAAATAATCTAAACAGCACCAGGAATTCATCTGCGTTTTTTATTGATCTGTATTGGGCAACATTGCAGACATGAAGAGAAAAAATCTGGTGTAGTTTATTTTATTCAAATCACACATGCCAGAACACACCAAGAGAGGGTGCACAATGGTTTAATTGACCCTTCATGCAATTGACCATTGCGTTACTAATAGTAAAACAACAACAAAAAAATAACCTGCTATTGTAAACCACAGGGGCGCCACGGTGGCGTAGTGAGTAGCACGTTCGCCTCACAGCAAGAACGTCGCTGGTTCGAGCCTCAGCTGGGTCAGTTGGCATTTCTGTGTGGAGTTTGAATGTTCTCCCCATGCTTGCGTGGGTTTCCTCCGGGTGCTCCGGTTTCCCCCACAAGTCCAAAGACATGCGGGACAGGTGAATTGGGTAAGCTAAATTGTCAGTAGTGTATGAGAGCGAATAAGTGTGTATGGATGTTTCCCAGAGATAAGTTGCGACTGGAAGGGCATCCACTCCGTAAAAACAAATGCTGGAGAAGTTGGCGGTTCATTCCGCTGTGGCAACCCCAGATTAATAAAGGGACTAAGCCGAAAAGAAAATGAATAAATGAATGTAAACCACAGTAACCATTATTCAACCATGGGTTTGCTACACTAACTATAAGTTAGCCATGAGCTGCATCTGAAATCACACAGTACTCTAGTAGGTACTACGTTTTAGTTTGAGCTGACTTCATGATTATTAGAAAAGTACATTCTATATGGTGTAAATGTGTGTGGTATAAATGTAATTCAGACTTACTACAATCGCCGTTTTCTCATTAACACACGACCTGTCTGAGGTAGTTGCGTTGCTTCAATCCAATTCCTAAATTCTCTCCTGTGGGACACTTCAAAAATTCACTATTTAAATATATATTCCAAACTTCTGTCGTACTGTTTCTTCAATACTGTGAATTCAGATATACAACTAGGCTTTATTGTATTTAACACACACGCACACACACACACACACACACACAAACACACACAAATATTAACGACTGTAAGCACACAGCTAAAATAATGGAGTGGCGACTTTACAACAACTCTGTGACTGTTCTTGAATGACCCAGCCAGAGCCCTGACTTAAACCCAATCGGGCATCTCTGCATGGAAAAACCTAAAAAAAAAAAGGCTGTCCACCAATATTTACCATCCAACCTGACAGAGTCTTCCCAAAAAGACTCATGGCTGTATTAGATCAAAATGGTGCTTCTACTAAATACTGAGCAAAATACTGAAAACAATTCTGTTTTTCTGTCAATATGGACTGCCATGTGTACATTAAGGAAGAAGGAAAAAAAACTTAAATGATTTTAGCAAATGGTCGCAATATAACAAAGAGTGAAAAATAAAAAAAGTAATCTGAATAGTTTCCATACCCACAGTAAATATTAAAGGGAAGAATGCGATTTCAGATGCACCAGTGGTTTCTGTTATACAACTGTGGCTCTACAAACAGTAATCAATGTGGCAAAACATGGGTACTACACTTTTACTATAATAAAACTATTCTTAATTTTCTTGAATGATAATTTAATTACTGAGGATGGTTAAGGAAGAACCAATTCACTACAATAAATTATACTGTTCAAAGCTTTATAGTGCATAAAAGACAAAGGACAAAGTGATTCACTAGTGATTCAACTTTCAAAGCAGCGTCTGTGAAAGAAAAAGAGAGCTGAAGATAATAGACTAACTAAGAATTAACTTAATTTAAACGCAACTGCATAGGTCAGAAAAGAGCCATTCGAAACAAACCAAATATCTTGGTTTGTAATTTCCAGAGCAACTAATTTCCAGTGCAAAAACTTGAGAAAGTACAGAACCATCTGGGACAAACTAAATTGGTAGAAAGAATTGCTCCGCATTGGATGACGTTCCACTCAACATACACACAACACAATAGAGAAAGATGATTTGTTTAGGATGATCTGACTCTCTAGAATGAACTGGACTTTCCGACACGAACATGCGGTGCAAATGTTCCCTCCTTCAGATATAAAAGAGGCAATGTATCATCCCGGTTCACTGGAAAAGTAGGTTGTAACTGGAAAAACTACATTATTTCAAAAACGTAGTAGCTAAGCTAGTAGAAGCACTACCTGTCGTTAGCAACTCTCAGCACACAAACAGACCCTGCAGGTGTTGGAAATGTGTGCCAGTTACACCTAAGGCTCTCAGGGCTTCCCCACCCATATCAACAAAACAACTTGAAACCAGCACACACAACTTCTATCCACTCCACCATTACAACAGAACTTGAGAAAAGTGCATCGCTTCAGAACTGTCCCATTGTCTCCACAGCTTCACATTTTGACTGATCGTCTTTGAACACAAGCCCTCATACAGTATGAGCGCTTGCCTTGGTCATGAAGTTTCCTCCCTGGTGTTCAGCTGAGTGTGGTAGGTTGAGTGTCCAGGTGGGGAGCCCATATGTGGATGTCATGGGGAGTGTTCTAGCTGGGGGGCTGCTGCTGCTCGTAGAGGATGGGGAGGCTGTTGCCCACAGGGAGAACACCTGCTTACCCTGCCCCGCTCTCACACTCCCCCCACTGCCCCAGCTGCATGCTGCGGGCATCTGCCCACCTCTGGGTAATGGAGCTGTCACTCTGGCTGGCTGCTCACCACAAAGGCTTGACCTAATTTATCTGTCCTGTCTTCCACTCACCAGTATGTCCACTGTGAGGCTGTGTCTTTCATCAGTCTTCAGTTCTGCGTGCTGCAGGATCGCCTGCTTTGTCCTTTGTTGAGGTGAGGTGGAGTTTCGACAACTTTTCCATTAATATGTTCACTAAAGTTGCTGAAACTCCACCTGATCTTAATTTAATTCTCATTAAAGTGTCCGCACACCAGAGGAAGCTGAATTTAAATTTGAATTGGAATGAGAGGAAAAAGAATTAGCTGATTTCCTGATTGTTTATACCTGTATCAGTCTGATAACAAGTGGACCAGTAAATACAGGTGTAAAGAGACTCAAAACAGTTTGAGCTGAAGTGCTTGTCATGTTTTGATCCCTTCTAGAGCTCTGAAGCCATGTAAGATCAGATCATTCATTCAATAGTACTTAAAAAGTAAAATCAAGTGGAAAAGGTGTCTTTGTAAACCACTTGTGGTTGCATCACCTAAAACCCATGTTAAAATCAGGTGGATTTTCAAAACAAAATGCATTAATGGTTGCTTATTTCATAACAAACAGATTAGAAACAAGAACACACTCTAGATTGTGTACAACGATGCAAAGAACTACAATAATAAATAAAAATATTCAATAAAAAATCCAATTAAATAAAATAAGGAGAATAAAAAAGTGGAGAAATATAATAAAACCTGATTGATTTTTAAGCTTTTTTTTTCTGACTAACAAACAGGTGCCAGAGTCAAGGAACCCAAACTCCGTTAGGTGACAAAAACAAAACCTTGGGATAAACCATGCTCAGTGGTCCAGATCTCTTCTGGCCGAGTGAATAAAGTACAGCTGCAGTTTAGCCAACAGTAGACAACTGGCTTATCAGTGGCCTTGTACACGATGAACGTCCTTCTTGATAGAGGCTCAGGACCCACCTGGTATTAAGGTGTATTTTGTGAAATCTTATCACAAGCCAATGACACTAAATACAGGTGTAAATGTTAAAGCTTGTTCATATTTGACAACTTAAAGAAGTAGTCAAAAATGCCCTCTAATGAATTGCTTTAGTAGCACAAACACTAACGTGGTCAAATGCATTTGGCCAGCCAACAAATGAAGAGTTCAGATGCAAAAACCTCTAAGTGCTGTCTGAAATTTTCCTCTAAAATTATTTTTCCTTATATTTATATTTTTAGCCTCTTATATCTATGTTCAGTTATTTCATCTCTAAAGGCAATGGAAATAACATATTCTTTGCCATAAGAGTAAAATTACTGAAACTAAACACAACAGCCACAACAGAAAGATGCTATTTTTAGATGAAAGCTCTTCAAATATGACCTCCTCCCCTGCTGACCTAATCCATTATGGTGCTTATTGTAACCAAAATTAATTGTCTAATTCCAACACAAGCCAATAGTGTTCAGTGTAGTTTTGTGGAGCAGTAATGAGAGCTGCTGTTCATGTATAGTATATCATTCACATGTAAATTGCCTGAGGTTGTTTCACAACGTTAGATCACTAGTTCAGAAAAGACCCATGCCTACACCCATCCATAGACCCTCCCATCAAGGAAAGCAGGAAAGTGGACAGAAGAGACGGATTAAAACACCGGGTGTAAACAAGAACACTTGTCCTTTGTTTAATTTGAATCCAATTGAACAAAGATATTTATACCAAAAAGAGAGGTCCTAAAAGAGGGTTTTGCACTGGTGCCATTGAGTGTGCAGTTCTTAAAACAACTATTTATTCAGTACGAAGAACATTTGAATAATCTAACAAACCATTTCCTATTAAAGGGAAAATAACCTCTATTTTTAAAAGTGCAGAATGTCAGACTGTGCTGGTTTCGATGTACAGTTGAAGTCAGAATGATTAGCCCTCCTAAATTATATGTATATTTTTTCTCCCAATTTCTGTTTAACGGAAAGAGGATATTTTCAACACATTTCTAAACATAATAGTTTTAATACCTCATTTCTAATAACTGATTTCTTTATCTTTGCAATGGTGACGTAATATTGTACTAGATATTTTTCAAGATACTATTCAGCTTAGAGCGCATTTTAAAGGTTAATTAGGCAAATCAATGATGGTTTGTTCTGTAGACAATGGAAAACAATATCATTATGGCTAATAACGATGACCTTACAATGATTTTTACAAATGGAAACTGCTTTTATTCTTGCCTAAATAAAACAGACTTTCTCCAAAGGAAAATTCCTTGCTCTGTTCCTTGCTCACTGGAAAAAAATAAATAAATAAAAACTCACACAGGAGGGCTAATAATAAACAACTCTTTGTGGTTTCTGTGAAACTGAACTGGCTGGTAAAGGTCACCTTTATGACTTTCCTCACACCAAAGGGCAAAACAGGGTCAACGGCAGGCTGAAGATACATACAAACATCGGCCTGCAACAACATTTTGAGTTCCTCTATACATACTCTTTTTCTCTTACACACACACATACATTCACACACCTTTGTTCTCCTCCTGCATTTACAGTAGAGGTCATCTAACAGATGGGCACCAACCTTGAATTGTAACTCTTGCGGTTTTGAAGTCTGTGCTCTGCATGATTCTTAAGCGCTCTCTGATGTCACTGTCACACTTTTCACACACCAGCGCTACTCATAATATTAGTGCAACATTCCAACATTAGGACTCAACATCCAAAGATGTTGTCCGTTAACAAGCAGGAAAGAAATACAACAGTGTTACTCAACAGCAGCAGGACCAGGGCTCTTCGGCTGGGTGTGAATGAAATGTAATAAAAAAGCCAGGAGTGGCTGTGAACTGAGTTATGCTGGAAGTTTATAAGCAGAGACAATTGCGGAGAGATGAAATTAACGTCAAACTCTCTCAGATATGTGGCATCTCTTTGACATGTAGTCATCATTTAGGCAGCTGGAAACAATAAAAACTAATATCGCAGAGAGTCCAGCCACCAACTTGGCTCACAGAATGCATCTTTGAGAAAGCAATAAGCTCCTGAACTGTTGCCAGACTGTAGCTTGCTTTTTGTCTGATGGAAAACAAAACAATGAAGATTTCTGCGGATCTCATAAATGGTACTTTATCTATAGACAGCACTACATGGTCTTTTTTAATCTGTATTAATATCTTAACATCCATAAAAACATGTTAAATGTATTAGTTTTAAAGTTGCCATGTGATGAAAATCTGAATATACTTAATAAGAGTTCAGTACATGGAAATGACAAACCATCAGTCTCAAACACCATTGTTTCCTCGTCCTTAATATTTCAATTATGATAATTTTTTCCTCATTTTTTAAGTTATTCTAAGCTTGTATTATAATTAATATGAGTATGAGTATTAATATGAGAGACTCTTATTTTGAAAACATTACCAGGCATGGTGTATCTCATCTTATCACAACTCATCGTAAGAACACAAAATTTGGGAAAGACAAGTTCTAAATTTATCCAGAGCCCCCTGAAGATGAATAAGATCTGTTTAACTGTATCTTTTGTTAGTTTAACATGTATATTGTGAATCTCACCACGTATATTTGTAATGAAGCAACAAATACATCGATGTCTGAAAAAAAGTCTTCAATGTACGTTTATGCATTGTGTTGTAACACGGGGATATTACACTGACAACTGAGGTGTGGATCCACATGCAGGTTTTACTAGCGATATCAGAATAGCAATGGTCGACAGGAGTCAACAGATGCATACAGACAGTCCAGAATCATAAACATGAACAGGCAAGGAGTCAAAAGGCAGCAGGCAGGGATAAACTGGTTAGCAAGGCGAAGGTAGAAACACGGGAAATCAAGACCAAGAAAAAGCGTTGTAACGTCACATGAAGCGAACAAGACTCAGCAACAGTAAGTGTTGTGGATTAAATAGTGTGTGTAAAAAAGTCCTTGATGATCCTCAGGTCGTGTGTGTGCAATCAGTGGTGACTTGGAGCAGGAGTGTGTGTGTTGCATGAGTGGAGATGTAGTCCATAAACAGGCAGATTTGTAGTTCTTGTGTGATATGTGTGTGTACCAGCGATCTCTGGATGTTTGATCGCTGGTGATCGTGACATGTGTCGTATTACTCAGACCTTACTGTGATTTTTCTGTTATGAAAGGACACCAGTAAATTTCAGAAACAGTTTCTTCCTCAAAATTATCTGTTTATATGGAGATTAAATTTAATAAACGTTTGCTCCTCTTCAAAATTGCATGCACAGAAGTCGCTCAGAGAACAGCATCTCTTTATCACTATGGAGTGTATCCGACAGTCACCTACCGCTATTGATTTTTAGGAAGGGCGATGCCGATTTTTTAAACTTACATAAGACACATCTGTCGATATCACAGAACAATTTAAGATATTAAATCAATGTACTCTGTGGCACCTTTTAAACATTTCTGGGTTTCATTTTTGATGATCCTTTTTGAGCATTTTGTTGATTATAAGCTACATTGCAACTACATGCCAACTAATACTCATTAGACTATCAGTAGACTGTCTGCTTTATATCTGCTGACACTGCTCCACTAACAGACATTCAACTGACTAGAAGAAACATTGCAAGTACATGTCAACCTTACAGTCTACTAATACTCTAATGAGAATGAGTTGGTATGTAGTTTCAATGTACCTTACAATCAACACAATATGTTAAATAGACCATCAAAATAAAGTGATAACACTTTCTGACCAACCATAAATGTCTATTTAAAAAAAATATTCATACAGAGATATAAAAACAAACAAACAACAACAACCATAAAAATCAAGCGCTATGATCCAAGTCTTGGGAAGAGACACGATCACTTTTTAGAAGGAACAGATTGAAGTTTGGCTTTATTCACATGTATTTATGAGAATAAATAATATCTAATATTTATTTGGCAGTCTGCAGCATGACATTAAGTCTTGTAGTCAAAGGCCTCGTTTTTAAGCAGTAATCTTTGTTTTCAGCCATTCTACAAGGCTCCACATACAGGCGTTATATTTTCTATTATTTTCCACCATTTTCGGTTGGTGTAGTGCCATTTTTGAGATTTACACTGACAAGAGGTCATATTCTGCACCTGTGATTCACCATTGTCATAATTAGTTAATGGTCTTGCGATGACGCTGAAAGCAGAAGCTTCTCGCTTCCTGAGTAAGTGCCATTAGAAGCCATCTGTGAGGTTCCTCTGTCCTTATGCCATAGAGCGTCTGTCATAGCTCTCCAAAAAATCATAGCGCTGTCTGAAATCCACTTCTACTGCATTATCACTGCCAGATGATATCAAAGGCAATGTGCTATGCTTATACAGAATAAAAATTTAAGTGCTGCATATTAGCTACAAAAATCCCTTTTATTGCTTATGGATGACTATAGGAGATGAGCCATTAGTATGTATGGAATTTTAAACTTTGAGTTTTAAATCATTTCAGTAATAATTGGTAGAAAGAATCAGCTATAATCAGTTTCTGAACTTTCTGAAAGAACAACTCTAATTAAACTTACAGTATAGATATAAAGTTTTTTTTTTATTTACGAAGTCTGGATTAGAAGTACATGAGTAATTTTAGCTCGAGGCTTTGGGTTCTGCTCTCTGGCATCTTCGTTTCATGCAGTAAATTCACCTCAAAAGTCATCAAAAGCAAGATCTCTTCTCTTGGCAAATTATCTCATAACAGCTTGCAGTGAATCAGAAATTATGAATTAAAAGTCCACTAAGTTAAATCTGATATTCAGAAGATCATTTAATAAAGAGGTCATTCTGATGCTGATATGTGTCATGTCTTCAATTAGGGTGCACAAGAGCTACACAAAAAGCAGGATTTTTTATTTTTTTTTGCATTTCTGAAATGCTTTGATTATGTCAATGTTGTCAGAATCTTTGTTCACATGCAAAATGACAACTCACAAAAATGACTAAAAATGCTGGAATATGCATGAAAAAAAAAACAGTAGTGGGCACTTTGGTAAGAAACACTATGTACTCGTGCATAAACACAGTCCTGTAGTCTGCCATTGTTGTTTTTAGTGCTCATGCACAGACTAAACGGATATGCATGTGCATGAATATTTTAACATTTAACACTACTTTGACATCAGTAAATTTTTGTATTTTATACAGAAAAAAGGTATCACTTTCAAAAACATTTTTAAAACCCAATTACTGTCATCTTGTTAGTTAAACAGCCAAAACACATTTAAAAAATGACCAGAAAGCATAAATAAAGTTTTTAATGAGCTGAAAATGGTGTGTAAATACTTATCATTAAAAAGATCACTCGATTGATCATGTTTTAAAATAGCAGTAAAAAACATCCATTGAGAGATAAACTAGCTAGTTTATTACATCTTAAATGAGTTTTCATTGCACATGATTGATTAACATTCTGATGATTCACGCTTTATGACATGGCGTGTTATCCTGCTTGAAGTAGCTCTCAGAAGATAGGTCATAAAGGGATGGACATGGTCAGCAACAATACTCAGGTACTGTAGGCTGTGGCATTGACACAATGCTCAATTGGTACTAATATTCCAAGAAAATATCCCAAGCACCATTACACCAACATCGCAGCCTGAGCCATTGATACAAGTCAGGATGGATCCATGCTTTCAAGTTGTTGATGCCAAATCCTGACCCTGTCATCCGAATGTCACAGCAAAAATCGAGATTCATCAGACCACGTTTTTTTAATCTTCTATTGTCCAGTTTTGGTGAGCCTGTGAGAATTGCAGCCTTAGTTTTCTGTTCTTAGCTGAAAAGAGTGGCACCCGGTGTGGTCTTCTGCTGCTGTAGCCCATCTGTCTCAAGGTTAGATGTGTTCAGAGATGCTCTTCTGCACCTCGGTTGTAACGAGTGGTTATTTGAGTTACTGTTGCCTTTCTATCAGCTTGAACCAGTCTGGGCATTCTCCTCTGACCTCTGGCATCAACAAGGCATTTGTGTCAACATAACTGCCGCTCCCTGAATATTTTCTCTTTTTCTGACCATTCTCTGTAAACCCTAGAGATGTTTGTGTGTGAAAATCACAGTAGATCAGCAGTTTCTGAAATAGCAGACCGTCTGGCACCAACAATCATGGCACGTTCAAAGTCACTTAAATCACCTTTCTTCCCCATTATGATGCTCGTTTTGAACTGCAGATTGTCTTGACCATGTCTACATGCCTAAATGCAATGAATACATGCCTAAATGCAAATGCAAATGCAACTACCAGTTTTTAATATCAACTTTCTTTATCTTGTAGATGTTCTGATCAAATATTTGCCAATAAAACTCTGTGGCCAGTACATCAATGCATCTCTGTTTTAGAACATTTAATGCAACAGAAAGTGGAGGTTGCTTTAAAAACAGGATTTTTAGGAGCAAGCACAGTGGGCGAGAACTTGCACAGACACCGGAGACGCTGATTCATAAGACAATAGCTCAGATTTCAGTGTTTTTCTCACTATTAAATCACTTTGCTGCAGTCTGTCAATTTTAGTCATCCTGAATCTCTAAGAACATTTTGAGCCCTGATAAAAATGACTTCTAATTAACAATCTTCAGGGAGAGGTGTTTTCAAAAGGCAGCTCAGCATCTCCATTAGAGATTTGTAAAGTGTCCAGCTGACTCCAAAGATGGACAGAGTGCTTATCTCAAATCTGTTTTTATTTCCAGGATGATTTGGTCTCCACCCTGGAATGGTGTGTTCATTTCCCTGGGCAAGGACATCCGCAAATGTGTGTGCAGAAGGCATTGAGACAGATAATCTAATCTGCCACTGAGCACAAGGAGGGAGGTCCCGTCACAGCCTGGGTGTCTGGTAAACTTCTGCCACACTCACACTTGCAATAAAGATTTTAACCTGTAGAGATTTTGTAAGAGACTGACATTATCATTTATTAACATAAAACAATCAGACCTTCTCACTTCTCTGTTTGCTAGATGTCTTTTTTCCTCCTTCAGAGCCGGTAATCTCTCGTCCGCTGTCTGCTTATCATCATAGACTGTCTCTCACATTCCTGAGAGTTTGCACAGCCACGCTGGATGTTGAAGAGCGGCACGGTTCAGTGTGCATGTGGCTCTTATCGGCTCCTGGAGGGAAGCGAACAAAGTGAGGAAACGGCCAGTTAGGATTAGCCTTCCTGTAATACTAAGGAGCAGAAATTTGTATTCATCAAATTGTCAAGGTAACAGTTTTGGTAAATCTGTGGTACCAGTGTCAAAATTACTTTATTTAACAGCAAGACTAACACCAAAGTAGTCATTATTCTTGGTTTGCTGCAGACTATCTTAAAATTATTTTGCAGAAATATGACCACCTGTGGCATGGTGCTGCGGTGGCACAGTGGGTAGCACTATCTCCTCACAGAAAGAAGGTCGTTGGTTCGAGTCTAAAATGGGTCAGTTGGAATTTCTGTGTGGAGTTTGCATGTTCTTCCCGTGTTTGTGTGTTTCCTCCGGGTGCTCTGGTTTCCCCTACAAGTCCAAAGACGTGAATTGGCTAAGATAAAATTGTTTGTAGTGAATGAGTGTATGGGTGTTTCCCAGTAATGGGTTGCAGCTGGAAGGGCATTTGCTGCATAAAACATATGCTGGATACGTTGGCGGTTCATTCCGCTGTGGCGACTGCTGATTAATACAGGGACTAGATTTTCAAAATGCGTTGCTATTCTCTTTGAGAGATTAGTCTTTAAAGTCGGTGTGAAATCAAAAATGTACAACAATTATTTTGCTAGCTCACAATGTTATGCCATTGTTTTGGGGTAATCTTCAATGTCTGACCATTTGATTTTTCTTGTCTGGAATGGCAGTCCTTTTGTTTTGATGTCATCTTGACGGCCCCTCTTACTGTTAGTTCTAATGTGCAAACAAAAAGCCCTGCCCCCTACTCAATATTAGATCAACAGTACATCAACATACTGTAATATATATCTCAGCAACTTCTGGTTCACGCTCTCAGAATCCATACATTCATTTTCCTTTGGCTTAGTCCCTTTATTCATCAGGGGTCACCACAGAGGAATGAACTGCCAACTCATCCAGAATATGTTTTACACAGCGCATGCCCTTCCAGTTGCAACCCAGTAATGAAAAACATCCATACACTACGGCCAATTTAGTCCAATTTAATTCAATTCACCTATAGCGCATGACTTTGGACTGTGGGGGAAACCGGAGCACATGCAGGAAACCCACGCTATAACATGGGGAGAACATGCAAACTCCACACAGAAATGCCAACTGGCCCAGCGGGGACTTAAACCAGCAACCTTCTTTCTGTAATGCAACAATGCTAACCACTAAGCCACTGTGTCACTCCGGTCTCAGAATCCATACAGAATTCATTTCTCTAATGATTTACTGCCACAGCTATAATATTTGCCTTCTCTTGCACTAAAAAACAAGACACTTCCTGATTTACTGCACATTTAAACCTATCATAAAGTCATTAATGTACTACATAATACGTTCCTCTTTAATCAATACATGTTGACACAACAGTCTAAGTCACAAGTTATTTTAAGTCACAGCCTCTCATTCAGTGGCTTGCCGTTTCTGTTTTTTCTTTCTGAAAAAAATGATAAAAATGTGCTTTGTTCTTGTTTAAAGTACAGAAACTGAAATAAATTATTCCCTTCACAGATGCACTAATAAACTCATCACATCTTTAGTTATTGCTGTCTTAAAGTAGTGCTGTTGCTGCTTTGCCTCTATTTTTTTTCAGCCTGAAAAAACAAACAACAGCGCTGTTTAGTCCTGATATCCTGTGGACGATGTGCAAGCTGCTTAAACATAATATGCATGTAAGAAAAACCAGACTGCACACATACTGTACAACATGCAGATTTAACAATAACAATATTTCACCCTTACATCTGATCTGAGAGTAGAGCGCATAGTGAGCATAATTTGGAGTGCTGTCTTGAGGGAAGGCTCCAAACTCAGAATATGGCCTAAACCCAGAGAACTCCCCCATCCCTCGTATGGGATAGGAATAAATTAAAAGTGAGGATTTTGGGGTGGAGGGCGGATGCCAGTAAACTTTCATGAGATATAGGTAAGGGGCTGGATTTTTACATGTTATGTGCTATTTAAGATGATTAGCTAAATGCTTTACACCTATGCCAAATTTATTGATTATCTGTGCTCCACCCAAACTATGTTAATAAAACATTTTCACAAATAGCAGTTGCACTACTAATAGGTTACTGATTCGTCTATTGATTTCTTCATATGTATAAAAAGCATGATTCCAAACCTCTACATTCCATGCCCGTTGTTTTAACTGGAACTTAAATGAGGTACCAAATTCTGCGTTCTGATTTGGTTTAAGTACACAAGTACAAAGTCTCTGAGAATCCGATTGTTATTTTCTTCCAGATCTAATTTACAAAAGTTTTACCCAATTTGCTGGGATCTTTCACTTTGTGCTACTATAAGCTAAATCTAAGTTTCCCCCTTAAATAAGGTCCATTTTAAGAAATACTTTTTTATTGGCCTTTAATGGGCTGTAATGATTTGCAGATCCGATAAACTCGGTAAGTGACGGATATTTTTCACTGGCGTTAAGCCCAGCCACAAAACTAGTCTTTTATTTCCTAACAAGACATTTTTCATGTTAAGTGTCTTACGTTTTGTTTCTCCTGTCAGTTCCCAGAGAACTTCCTTCTTTTCTGTGTACTGTGAAAGGAAATAGTCAACAGTTTCACAGAGGTTGTTACACAGGCATGGCTAGTGTTGAAAAACTAGTTTGTTTTTTAAATGTATACTTTCTGCTTCACCAATGTCATCGACTGGTAGTGCATACTATTAATGTTTTTAGTCAGGTTTGCCTGTGTTGTTGAAAACTCATTCATTCATTCATTTTCTTTTCGGCTTAGTCCCTTTATTAATCCGGGGTCGCCACAGCGGAATGAACCGCCAACTTATCCAGCATTTGTTTTACGCAGCGGATGCCCTTCCAGCCACAACCCATCTCTGGGAAACACATTCATACATTCTCATTCACACACATATACTATGGACAATTTAGCTTACCCAAATCACCTGTACCGCATGTCTTTGGACTTGTGGGGGAAACCGGAGCACCCGGAGGAAACCCACGCAACCACGGGGAGAACATGCAAGCTCCACACAGAAATGCCAACTGGCCCAGTTGTTGAAAACTATATTGAAAAATTGTGTTAATTAAAATGAAATCTAATCAAATCTAAATATTAGATTTGCAGCCCAAGGCTGGTTGGGATGTAACAAAAACAGAACAATCAATCAAATTTTAAGAGGGCAGAACCACAGTGTTTACACTTTTGGTGGGAGTCAATCAATGAACATCTTAGAGTTGTTTACACTTATTCATGAGATGTAATCTTCTGGTGATATCTCATGTGAATTTTAAACACTTACACAGACACTGATCCGCAATATACTGCAGTATCAATGAATTGAATTATGCGGGTAAGCATTTTGTGGCTTCGGTTTTCTAATCGTATACCTGGCACATCAAGTGCTGCCATCAGCAGATTCAACACGAGCAGAAGAGGCAATCCGGCTCGGTATTACAGAGAAGAGTAATAGACTTTCCAAAGCACCAGTGCCGTCAGGTCACATCACGGTCCAGATCCATTAAAGCAAAAACGAGACAAAAATGGGTTTTTACATCAACTACATGACATACAGTGTTCAAAACAAAGGATACAGAAAAGGGTTTATTTACCACTGGATTACTGCATCATAACGCCAGGCGAATGAATCACTCCTATTGGAAGAAACAAAAAATGTTCAATTCTGTAGTTTGACATTTTCTTCATACAAGATGCCAAACAAATAATTATTAAGTTCTTGTTAGCAAGTGTGTTTACTTGAACTGCTTTCACAGTTTTTCCTACTATTACAGTTTCATAAGTATACAGTTTACTAGTATGTCTCACATTTTGGCAAACGTGTCAATACACTTCTCCAATTAAATTACAGATTGTAAGCCTGCAGAAAATGTGCCAAAACAATCAACAACAACACAACCAGGGAACATCGAGAGGATTCAAACTCGCTGTCTGCTAAATGCCAGTGTGTTGTGCTTCAGAAGCCCTTGGTAGAAAGACTCTTATGTCCCTCAGGGATTCTGGTTATCATCTATCTCTGAGAGTTTACAACTCACTGTGGTTTACCACAGGAATCAGCCTCTCATTTCCACCAGTGTCAAAGTGAGGCTTGACAAGCCTGAAAACACGCATCTTTAGAGCACTCTGAGCTTTCTCTGTATAAATGCGTGAACTGATTCTGATATCTCTGGATAAGGAATAATTTACCCAAACCTGTAAATTCTGACATCATTTATTCACTCTCAACTTTTTACAAACTTAAACTTCACTTTGCTGGTTGCTCTTTTTGTTGTTCATTAATTTATTCATTTTCTTTTCAGCTTATTCCCTTTATTAATCTGGGGTCACCACAGCAGAAAGAACCACCAACTTATCCAGCATATGTCTTACACAGCAGAAAGAACCACCAACTTATCCAGCATATGTTTTACATAGCAGATGCCCTTCCAGCTACAACCCATCACTGGGAAACATCCATACACACTCATTCACACAGATACACTACAGACAATTTTAGCTTACCCAATTTACCTATACCCGGAGCACCCGGAGGAAACCCACGCGGACATGGGGGAGAACATGCAAACTCCACACAGAAAATGTTAATCGTTAATCATAGCTCATGTACAGCAGTCCCACAACATTCTGACACACGATGACTCTCGAATACCCTGTCAGTAATGTCTAGTGTCTGGGAATGAGCTTTTACAGTGTCTGCTATAATGTTATTTTTGTTTTCGTGTGTTTACACAGATGAATATGGCCACTGTGTAAATACACAGTATAGTTACGATCTTATTGCCACATTAGATCGTTATGCTAAAATAATATACGGCTTCAGTGATTTCCTGAAGATAGAACACCAAAAAATAACACAACTGGAATAACTCCAGCAGTCGAGATCGTCTGATCTCATATGAAGCAAGAGATCGTAATGACATATGACGTGTGCAGGTGTTGAAGTGCTGTCCCAATTCTTAGGGGTGTTTTGAAGCCCTTCCTCTTAACCCTCGGTTGTAAGGGCCAAGGGGAAGGGGAAGGGGTAGAGGTACAAAAATAGAATTGGGATTGGGCCTTACTGTAGAGAGGTCTGATATTTCAGCGAGCAGTACATTTGAGTCAGATCTTGAATGAATATCTGATCAATTTCATAAATTAATGATTTAGAATAAAACTTAAATTGCATTAAGTCAGAAACACACGTCCATTTTTACACTTTTATGGTGCTTTATTTATTAATTGTTTTGTAGTTTTTGAAGCTTGTATGTTTTAGTCTTCATTTACTGCATGATAAAAACCAACAACCAGTACTGTAGCTTCAGTTTTGTTTTTGCTTTCTTCTACATTTTTTTTAGTTTCTGAGTTTTGAATGCGAGTAAATTTGATTTCATTTAAGGACAAACTGTTCCTTTAAGAGCTTTAATTTATGAAGGCATTCTTCTTTCAAACTCTGTAATGAAGTTGAACCCTTTTAGCATGTTCACGTCATTTGCAAGACAACAGTTGAGTGCTAACCTGTTATTGAGCAGGGGTGTGGTGTCTGTTGAGTCTGCAACATAAGAATAACTCTTTTGTAGCACTTAACAGTAATGCACTGTACCACAGACGAGGCGGCCATCCCAGGATTTGAATATTCCACAGCATGTGTGTTTCTGCATATGAATATGCGTAAGCGGATGCCCAGAGCAGTGCAGCTGCACCATGACCCCCAATAGTATTTTGCATGTGTGCGTGCAATCTGCCGATAGAGTGAGGCTGGCAGGCCGGCTGAAAGGGCAGATAGAGGATAACATGCAAACCGCCCAGGATTATTAGTGAGCTTCTATTGTTGAGCAACACCTGTACTAGGTAAATGTTTGAGCTTTTTTGCCTATAGATGCATAGTGTGCTAACACTCTCCTACTCAGGTGGTGTCTGAGAAATGAGGAAGCAGAAACAATTAGGGAACTTTTACATAAATACTCACCATAAACACTAACTGGCCACTTTAAGTAGAACATACTAGTATCACATTGACCCCTTCTGCTTTAATTCTTTGTAACATCAATTTAGCAAGGTTGGAACGTTTCTTACTTTTAAGAAATATCACTTGTCATTTTTGTCTGTTTTGTTTCAAAGATTAAGAAAAATATATATACTTTAAAAGTAAAATATTACAATCTAACATTTTAAGGAAGGTATTGTGCTATTTTTGCCTTTTTAAGCTTAAGATTCTAATATATTACTTTTAAAAGTAACTGTTCCCAACAGTAACCAGCAACAGTGCTCAGGTAGGCTATGGTGTTTAAACTCCTCTGACCTCTGGTAATAACAATGCATTTCAAATCAACCACAGAACTTCCATTCACAGAATAATTTCTCTTTTTTAACAATTTTCGGTAAAGTTTTTTTTTTTTTAAAGTGTTTAAAAATTCCAGTAGATCAGGGGTTTCTGGAAAACTCAGACCACCATAAAACATGCCCTCGCCATGCATAATGGCTGATCAACTTTATTCATTCATACTTTCTTTTTTCTTCAGCTTAATCCCTTATTTATCTGGGGACGCCACAGTGAAATGAACCGCCAACAATTCCAACATATGTTTTATGCAGCGGGTGCCCTTCCAGCCACAACCCAGTACTGGGAAACACCCATACGCTCTCACATTCACACACTACAGTCAATTTAGTTCATCCAGTTCACCTATAGTGCATGTCTTTGAACAATGGGGGAAACTGGAGCACCCGGAGGAAACCCACACAAACACGGGGAGAACATGCAAACTGCACACAGAAATGCCAACTGGCCCAGTCAGGACTCAAACCAGTGCCCTTCTTACTGACGACAGTGCTAACCACTGAGCCATCGTGCCACCCCCTGTATAATATTCATATATACAATGAATGAAACTACATTCAGCTTGTCAGTGTTTAACATCCAC
Source organism: Danio albolineatus (assembly GCA_903798035.1). Classification (NCBI taxonomy): domain Eukaryota; kingdom Metazoa; phylum Chordata; class Actinopteri; order Cypriniformes; family Danionidae; genus Danio; species Danio albolineatus. The sequence goes on along the minus strand of CAIGQQ010026964.1, from coordinate 14,035,067 downwards.
ATTTGTTTGAAAATTTCAATCTACACTCTCAGAAAAAAAGGTACACGATGGTACAAATAATGTTTCTTGAGGAACAGTTTTGTACCTTTGTAAAACTTGTACTTTATATGGTACTGAAAAGACCTCTTATGATACTGTTCTGTGCCTTTTATGGTACAACTGAAACGAAGGTACACAATTGTTCTCATATAAAAGGTACAAAAGTGTTGAACAACTACTTTATTACAGTATCTATGAAAATAAATATGACTGGAAAGGCAAAGTGATTTTTATGATTAATTTCAATATTAAAACAAGAATTATCATTTAAAAGTACGTTTAAAGATACTTATAAACATAAATTTTTTGTCCTATAATACAATAATACAAAACAACTGGTAAAACATAAAACTATAGGTATCGTAAACTAAACATTTAAGGCATTTTAATAAAAGTTTGGTAAGCATTTTTGACACTGTTAAGGTACTAAGTGTCTTGTCACTGTGGTGGTACCTTTCAAAAAGTATACAATATTGTATCTGCAGGTTTTTAAAAACAAAGGTACATTTTGGTTTCCCATGGTACAAATCATGACCTTAAAAGGTACAAATTTGTTTCTTTTCTTAAGGTACAATTCTGTCCCATAAAAAGGTACTGCCCCAGTGACAAGGGTTTGTAACTTCTTTGTACCATTTTTTCTGAGAGTGTAGCTGCTCATGGTAGAGACTTAAATACTGTCTGTGATCCTGCAACTGAAGTCAAGTACATATTTTGTATCCACCTGTAACAACAGCCACAGACACTTAAGTAAATATCAAAGATGCAAAGTCTCAAAGCATTTAACAAAAAAAAAAAAAAAAGTGCAACTAATGTGCAGTTTTATCCATCAAATCTTAATTAAGTGATGGACGCTGAAGCATTCAAACCACAAAACGATTACAGTTACTGGATCTACATCTTCAGCCAAAATTGACAACCCAATGTGCACTAGACACATATGTGGAGAGCAGTTTGACAAACAAGCAGTCCAGTACGTTTTCACAAAACAGAGAACTGCCAAAAAAAAAAAAAAAAAGGGGTATTAAAAATTTACTGGTGTACATTTGATTACAAAACTTGACTGTTCACACTTCACCTGCTTCAGTCACGATTGCACTAAATTCAATAAGTAGTCAATGTAAACTCGTTGTTCTTATTTTTATTTGTTGTAGGCCATGTTGAATTTACCTGCAAGAGTCATTGGCGCCTGCATTTGTTTTACAACATGGATTTACATGACTGTTGCTGTATCACAAGTGGATTCATTACTTGAGTAAGACTTTGGAGCAACTTAATATGATTTCTCTCTTAAACTTTTCTGTGAAGCAACTTTAAGGAGAAAACAAACTGCCTAAATGTCCCTCTCTGCCTCCACCTCTTAAATGTGCTTCCATTAGTGTAAGTACTGCATAAATATGTCCTCCACTCTCATAAAAGTGCTTGGCTAGAAGCCTGCTCTTCACAGGCTGTGGGTTTGCCTTACGTTGTGACAGTGTTATATTTTGTTATTCTGAGCCAAGCGCACTTTTTCCTTGAGAGATGACATGAGGAAATCCATTCCTTGCCAAACTGCCCCATCACTTTCACAGAGAAGTGATTGTCTCTTAGTGAAGGGCGGGACCAAATTCTCTTAAGAAAATGAATAAATGACCCAGTACGGAAAAGGAAATCATTAACCCGAGGGAAATGACATCCGAACACCTCCATTAAGGAATTTGCTGATAACTTATTCAGCCAACAAAGTGGAAGAGAGGAAGATCTTGGCTGTTGCTGAAGAACGCAAAGCAGATGCGCTTGAATATTTCTCAGAAAATGGTGACAGAAGAGGATCGGATAATGGGAAGAAATGCAAATGGCTTGAAATAAATGTGTTATCGTGGATTCAGAGTTCTTTCCTTGATGGTTTTAAATCGATTTGGGAATCATTTAAAAGTCATAAGGGAGCGCTGGTGTCTTTAGAGTTTTAAAATGCTCACTGTGTTAAATATGCTCACAGTGTCATAACCATTATGGCAACTTGTTAAATTGCCAGCTATGCTTTACATAATTAGCAGCAAGGAAATAGCATTCTTTTAACTTCTACATTTACATTCTCTGTATATACAGCTTACAAAATGACGTACAGTATAATAACAATCATGGTTGTCATCCTTCCCGAAACACATTAGACCCTTAGAAACCTTACAGAATATATATGAGAACCGAGAAGTGTCCAAAACCGCAGTGTCCAGGCGTTCACTGTGGTGAACCAGAGTCCTCGACTCAACATGTGGCTTTGATAAGTCTGTGGCTCCTGGAGTTTTGCAATCTAAACTTGAGTTTTGGGATCTGTGAGGAAAATCTGCATGGACAATATTTTCCGTGAGAAACTGGAGCATCAATGAACTGAGGTGAAAAATCTTTTCCCATTTATAACTGGGCCTCACCATTCTCTCCAAAGTCATTAAATCTTTTCATGAAACCAAGACCAGTTGGGGTTGAAAGCACACAGTTACAGGAACATTGGAAACTGCAAGATATGCTGCATTTTCCTGTAAACAATAACGTCTGTGTTGAATTATGATAGTTCATTCAGTACGTTTGTTGTAAATTACTCATCCTCATAATGATCCTAACAAATATAACCCTTTTTTTGTTGGACACAAAGTAGACATGCCATCCTCTTCCATCTGAAACTTTGAGCTGTAATAAAAAAACTTTTAAAATGGTGGATCTTGGTCCACATCCAGATATGTGGTTTGATTGAAATCTGAACGTAACAAGGAATACATATATTTTAAAAGAATCAAAACAATCCATGTCACGAGATGCAATCCATGTCACAAGATGCAACCACATTAAGTAAAGAAAGCCTACCCATCCCTGTTTTTTTCCCTCCGTCATTGTGCTGCAGATCACCATTGTGTGCGATAGAACCAAAAAAACTAAGAGACTACCCGAACTACTAGAGTGAACACCATTCTTTTTACAGTAGTGCTTTTTAAAAATTCTAGTTTTGTGCTTGACAGAAGAAAGTGATATAGTTTAACAAAGGTTAAAAAATGATGACAGAATTTCCATTGTTTGGTTGAATTAAAAGCTAAACATAATTTATAAATAGTTTTAGCTATAATTTAATATTGTTCAACTAGACAAAAGCTAGTCAGCTAAACAAAAAAAAGTGTTTTCAGCTTTAAAATCAATAGGAAATGTTTTTGGAACACAAAATCAGCATATTATTATGATTTCTGCTGGACAATGTGACACTGAAGATTGGAATAATGGCTACTGAAAATGCAGCTTTGCTTAAAGCATTTTTTTGCAGAAGCATTTATTTTTAACTGTATTCATAATGTATTTCATAATATTTCTCTTTTTCAGTTTACTTCTGAACCAAATAAATGCAGCCCCTGCGAGCAAGAGGCTACTTTTAAGGCAATAATAAACATCTTACAGTACCTGAATTTTTAAATATTGGTTTATACAACTCATCATCATCACATAATCTGACTCCTTCGGGTTAAAAATGTATTCAAACAAGCCTTCTACATTCTTTTCATTTGCTTACTTTCCTGATCACTCGTAGGCCATTCTGTTGGCCAACTCGTAGGCCATACTATTTCAGTAGTACTGAACGTAATGAACGCTCCAGATAAAATGATGTGGGAAAAAGGGTCTTGAAGAAATCTAAACACAAGCGGTCAAAATAAGTGGTTTTAAATACATGTCAGCCAGGTGGTTGGCCACTTGTTGGATCAAGGAATATGTTAATAATGAAAAGAAAAAGGGCCTTACAAACGAAACAGATCTTCTTACTCTACATTTCAGTTTTTCCCTTCCTAGCATTTGACTCCACATGCTTGGCAATGTACAGTATAGTGACACAGCGTTCTGTCTCTCTTCTATGCTCAAATAAAAAAAGTTGTCCATCTTAAAAAAGAAAAGAAAAAAAAAGCACTGCCAAGCTACAGAGAAAATAGTGGCATTACTGTTATTTAGCATGTCACGCACAAATACATCTCCCTTGAGACAACAATAAATAAATAAATAAAATCTCCAATTCCAGCAAGGAGAGCTTAGAGGTGTGAAGCCAGCATGATCTGTCCTCGGAGGGCTGGAGGTGACTGGTGTGTGTACAGAGGGACTGTAGGCGGAGGATCAAACAGGGCCACGGGACGGGTAGACTCTGCAGCTGGGTGCACTGGGCTTCAGGCCGCAGGCAACAGGAGCCCAGCTGGGAGAGGCTCTGCCTGGCTGCAGTAGAGAGTGCTGGCTGTCTCTGGGGCCTGTGCCCTGTTGCAGGTAGTTCAGCCATCTTGCCTGAGGAGCAGAGGGGGATGAAAGGCAGGCACACAGATGTCGCCCCTGCTGGGGACCGAAGGCCCAGCCAGGAAATGTCATGTTTAGCAGCTGGTATGAAGCCTCCCCTCCCTTTTGGCTCTCTCTCTCTCCCAGCCCCCTTCACCCATACATTCACTCAATCACTCATCAATGACACTCACACAGATGCCAATACAGACTCAATACAAATCATACAGTCAAAGCAAAAAATGATTCAGATACCTTCAACACTCTTCACATCATTACAATTTGCTGTAGCTTCGAAAATACTAATTAAATCGAACAGGAACTCAGTTCCTCTATGTTAAGCGGTGTCAGAACTACTTTATCTATAGAAAGGTACAGTATTTAAAGGATTACAATCAAACAAAAATAAAATTGCTAATTAAGTAAACTCTTAGGTAATAGTATGACAATATTTTGACAACTATCATACTTTGTTGGGCCACCCTCAGCCTCAGTGACAGCCTGTAGTCTTCTGTTTGCTGTCAAAAAGAGTCACACAAACATAAACATCAATATTATTCTGACTCCTCTTCAGATCCTGTTGGTTTTTAGTCCACTGTATGAAGAATATTTATATTATATCACAGTACTTTATTTGAACAAATATTGTGTCTGGTGTCTGAATAATTTTGGGTTTGATTGTACATCCTTGAGCTTCTGGTTACATGTTCCTGGTGCAGTTGCAACAAAAGTTTTTTTCTGTGTAGGTCATGGAGGAGAAGCAGGCAGAAGAGGCTCCTGATGGTGCGGGTGGCAGCTGCACGGGCCAGACTGCTCTCTGTCTCACCCACAGGGCGGAAGAGAGAGAGAGAGTGAGAGAAACAGCATCTGTCTGACTTTCCCTACGGACACATCCCTTCTAACACACCGGCCCGGACAGGCTAAAACGGTACAGTAAGAAGGTCACCTCTACCTCTCTTCCCCCCGTTTCCCCTTCTCCAAACTGACCTGACCTGCTGCAGCTCCCATTAGCCACGGTCGTCCCAGCACTGTTGCCTCACCAAGAGGCAAGTGTGACAGGCAGGATGGATAGGGACAGTTCCTCAGGGGCCAGTGGTGAAATGTCTTTTTAACATTTTTTTTTGGTTTGGTCAGTATTGAAAGGTTTATTTATTTATTTATTTTTTTAATTTAGCTAATGCTTTGTCATTTTGTATAATTTTAGTATGCTTTACTGTGAACTGTTTTTTATACTTCATTTGCATGATTTTTTGGATGAAAAAGTGCAAAATTGATATGGTATTATCTTTAGTAAATAATATAATTTAGTATAAGTATTCAAATACATTATTTTAATTTAGCAACATGACAACATGGCAACAAAACATGAAACTGCCCTATAATGTATGACTGTAAAGCATTTTTGTGAATTCTTTATGCTTTAGTAATTAATTCTGTTTTAATGCATTGCTATGGAAAGAGCATGTTCACATGGTTCACATTCTGACAAGAAAAATCCTTGGAAAACTTGAGTCGGATGTTTGGCAGAACACGTCACACTTAAAAAAAGTCCATTAATATGTTTTTTGGAACGCATACATAATATAATATAATTTAAATAGGAACATTGTACTATTGTATGTTTTGCATTAAAGAAATTATTTCATAAACGTCAACGCAGTTTCTCTTTCTCAGGAGTCTTAAGTGAGGAATTCCACATATCGTATGATCTGGGCATATCTATTTTCCAAACGTTATCAATAATTAAGCCCTTTATTAAACTCAAAGGAATATGAAATTATGTTTTATCTGGCACATTTGGTATCAAAAGGTTTGTTTTACATAAAGCAATGCCTTAAGACAAGACAAAACTTTTCACTTGTCATCTACAACCTGTTCTGTTCATTCTTCCTATTAAATACAAAATTAACTTGCACAATCATTCATTCTAATTCACTACATTCTTGATTCCCATTACTAGTTACTCTATAATGATGATATTAGATATAGCATTGCCTATATTACAATGCTTCTGCCATATTTCAACTAGACATACAGTTTCCAACATCTAAAACTGGCAAATCGTAAACACTATTAAACTCAAAAGTATCCTGAGTATCCATCAACTTCCAATCAATAATAAAAAAAATACTTTTTTTACGCATTTAATTTAATTATCTTCATTAATAGCATGTTTTAACATGACATTGCAAGTCCTTATAGTTGATAACGTTTTTTTAACCCTTTACTAAAACAATTCTCATGTTTGCATGTCATTATAGTTGATGAAATCATGTTTTTAACCCGTTGTTAAACATATTATCATTAGTAACAACGTTGGTGTAATTAGCACTGTTGTGGTATGGTGTTTGGATGCACAATCGCATACAGCAGCCCAATAAAACAATCACTTAGCCCCCAAAGTGCTGACGCAACTATCCAGTTAGTAATGTCATACTTAATCTATTAAATGAGTTAATGGAGTACAGTTGAATAGTGGTTTCCCACAAGGACTGAGGGGCGATCTTGAGAGTCGTGTGGATCTAGAGCACAGAGTGTCTGATATGTGAGGCGTGTTTCTCTCTAAGTCTCCCCAGAGAACCCATCTGTTACTGCAGAGCCATGTCTGATTCAGAGAAGAGCCAGCTGGGCATGAGAACTAACCCAACTCCCGCTAGTCTAGGCATACTTTAAAACACTTTCACATACAGGCAGATGCAGAGCTTTCGCTAACACGACTACCAGGTAATCATACAGCTATTTGAAATGAAAACAGCAAATGACTCTAAATAAAAATATTCAGACACAGACAGAAATAACCAGAAAGGGCATAGTCCCTCTAGATTTGGTTAACAAGCATGATAAGTAATAGATTTTCATGTGGAGGGAAGAAAATCCTCCTCTTACCAGAATTAGTGGATCATTGTAGCCCAGATGGGGTGTATGGTTGGTAGATGGCTTGAAGATAACCATGGGTGCCACTTATTTGGCTTCACTGTAGGCCAAAAACAAGATCTTGAATCTGTTTCTGGCCACAACAGGAAGCTCATGGTGAGATCCAAGAAATTGCAAGAGTCCAATTCACATATGCATCCTAAATTGGAAGAAAAATTTGAGTTAATGAAAACCAAAACCATTGAAAACAGTTTGCCACAGTTTGATTCATACGATCCAGAACACAAACGCTTTAAAAGTTATATCTGAATTGAAATCTTCCATCTAAATCACTCAATTTGAATAAAAATGTACATTTTTATAAGATGATTTCATGTTCTATCATTCATTCATTCATTTTCTTTTCGGCTTAGTCCCTTCATCAATCCGGGGTCGCCACAGCGGAATGAACCGCTAACTTATCCAGCATTTGTTTTACGCAGCGGATGCCCTTCCAGCCACAACCCATCTCTGGGAAACACATCCATACATTCTCATTCACACACATACACTACGGACAATCTAGCTTACCCAATTCACCTGTACCGCATGTCTTTGGACTGTGGGGGAAACCGGAGCACCCGGAGGAAACCCACGCAACCACGGGGAGAACATGCAAACTCCACACAGAAATGCCAACTGGCCCAGCCGGGGATCGAACCAGCGACCTTCTTGCTGTGAGGCGAACGTGCTAACCACTCGGCCACCGTGGAGCCCGATTTCATGTTCTATAACTGATATTTATGTAATTTCCCAAATTGTACCGTTAAAAAAAATCTAAAACGGGGAAATAGTGGAAATTGATAACAATAGAAATGGAGCCACCCCAACTCCCCCTTTTTTTGACAAAATGAACAAAGTTATGGGTAAGTGACCACTAACAAATGTGAGTGACAACAAAGTTCATCTGGGCTTTCAAGAAGCCTACAACAGAACTGCCATCAGGTGGTCACCCTACTCTACATTAATAAATATATAAATGACAGCAACACATTTATAATAAACAGAATGTTACTGTGTGTTGGTGTGGATGCAATCATCGTTATCATATGAATATGTAGATTCCACTTTTTGACCAATCCACACACATCAACATGCCACCATGTAAAGTCAGTGACTTTCCAAATATGCTACCATTTTTAGAAGCCTGCCGTTGTGAAACAAATGATAATTTAAATCCCTGACAAAATGTAAAAACCTTTGATAGGTGAGAATGTGTTGGTTTGAGTATTTAGATCAGGGGTGCCCAACGTTTTCTTGTAAAGGGCAAAAACCAAACTTGATTGAGGGCTGTGGGTCGAAGTTAAAAATACCAAAGAGTATTACATTAAATTTGCCATGGGTGATTTCTATATTATTTGCGTATAATTAAAAAATAACTAGAAAAAGTTGCTTTAAAACATGCAGTATAATTTTAACGTTTCATGATAAACTTACTATAGTAAAAACATAAAAAATTCCATTTATAAACCAGTTTGAGGGATGTAAACAAAAACAATGGTCCTATTGTATTTCCTGTTCAACATTTTTCATTTCTATAGCTTCCGATAATCCAAAAAGAGCCACATATTGATAAATCTTATTATGATAGCTATCTTGAATTAGGTTATGATTGAACTGCCTCTTGTTACAGTTATGAAATAGTTTGATAACAAGCAGGAAACGTTCATGGGCCAATGACATCACCAGATTGAAATGGTCTATAACACAATGGAATTCAATGCGGAATACAGTAGTTGAGCTGCTCCTGCCTTTGCCTTGATTTACTTTCCGATGTCTTGTGCATCTGGAAGTGACAGTATTTACATTGTAAAAGTCTGATGAGTGAAACATTTCATTTTAGTTGCCTTTTAGCACCCCCTTAATTAAACAAAGAAACAAAAGGTTACATCCAATTCGAATTGACATCTCTGTCAAACGCATTCGCCCCCAACAGACTCTCCATAATTTTTCCTTTTCAGATGGGATGGCGGGTCAAACCTGCGGGCCCTACTTTGGGCACCTCTGATTTAGATGCATCATCTGACTGAAATATACTTGTAATAACTCTGTAATATCTTGTTAGCTAAAGCCTTCTTTCATGTTTTAGTTGTTTTAGTTTAGCAAAATCATTAGTCTGTTGCAGATGTAGATATTCATCCTTATATCTGTTGTTGCAGATGCAGTTAACTTGCTCTCAGGTTTTCTAATATGATGGAAAATTGATATACTGAATATATCAGGTCAAAGAAAGAGTTGCTAATGAGGTATTGGTGCACATCAGTGGCTGTTAGAGTGAACAGCCTTTTAGATTGCAATGCTTGTACAGTATGTTGTACAGTATGTTACAGTTTTTTTCCAACTGCTAACAAGCATTGTGCAGTACTGAAACCACAAGCTCAAAATTCTTCCCACAATGAGCCAAACAGTCTATGCAGAGCAAACTGAGAATCATTCTTTGTTGCTTTCTCATAAAACGCATGCAACAAACACTTTTCTCATTTATAATAAAACAGACATTTTCAGCACTTTTTCGCATGCTAACCAACTAATTTCAAAACTACTAACAACATTTTCAAACCAGACTAATTACAATATCAAATACTGTAATACAGTAGGGAAAGAAGAGAGCTAGATCGCGATAAAGATCCTGACAGCAGGAGTGTGTGGGGGATAAAGAATTTTCACATGTAAAACAACATTTTTAAGTGGATTACAGTACATGAAGGAAAATGTTTAGTTGTATAATGTCAATCTTGCCTTTCTAACTTGCAGTTTAGCAAATGTTTTTAAAAATATTTTAATATGTTTTTGTTTTCATGTACTGTATAGTTTTTGTAAAGTTGTTTTTTTATTCCTATCACATTCTTTACCACATTCAAGACAAGTTCATTCTTTGGCATTTTAAATTGATATTGGTCAATTGTGCTGCAAATTAGGCCACTTTTTAAACTTTTAGTCTGTCTTTATCATTTATTTTTCATTTAATTCCACAAACAGTGGTGCACCGGTAGATTCACTGACTGTCATTAACTATATTTCCACCCACAAAGTAACTTGATTCAACTTTTCTAGTCATCTCAACTTACATCAATCAAACTGACTAAAAATATTAAGTTAAACTTTGTGTAACTTGTAAAAAAATATTTGAAACCTGATTAACCTATTGAAGTAAGTTGAATCAACATAAAAATGTTTGTTGTCTTTTTGTCATTGCATTTTTTACATAGCAAATATGTGAATCAAACTTGTGCACAAATCTGGAACACCAGATAATTCAAAAGTTAAATGCAATAACAGTAAATGAATAATGATGTGTTAATATATAAACTAAACTGTTTTATTATGAACTAATGATGAGTTCATGCTTGCACATCATCATTAACCCGTTCTTAACTACTCATGAACTCCTTATGCACATCCATCTAGTGTGTTTACACTGAATAATAGAAAAGTGTTCTGTCAACATCAACATGAACAGTTTAAACCAGGGGTGGGCAAACTCGCTCCAGGAGGGCCGGTGTCCTGCACAGTTTAGCTCCAACACTAATCAAACACACCTGAATGTTCTAATCAGTGTCTTCAAGATCATTAGAAATCTATAAGCATGTGTGTTTGATTAGAGTTGTAGCTAAACTGTGCAGAACCCCGGCCCTCAAGGATCAAGTTTGCCCACCCCTGGTTAAACACAGGATGAGTTAATGCTGATATGCCCCTCCAAGTCATGACATAATTATACATTAGCAGATTATGAGTTCATGTTGGTTACATTTAGCTTAAACTTAAATGTTTATTATTACATAAATTAACAACATGTACTAACAAGTAATTAAGGTAGCCGTTATTCAAACATGAGCTCTTGTGACTCATGTTGTAGTTAAAGTTAGTTCATGATTAGCGTGCGCCTTAACACATCATTAAATCATAAAAAAGCCATGTTTAGTTTACATATTAATGCATCGTTATTCATGTACTGTTATTGTAAACTGTTACCAATGTAACAGTACATTGATGTAGATGAAAATTCATCCGAACTTCAAAAATAACAGTAGTTAATCTCTGTAACACTCCTCTTAGTGTTTTTAGGTCAGTGTGTTATGAATGAAATGCGTATCTTCTGAATGAGAATTGTAGTCAGTGATTTGGTAAGCTTATTTTGAGCTGTGTTGCTCTGAGTGAGTTCTGGAGGTGAGCTCAACTGTTCAGTGTATAGTCATGTTAGTCAGAGTCAATTTCAGAGTTAGTCAGGGGTCAGTTTTTTCTCTAATGTTAGATTTTGTCAGACATGCTTCAGTAAATCAAATGTATTTATTTAAATTACATCTCATTTATTAATAAAATTAATGACTAATTACTATCGATGCCCTAGATCTGCCAATGCACTATTGTGCATTCACAGTGATATGAACCATTATAGGGGTGGTCAAATGTATATTTATATTATTAATTAGATTTTTTACATTAATTTTAATTATTAACATTATTGTTTAAAATACGAATCAGAGCAAATGATTGAAAATCATTAAAGAGCTGACCCTCTATACATGTTGTATTGATGTCCTTCAGGGGGGGATCAAGTGTTAATTAGGGGAGTCAATCCCCCCCAAACCCCCCTGTAACTCACACCCTGATGTTAGCAATGCACACTGTGTGAACTGTGTTTTGAAAATGTGGTTTCAGTACTGCACAATGCTTGCTAGTGGTTGAAAAAAAGGGAATACATAAAACTGATATCAACATAATTTAGCAGCATGCAGCATATTTATACACTAAAACGTACAGACTCCATTATCAGTACGAGAGCTTCAGTGCAGCCTTAAATTTTGGATCCATATAAGGGATTGGACGAACATGCAGATGGTAAGAGGTGAATAGCACGGAGATAACAAAAGCCTCAACAATGTGTCAGATGGATTAAAGTTTCAGAAAAACTGGAAAAGCCTTATGCTATTTTGCAGCATGCCACAGCAGGACTGGGCAGTTTTTGCAGTGTGATAAGTGAAGGTCAGCTGGGCATCAAGGACAGATCTCAGACTTTCTATCCACTAGGAGCCTGTGTGACCTTCAGCAGAGTTCTTAACTTGGAAGAACAGGACAGAAGCTCTGGCTTTTCAGGAAGGTAACCTTTCTCTGGTGGGGACAGAGGGTCTGAAGAGAAAAGCAATGTAAACTTTGCATCTCTGAAGACTGAAATATTAGTATTATTTGTATTATACTATTATAAAAATCTTTTTATTAGTTGTTTACTTTTTAACCTACTTGTTTATGTTTTGTCTAAATTTTAGATTGACAGTTCACCAAAATATGTCATCTTCAAGATGACTGTCATTTGTTCTTCAGTAAAACATTAAAGAAACTTTCAGCTGAAACCTTGATTTTCTAACATTATTATTTAGTTTAGTTTATTTAAAATTTGGCAGGACAGGGTATTGCAGCACATATCCCTAAAATGTGTCAAACAAACACTCGACGTAATATTTGACTAATAAAAATACTAAAACAATAATTAAATAACATTAAACACATTAAACGATAAGTTATCTATACAACAATTTTAGAAGAATAAACAGGAGTTAATGACTCAAGCAGGCAAATGTCTTGTGTCGCCAAAGAATGTAGGATGACACCAGAGCCTTAGGCAGGAAACAATGAAGTAGTGATAAACTGTCATTGAGTATATTAGTGAGAATATGTTTGGTGGTTTCCTTGCGCCTTTCACTCCGTGTTGGAAAACTTCAGCATTGCTTTTGGATCCTCTCTAACTCCTCAGAGAGACCTTTGGGTAGTCTGTCCCAGACTGGACTGGCGTACTCAAGAACTGGCCTTATGAAGGTCAAGTACACTTGCATTAGAACATCACAAGGAAGACCTGCTTTTTGGCTTCACAAAGATAGTATATTCTGTGACACACCTTTGAAATCATGTACATAACGTGGACATCCCATGATAGATCAGAGGATATTTGCACACCCAGCGTTTTATTATCATTAATTCACAATCTCAGTTTGTGGATCATGAGCTTCCTAATACAAATAACAGTAAACATCCAACAAATGTTATCTTGAATTGTTTTAGTAAACTTGCTTAGTGTTTTTTTCCTTGGTATTTATAATTGAATTTTGCTTAGCATAATAGTTAATAAATATTTACTATTTATTTATTTTTAATACTTAATAAAACATCTGAAATGTTGTCTTATTTTAATGAATAAAAATATGTTATTTAATAACATTACCCATGACTGATGGGAAAATTACTCTTATTCTTGTGCATAATTTTACACAAAACAAAGAGTGACTGAAATGCAGTAAATATTGGATCTAATAGCACACCATAACGAATGAATATCTACAACAGTTTAAATGAGTTCAGCAGCTGCTAAAATGCTGCTGTTCACAGCCAGCACTGATTCGAGTTAATGATGATAACAGTAATACTAAGCTAATAGCGCATATCTGATATTACACTACCGATGGAGCGGCTACACAGTATTTAGTCTGCAGGAAGCTCACAGACACTTCAGCAGTTGGTGAAGTGTGTGGTGGTTTGTCCTAGCAGCAGGCCTGTTTAGGCTTTTCAGGGCAGACTGCGGAGGTTGGTGAAGGCCACAGAGGATACAGGGACCATCGCGCCTGCTTGTCTCCATCTGTAGCTGAAGCTGGTAATTATAGTTGGGAGAGGCGCCCGCAGCTTGATGCCATCTGCCAGCGGGATGGCAGAGCCAGGCTGAAGCGGGCACAAAGGCCCAGTGAAGTTCCCTTAGCTGCGGCCGACAGGAGGACCAACACCTGCCAGCGAGCCGCTGGGTTTAAGCTGCTCGGATGGGGCACACGACGGAGGAAAGTGAGGTCTGGTCAAAGATGGTGAAAGCAGTTGGTCAAAATCCATGACTGACATGCTACTTTTGCTAAACCATGAAGCAAAACTTAGAAAAAAATGTGAAATTAGACTGCTGATTTTACAGGATGTACCTGTTTTAAAAAAAGTCAGGCAGTCATACCATCTTGTGGCTGAATGCATGTAGTGCAACTAAACAACAGCACAAGAAGGACTTAAAAGCCAGCATACCGAACACATGCTCGCAACTCTAATTTAACATGGAAGTGAGCATAGTGACAGGAAGACAGCTGTGCTACTGTCTCTCTCTTTCATACATGTTGGCACAGCACAGGGCTCTGCAGTCTGCTCTTGCGTGGCCATGCCCTACCCCTGCTCTTGCCCGTCCTGCGTGTCACCAGAGCTCATGAGTGAACCGCTGGTGAGCGTGGACACAGATGGTGCGGGGGGAGCAGCGCATGAATATATGATGCTGGAGGGTGAAGTGTGGCGGGTCGAGGCAGATGCCCACTGGCCCCGTGAGAGCCCCTCTGCCCGGTCAGCCACAGCCTTTCGGCTTCCCACCAGATGCTGCAGCAGAACCCCAGTGAAACCTCTCACACTCTCCAAAAGATGGACGTCAACGTGTTTGATGGAGTATTTAGGATGGGAGGAAAACTGTGGAACTACTTGTGAGACTTTACAGAGATTCAGAAGTGCAAATACACTTATAAATGTCTTCTTTTAAAGACCCGCGTAGGCTACATCAAGGACAAACTACTAAAAAAGTTCTAATAATCATCTGATTAGAATAGTGGAATCCTCACCAATTATAAAATGATACAGGTGAACTTAATATAAAATGATTTATAGCAGCTGGTAAACATACAAACGTTGCATAATCCAAAATCCATTCTGCTTTAAAAACCGAATATAAAGTACCAAACACTGCACACATGCACTTAACAGTGAGTTATGATGTGCTGAATGGGACTTAACCCCGGATTATCAGTATTGAACACATTTTTCCAATCTATAATTTAGAAGCAGAGGTTAGTGCTGCCTTTAATTCTGGGTTATTAAACTACTGCAATGTTAATACTGGACTGCTGTGTCTAACATGCACAGTGTGGAAACGCAATGTTGCAATGTTTCATAAACCTACTATTGTTATAATACCCTTAAAATGATACATTTATCCATATTGCTTTTTATATAGTTGAGCAAAAATCATTGAACACCGTTAAGTAGTAATCAATGCACTTAGCTAACAAAACAAAGCAGTCTTATATTACTACAAAATAAATTTGACAAAACTACAAAAATAAAACATACATAATAAACAGAACTGTATGTTGATATTTGCAACCATGCTCCAATTGTATAAATATTTTAATAAATGTTTATTTTTTACTCTGTGTTTGTGCTTTTGGAAATGTATTTGCTACGGTGTCACTATTTAAACTAATAAATTAACAATTTAGTAAGTACAACCAGTAATACTTGACTTTAACATGAATAGGTGCTATGTGGCTACCTTACCAATAATTAGTAAGTAACCATCATATCTCCTTTCGTAACTGGTGATAACATGCAGCTCTGGTCTCCTTCAGGTTCATTTCTTCATGGATAGTTCTTCAAGTAGCGGCTTCCTCTGTTGGTGAAAATAAATAAATGATTGTTTTGAAAAGCAGCTGAAAACGTGTCAAATATACCGGTTGGGCATTTTTGAAGTATAATTACTTCTACTTTATATAATGGAGGGGATAAATATCCCAAATAATTGAAGTATAATTAAAACGGGGTGTTTTAACCGTTAAAGAAAACCACAACATCCAGTCCTGTACAGTCACCGCAACACTAACTTACACGTTGAACCAACAGTATTCCAGCGTTTGAAGAGTATGTTAAATGAGGCAAAACACGTCAATTTTAGCAAAGCAAATAAATTATATTCTTACCAGAATTTACTGTAAATGGCAGTTTTGTTCAGTAACTGATGTAAACCGTCGAGCCTATAGGCAAATTAACTGTAAAACAGCTACAAACCATCAAAATATGCAAGATACAACAGAATAACACATTTTAAAGAGTTAAAAGCCATTTGTTGTCATTTAATAACGTTAGGCCTACTGATGAAAATCAGCATTTTAGATATTCGCCATCAATTAAAAATATGCTTCAAAGTTTTTAAGGTAAGTGGCCTACGACACGATCACGAGGATGTGGTTTTAGAGGGGTTTTGTTCATTTCTAGGCTGGTTTCCAGCCATTTCAGGCTGGGAAACGACCAGCTAAAACAAGCTTGACCAGCCTGGTTTAAGATGGTCATAGCTGAGTTTGCTGGAAACCAGCATGGAAATGGCCAAAGCCTCTCTTAAACCTGGCTGGTCAACCCGCTAAAACCAGCTAACCAGCTTAGGCTGGTTTAAGCAGTTTTTTTTTCAGCAGTGTTGTGTTATTTTAATAATAAAAAAAGATACATTGCCATTTTGGTTTCAAACTAATTATTTTGAATGCTCCTCTTGAGTGGCAATATAATTACATTTTCACAACTTTTCTCAGAAGGGAACACTTACTCCATTTCTATGGAGTGGCATATTTTATAAAGATACATTTTCAAACTATGACAACAAAAATGGCCCTGCTGTATATCTTCCTGCCTACAGGTAAATATGTCTTTTTTATACTGTGAAGCTTGTTACTATGTAGAAGAAAAAGCCAACCAAGCACATTGCAACATAATAATATATTTAAACGTGGAAAACGTGAATACACATTATATACAGTAAGCTACAAAAAGTGTTTCAACACTTAAAAAAAGTTACAAAAACACGAAATGAAAATGAAAGGCATATTTAACTGAAGAAACAAGGACAAAAACTAGGTGTTTCCTAGTCATCAACATATTGTTAATGTGCTAGAGCTTGGGCTTAATCGTAATACTTAATACTTAATCTAAAGTATTATCTCCCCCCCCTCCACCCTCCAAAATAAATTAATTAAATAAATACAACTCCATGAGTGACCTGAAAAGTAAGAAGTTAAGCCCCGCTGGCCTGATTACTCTGACCTAAATTGGCAGGCACATGGTAATGCAGGTTGCATCTTGATCTTCAACAGGTTGTGAATAAGACCCTCATTGATTGGAAATACAAACAAAAGCCAACATATGCGTTACATCAATATAATAATTCTTTAGATGACACCTTTCACGTTGTGCATACAATATCAGCATACATTAATGATACATTTGTGATAGCTTAGTTTTAAATGGATCCCTATGTGACCGGTTGTTTGATACCATGATAATAAGAATTCCTTCAGCAACACCGAAGCCTACAAGCTTTGAGAAGGCATCAGGTGGCACGTCTGCTACGTCTGGTATTTGAGTAGATTTGAATGGAAGAACGGTCCTAAGAAAGAGCATATAGGAAGCATATAAAGCTAGTGGCAGACTGAGGTGCAGAAGACAAACAACCTCAGGCTCCAGCATGCATATGCGATTAGATGAAGAAAATGGCTGAAATATTGAGGTTACGTGACTATGCTACAAGAAAAGTGTAAAAGCACTGCTGACAAATGTATTCCTCTCATATATGTACTATAGTCAACAGAATGACTTTTGTTTTAATCCAGAATAAACAACATTGAAAATAGCCTAACCGTAATAACACATGAAGTGAAGAAACAATAGTGATGAGAAAAGATACAAGACAGTTTGTAACAAAAAGACAGTTGTACAGTATGCCATAACGGAAACTGAAGTGTTTGTTTGTTTGTTTAACTCCAGTGGCTCATCCAATCAGCTCCTCCAAAACACCTTTCAATGCCAGTCAACACTTTCAGAAGTGCAGTCTCCCGAACAGATGAGCCGTGTTTTTCACCAGTGCCCCTGTATAAAGTGTGCTCAGGAGAAGCAGGTGAGACGGGATCACAGCTGATCCTCTTTCAAACAAGCCGAGCGTCACCTCCTGAAGATAGAACGGAGCTCTAGGTAGGAAGGGGGTCGTCGTCTCCTCGTTTACACTTGCATTTGCAGCAGAGCACGAATGGAGTGGCCAGCAGGAGGAAAGGGGAGGCCACTAACAACAGCAGACCAAAGCCGGCAAAGATCCCTACAACCTGACCCACAGAGATCACAATGATTAATAGAAAAACAAATCAAACAAGGAAAATAATGTGTACAAATCCACAAAACCAACTAATGCTGATTATAAAACAGTACAGAGATGCTCAAACGAAATGAAATTCTGCCACAAGGGGGCAGTAATGGCTAAGTTATTGTATCATAGTTTATCCAGTAGGCTCAACTGGTACTGCTTTAGTTTTTGATAATAATAATAACAATAATAACAACAATAATAATAATAATAATAATAATAACTTTCTAAATGAAATGAGAAATCAACAAGCATATATACTGCCTTTAAAAAAAATAATAAATTAATTAAAAATAATAATAATAAATTGTGTCATAAACCCTGTTGAATTTGCCTTGTTTAATTGCATTATTTTCGATATGGGAAAAATAACATGATTTACAGAAGATAATTTATTATTGGGAAAAAAATCTAGTAAGTTATATTTAGAACAAAACTCCTTTGATGACATTTAAATATCCTCAATTGAATGATCACAGAGCAGCCACAAAATATGAATTAACTGCCATTTTATAAAACTCTTTACGCATTGCCACTATCTATGGTTCCACTCTTCAGCGACTTTCAATGCCTTTTTACATTTTAAATCAAGCACTGTTAAAATGTACACCCCCAGCATGTGTAGCACCATGAAACTCATTACTGTACTTAACATTTCACTTACAGTATATTTAAAAACTTTACACTTCACATAAAAATGTGTGAGTATCGATGACGTTTTGAATGTGTAATTAAAAAACAAACATTTAAATTAAACTAAAATGCTGTTTTTAAGCAGTCATGTTCAAAAGAATTGTAATCAAAATTTGTTGAATATAATACTAATAATGGGCGCCACGGTGGCGTAGTGAGTAGCACCTTCGCCTCACAGCAAGAAGGTCGCTGGTTCGATCCCCGGCTGGGCCAGTTGGCATGTCTGTGTGGAGTTTGCATGTTCTCCCCATGGTTGCGTGGGTTTCCTCCGGGTGCTCCGGTTTCCCCCACAGTCCAAAGATATGCGGTACAGGTGAATTGGGTAAGCCAAATTGTCCATAGTGTATGTGTGTGAATGAGAATGTATGGATGTGTTTCCCAGAGATGGGTTGTGGCTGGAAGGGCATCCGCTGCGTAAAAAAATGCTGGATAAGTTGGCGGTTCATTCCGCTGTGGCGACCCCGGATTAATAAAGGGACTAAGCCGAAAAGAAAATAAATGAATGAATGAATAATACTAATACTAGTATTATTTGATTTGCATTATTTGCAAGTTCTTGTAGACGATTAAAATTTAATATTTACAAAATATTAATGCAAAAGTAAAGAAAATATTTTTGCAAAATAATTTCTCTTTTTTTTTATTTTGTTTTTGACAGCGACACAAAACAATTGTTAAAATAACACCATTCATTCATTCATTCATTTTCCTTTGGCTTAGTCTCTTTATTCATCAGGGGTCGCCACAGCAGAATGAACTGCCAACTTATTTAGCATATGTTTTTTACACAGCAGATGCCCTTCCAGTTGCAACCCAGTACTGGGAAACACCGATACACGCTCATTCACACACATACACTATGGCCAATTTCGTTTTTGCAATTCACCAATAGCACATGTCTTTGGATTGTGGGGGAAAACGGAGCACCCGGAGGAAACCCATGCCAACACGGGGAGCACATGCCAACTCCACACAGAAATGCCAACTGGCCTGGCCGGGGCTTGAACCAGTGGCCTTCTTGCTGTGAGGCGACAGTGCTAACTACTGAGCCACCATGTCGCCGAAATAACACCATAAACAAATTTAACTTCAAATTTAATTCAAGCACTTTCAAGGACCTATGTTTGTTTTTAAGTATTTTAAGTCCAGGCCTTGAATCCATGTGTCTAAAATTTAAGTTCTTTCAAGTGTGGAAACCTTGACTACCTTTTAAAATTCTTGATAACATTTCAAATAAATATTATGCCATTTGTTGTGATTAGAAATCATGGCTATCCCACCAATGTTCTTGCTTAGCTTATTAGAACATTAGCATCAGTGTTGTGTCGTCTAAAAATAAATAAATAAGAAAATACCAAAATAAAAAACTGTGAATGCTCAAAACGTAGTTTACAGAATAAAACAAAATTGTACATTTCAGTCAAACACATAACTAAGAGAAACTAAATTCTTAAATGACTTCTTATACATCCATTTACATCCGTTCATATCTTGGTCTCTTCTTATACATCCATTTACAATGCAATTAAGTATCTGTAATATTCTGCACAGTAGAGCAAACCATTAGCAAGTGCAACAAAGCCGCTTTTCTCCTTTCTGCTACAATAAGATACACCCAACCCGGATGCTTTTATAAACAAGGGTTATTTCAGGTGAACTGAAGTGCTTTCTTTAGCACTTCAGATCTACAGTTTAAAAGGCATATGATCATGTGACACATACCTGTGTCCGATGCCAGATGACGGAGGCTCTGGAATGACCTAGTTTGTTTCGACATGGTCCTTTATCATAGTGAATCAGTAAGAAGTCATCCTGAGAGGGGAGATGAATATGAGGGACATGAAAAAGCAGCCCTTGGATATTCCTCAAACCACAGTTGTGGTTTATTTTAGATCAATATAATATGAGAGTAAAACCTTTATTCAGTAAAAGTCCTGATTGCATTTTGTCCTGTTTTACATATATAACAAATATAGTTAACCTAAAATACAATCAATATCTGTAGACTATTTTCACATTTCTCCATCTTATAAGCAACTTTTCATGAGTGTTTGAGAAAAAATATATAATTTAAATGTAGTGTTTCTGCCTTAGAATTACTGTTATTTATCTTTTTGCTCATTAAAAAACAAAAATTTATTAAAACTTCAAATGAACACAAGAACCACCCAAATAAAGACATAGTGCAGAATAAATATTCTGCTCAAAAAAATAAAGGGAACACTTGTAGTTGCATTGTGTTGTTTAAATGGTCCCTTTATTTTTTGACAAGAGTCAATTTCTTAATATTTAAAAACTCTGCGTTAACACCATTGGAAAAACTGGCATTTAATTCAGCTATTTTGACTTTATAACTTAAAATACTTTTATGAAAACTACATATTTAATTCTAATAGAAAGACATCAAACAACAAATATTACTCTGAAAGAACATATTTGCGTAAGCTTTAAGATTTTTTTTATGTTACTGATTGTGCTTAATGTTTCACACCACAATGATTAGTCAACAGGTGTACATATATAGGTACATCTATACATTTGACTCTAAAAAAGGGGTAGGTATGACAGCTAACAACATTTTTAACATGATATAGATGACTCAATATTTTTTTTTTCTACGAAAAAAAAGAAAAGAAAAAAAAGAAAAGAAATCTGACACCAAAAAGTTCTCCATACATACCAAAAACATGACTGAAACATCAAATATAAGTCGTTATATAGACAAAAACAAATAGATAAATAAATAATGAATGATGTATTTTGAGGATCTTCTTTACCTTACTAAAAACTACATTTTAAACATTTCATGGATGGATTATGATGTGCTATGAGAGTTTGTGATTTAATTTGTGCTTAATACTAACGTCCAGTGACTCCAGGCAGTACCAGCAGAAGGCATGCTTGCAGTTCTTGCACATCATCTGAGCACAGCCTTCATCCCTCTCAATGTACACTTTGCATTTAGGACAGCGTTTGATCGGAGCCTCATCCTCCTGACTCTTGAGGTTGGAGCTGTTGAAGCGGAGACATGAACAGGGAACTGGTCATTTGAATTTCTCTGTTAACAAAGTGTCAGGTTCACATTTAATGATTTTTATCCACTGAATAAAAATTTGCTAATACACTTCTCTACATACACAAGTCAGAGGTCAGAAAGATTTAAAAACATTTTTTTATGCTATTCAGTGCTGCATTTATTTGATTTAAAAATACAACAAAAGCAGCAATGCTATGACAGATCAATACAATTGAAGATAACTGTACTTTATTAAAATGTAATTAATTATATTTTCAAATGCAATTTATTATGGCAAAGCTCCTATACAATTATGATTTGGTGCACAAGAATGTTTTTTTTTAATGTTGAAAATAGCAGTGCTGCTTAATATTTTATATACAAGTACTGTACTGCTTACAAAATATATACTAGTTTTGTATTCATTAATAAATATAGTTCGATAAAGTAGATCAGCACTATCAAAACAGAAATATTGCCCAACATTTTTAATGTCTTTCCTGCCACTTTTGATTTAATTTGTCCTCATCTAAAATAAAAAAGTGTTTATTGTTATCTACTATATATTCTGATTGAAGTCAAATTGACCCCAAACAAAAACGTCAGAAAAGTAACTTTGTAAGATGAACACTTTATAAAGGTGCATCGGCCAGTCGGCAGTCAACAAGCAATAATCTGCATCAGTATTTGGTATCACGTTTAAAAACACTCACTAATACTTCAGCTTAAAACTAACACAGATAATCTGATTACACAGAGATGCTTTTGCTTGTAGTAAATCTGAGCCTAAAATTAGACATCATAATTAAAAAACAAACCCTACTCTTCAGAATTTGTTTATTTGAGTAATGCGTTTTCTGTTTATGACCAGTTACTCTGATAAAACTTGTTAAAATGGAGAGAACATTTTCATTTGCATTTCATTCAAAACTCATTTTTATTAGTATTTAAAAAAGCTATAAAAGGCAGAACCATCCAAAAGTATCAGCTGTGAAATGAAGTATTGTTTAGCTGTAGAAAATAGTATTTAGATGTAGAATAGAATATTATTACAAATGAATATTAGTACATTTCTACATTGTATTAAAACTATTATTTCCGTCGATAATATCTATACATTATCTGTATTTAAGCAGGGGAGAGAAATTTAAACAAATAATTTTAACATTTAATATTCTTATAGTATTTAAAAAAATAGTTAATAATATTTTTGCATACTGGAGTACACCCACAGAAAAAGTTAAAACTGTACGATTTGCTGCTGTTTAAAGTACATTAGTGGCAGTACCCGTTTTCCCCAGGCAGGAAAGTGGTAATTGGCAGCGTCTCCTGACAGGCCTGGCCAGTGTGACAGTCAGCCCTGCAGGCAGAGCAGAAGCGCAGACTGCACTCAGGGCACTGCACTGGCTGCGGCAGCTGCACCTCTGCTTCATTCAGCTGGCACACTGCTTGGCAAGAGGATGACGGGCACCAGGTCCGACATGGATCCAGAAGCACCTCTGCAATGAATAACAAATAACATGCTTCAAATGATGAACCGTTTGGTTTGATCTGCAGATCACCACGGTATTTACATTAGCAGTATGAGACGAACGACCACATTTCAGATGAAACTTTTATGTGGAGATAAAACAGGTTAAAGAATAAACAAACACTTTATTTTATTGAATGCAAGTCATGTTGCTTACTTATAAAGTAGCTTATATAATGCAATTAACCTCAATGAACACTATAAGAGAATAAGAGAGACATTGTTAAGAGAATTTCCAGTCCACTGCTAGTATGTTTCGCCTTCAATAAAACTGATTGTTTTTTCCTGTTCTCTGTTGATAACAGTGTTAGACTTTAAAAGGATTTGTTGTAGAATCAGTGGAACTTAAAACAATTTTTTAATGTTTGAAAATGTTTTTTAATTATATATTTAGGGCTCAAAAAATAAATAAATACATAAATCACTCAAAATTGACATTGAGAGCCTATAATCGATCAAATTTTTCCAGGTCAATTATTTCAATTAAGTTCTCTACTGTGTGTAGAGTCATGTGACCCCGCTGTTTATACTTCTGCATCAAGCGCAAGCATATGGTCTAGTTCAGCCTTCATGCGGTCTATACCCCTGTAATGTGTCAAATTTAAGTTGTTCAATGCTGATGTTCAATAAATAATCATAGATAGTAAACAGTGTGCATTTTCTTCAACTATTTTAAAGTCAAATAATGCACCCTTTGTTCAAAGTGAGCATTTATACAGTACAAAACAATTAGCATGTTGTCACCAAACAACATCTATTAAAAACATGTTGCCTTCTGAAAACAGCACCTTCTGAATGTTAGGATGACTCGATTTGGAGTACATTTTTAATGAATTTAATTATTAAGTCAGTTGTTGAAAGATTTAGCAATTTAA
The DNA here is from genome assembly GCA_903798035.1 of Danio albolineatus. Lineage (NCBI taxonomy): Eukaryota > Metazoa > Chordata > Actinopteri > Cypriniformes > Danionidae > Danio > Danio albolineatus. The sequence continues at coordinate 14,010,777 of CAIGQQ010026964.1, read as the reverse complement.
ATACAGAAATATATATACCAATAGTCAATATTTTGTTGTGAAAATCTAAATGCTGTTAAATGTATACAATTTATAGAGCAATTCTTTAAAAGGCACAGCAGAAAAAGCATTTTAAAAAAAGAAGAAAAAAAAAGGAAAGCCATTTACAGTCCAAGAGTGAAAAAGATTATAAAAATGTGAGAGAAAAGCTATGCATATACAGTGGGGGAAATAAGTATTCAACATGTCACCTTTTTTCTCAGGAATTATATTTCTAAAAGGTGCTGTTGACTTGAAATGTTCACTAGATGTTGGTAACAATCAACAAAATGCATATATGAAAAAAAATCTAAGTAGTTAAATTATGTGTAATAAAATGAAATTACACAGAAAAAAACAAAAGAAAAACTTACCTCGCTCAAACTGGAGTCTCTTATAATGTTGCATTACCTCAGCAGCCACCATACACTCAATCTACAGCAGAAAACAAAGAAAAAAATGAGCAAGACGATAGCAAATGACAGAGCAAGAGAGATAATCGAAACACATTCAACTCTGAAAACACCACAATTACATCTAGTCTTACTAATTTGAAGTGTGCTCACCTCATTCTCCAGCAAATGTCCTTGTTTTGGGCAGGCAGAGTCTGGACAGCTAATAGCCATTTCGAGGCCCTCTTTAATGAGCAGTTCAACATATTGCTTCAAACACTATAAGAGACAGATTCTTATTTTTTTTGTCTTTCAAAAAATAATGAGACAACTGCTGCCTGTGGTCATGCTTCCACCCACAAACACTCTGTTCATTGTAGACAAGCCAACCTCAGACCATCCCAGCATTCAAGCTGAGCTGCTTAAAATTGGCCAATTTGGCTCATATCAAGACTTGAGAATATGTATTACATTTACTTCAATTTATCTATCGAAAATCAGAATGAAAGATTGATCACAAACAACAAAACCGAAGCATACGAGTACCAGCTTCTGTATGTTTGGTTCATTAGCATTATAGCTGTATTTCCACACGTAAAGAAAATATGGTATACACACATTGCTGGAAAACACACAGGAATGGCCACTGAAGACACAGTCCTTACCAGACTGCAAAATATGCACTGGCACTGGGAGATGGTGGTCATCTGTTCCAGCGGAAACTCTCCCAGGCACAGTTTACAGGACAGAAGAGGCGCCAGGTCTACGTCCCAACTGGGTTCGTAGCGAGAGCTGCTCATGGTATGTGGATCTGGGATGCTAAAAAGACAGACAGAATGCATGTCTGAAAAACAGGCGAAAACAAATCAAGAAACACCACACCATATCACTTATATAAATAATAAAATAAAATATATGAATTTTGTTTTCAGTTCTAGTATAACTTATGCAAAACACCCTTTCATTAATTTCAGCCATATTTTAATTACCTAATTATTTTTGTTTTATTTAACATAAAACCACACTATACTGAGCAGTATGATTCTGATACAAATCATGGATTTTTAAGTAGCAAAACTTGCTACTTTCAACAGTGTTTTTAAAGATGCAGTAAGTTTGACACCCATTGGTTGAACTAGGTATTGCACTCCTGGATCAAAACAAATGTAAGCGCAGGTTGCCAGATTGAGGACAGGAGCGAGTGCTTTAAACTGCGTTCTAAATAAAAGCAACGGCACCCGATAGAAGGAATATTTTCCATATTAAAAGAAGATTTTGTTCTAGCCAACATCGCGAATTGATATATTAGAAACGGCTTCTATTTCTTACAGGTGAACAACAGAAAACTATGACAATGATCACATCAGGTCAGTGTTAAATGTTAACAATGCGAGTTTGAATGCCATTTTACATGACATTTATTGCCATATACTGAAAGCAGCACCAGATAATTCGCCTCAGATCTTGAAAACTGTTTGAAATTGAACTAAACATATCAGTGATTCAGCATCTACTAATAATGTTAAAGAGGGTTAATATGTATTAAATAGATTATAAACATTGCCATTTCATGAGTGAGTGCATATTCTGTGCTTCTGAATGGCTGTATTTAAATTTCTGCAGTGTTTCGTCTGGCGCAAACAGCCAAACTGCTTATCACCGCGTATCTCGTCATGAAGCGTGTTGTAAGGACAATGTAGTGTTGTTACAATGTTAGCTGCTCACCTAATGTTTACGCTCGCAATATGTATAGAATTTGCTAATTAATAACCTCATGTGGAACTGAATCTGTCTCATTTCAGAGTCTGTTACTGTCCACCAGATGTCACATTTCGGTGAATTAATTTTTCACCAAGGCAACTCGGGTGCTGAAATAAAATTGGCTACATTGGCATTGTTTTGGTCATTTTAACCTGCCCAAAGACAGCGTTTTGGCATGGAAAGCCCATTTTCAAAGCAGAATATTTTTAGATAAACAAGAATGTTCACTTGGCATGTTTCTTGAATATCTGCAAACATATTATTATTTAGTATATGTATGCTTTAAAAGAGTCAAAAACTTACACACAGCAGATGCTAGAAAAACAGAACTAAATCCACAATTCTGATAAATAAAAAACACAAAATTTTACCCTTAAAAAACCCAAGACCATTCACCTTTAACTATGGCTATGAATCCAAAGATTTGGGCTTTGCTATCATTAGCTATAAAATATTTGGTCTGCTATTTGGAGTTTTCCTTCTGAGAGTTTCTGCTGTTTGTTGAGGGTTTGTCCAATCAGTAAAAGTATGTCAATATACCCACAGTACTGCTGCCAGGCAACTCAAGGTAAACTAATGACTGTCTCTACTGGAGAGCTCAACACAACAAACTCCCTCAGAGAGTACAAGAAACAACAGCCTGCTGAAAACAAACAAACCTCCGCAAAACACACACTTCTTACTGTATGTGTCAACTTCCAAACGAACCTTCACAACGTGGCACAGCTAAACTTTTGCTGCCCAAAGTTACAAAAAAATAATATGATCCATTACACCACACTACAAACTATCAAGAGGTGAAAACAATGAATTGAAGAGCCTCAGATGGTGTAGTTAGTTGACTTCCCCACAGTCGATTTCAGTGTAGGTGGAGACAGATGGAGCATCTTGTGCTTGTGCTTGCAGGATCTCATTGTGTTAGTGATGGGAATACTCGACAGCGTAAACAGCAAAGGGCTCTTAGCAGGCTCTCTGTTTGGTTCTCTCATCTCAGTCAGCACACCCACACATCCATAACCAGATGCAGGAACTCTCAATCATATGTGAAGCCACGTGTACATGGTGAGATTCTTCAGTTCTTATTGATTGTCATGCGGCAGCCTGTTGGTTATAAGTAGGCCCACACGGAATCGCCACATGCAGAATTCTGCAGATTTCCGCAGATTTTTAGCCCATCATTGATTCTGTTTATTTACTGGTGTAAATGTGTGTACATTTATATTTATTCAGTTTTTTAAATAATTTCACTAATAATATTGACTAATATGAAAATATTCATATGATTTATTTACAATACAGTTTGTAAAGTATTATTTTCTATCTTTTAGTAGACATTTTATATGAGAGGCTTGCTTTGTTTACCAATTAAAGTGGATCTAATTGGATTCACATTATAAACATTAAATACAAGTTAAAAAGGTATTAAATTTATTTCACATATTAAGTTTTTAGTTATGATACTCCTAAAATCATTCCGTATAAATCCGCAGATTTTTAACTAAATACTCCGCAGAAATTGCAAAAAATGTCCGCAGATTCCGTCTGGCCCTAGTTATAAGCCAAAAAACACTGAACTGAAACTATTGATTCAAGAAAACAAAAACAAAAAAAAAATTTAAAAAAATGAGAGTGACATTTAGATCAAAAGAAAAGTATTTATTTAAAGAAGCTATGTGGAATTCAGAAAACCTTGTTATTAGTGACATAGATGGCCAAGAAGAGAACTGCAGCCAGAAACATTTGGGTTGTGCTTTGATTTGTAACATCCCGAAGACAAAGCGTTCGACTATCATAAAACTAGAAGGTATTAAGGACACTTACTGTAATGCCACTTTCTAAATTGCAGCTTTGCTTATGCATTTGCTAAGAGCAAAACTGAGCATGGGTTCTATAAGATTCTTTTATCCATTTCCGCAAGATGGTGGCATTTTGGTCCCTTGCCAATGTTGCCTTCTGCTTGCTTCTAAGGGGTCAGTGGAGGTGCCTCTCAGCGAATAATTTTTCAACAATGAGGTTTGTTTTTAAGTGAACTGAATCTTCTTTTTTTTTTACCAACTAGAAAAAGACCAACATTGCACCACTACTCTGCTGCCTAATATATTAAATATGTTCCACAATGCTGAAATTGTACTATTTGTCTGTTCATTCTTGTAAAGTAGCTTTGACAACCTACTTTGCATAGAGTGATATAAAAATAAGGATGACTTGACCACACAGAGATAGTAGGAAAAAATGAGTGCATCAAAAAATGTTTAAATGTCTAATGATTCTAGATAAGTCAATGACATTGGTCTCATTATGCATGATATACACCTTAGATTTGTGACACCACAAATGGATAAATTAAAATATTTTCAGGTGTCTGAAATATATCATGGCCTTCACAAACGCAATTACTGTGTGATGAAGCCTATTAATGACCCTATAAATCAAGTTAAGAAAGCAACAAAATCCGTAAATGGCATATATGGTTTATTTAGTAAACTTGTTGCCACCTACTGACGGTTTGAGTGTCATTTATGAATCCATTACCTTAACCAGCCAGCTAAACCAAATTTTCAAAAACGTATTCTCTCTTAAACTCATTCTAACCTTTATTTTTTACCAGTTTTTAGGCTAACCATACCCTAAAAAGCTCATGGTTGGGCGATGTCGACCAATTTGGTATCTTACGATGTCTATCGATCCAACCCTACTTGCGAGTCATGTAAATTGGTGAAATAATGTAAACACGTATCTTTATAAACACTTGTAATTTGCATATACCTTTCCTAACTGTATTAAACATTATTTTAGGTAGATTAAAGCTGTATTTGCAAAGAAATGGATGCAAGCAAAGTATTAGCTGTTGGTAAAGCATACAGTGCCACCGGCTGTTAAAAAAAAATCTGTTGTTAAAAAAAAAAAAAAACTAAGCAGAGAATTAAGCAAAACATCTCATAGCCCATTTGAACCAGTGCTGACTATGTAACATTAATGAAAAAGATACAAGATCAAATGGCAAGACATGTTTATGCAACTAGTTTAAAAAGTCAATTTTGCAACTGATGCAGAAAATACACACTTCAGCTTTAATACCTCAACTGAATAAATGATAGGCATAGAAAAAAACATTCTACTTCTACCCTTAGAAATATGAGATTTTAAAGCATCATTGGAGGGAAACCCTGTGAAGAGGAACATGATCAAAAACAAAGATGTCTACCAAACACAGAGTCTGACTAAATTGAAGGGGAAATCCTAGGCCGATAAACCTTCATTGTTCTTTCATGCAGACAAATAACCACATTTGGAACTCTTTCCTCCAAGTAAAAAGGACAGGGACAGAAATACCCTATATATACGGTAGTTCTCACACAGCAGTTTGGCACAATGACCCTCTCATAAAGTCCAAGTTGCGGACAGAGAATTTCCAGCAGCCTGACACTGTAAATGAACTTCTTTATCCGCTAATGGAGGTTAGCAGCCTGTATAGGTCTAAAGCACATTATCTCACAGAATCAATTTTATTTAATAAATTAAAAAAAGAACCTGGGGGACCAGAAATGACAAGATAGCTTTCATCTGGGCACATAGCACAAGTATGAATAAAATTACATAACAAATTACATAAGATCTATTTTTAATCTATCTAGGTTAAATCCAATTTAAGCTGTTCTCTACTGTTGCTCCAACTGTCTCTTGTGATTGTGGTAGAAATGGCTTGGCTTAGTCAAGACCTTTGCTTGAATCATTCGGAAGATATTCTCACTTATAAATGAAGATAATAAGTATACATTCAAGCATGAGTACAGTACTTCAAAAGCACATGTTCTGTATACTGACTCACAGACAGAACATCTCTGTTACTGCCTTTCAAATCTGTTTCTGCATCAAACTAGTTTTCTCAGCAGTTTAAATAAGTCTGCAAGTGTTCAGAACGCACCGTTGCCTCAGGCAGGTCTTCAGATTTGTGTCAGCTACAATACTGAAATCCCTGAACAACCTAATTGCTTAATTGGATTACATTACGAAGGGGGAGTATGTGAACACTAAAGCAAGCATGAATGTGCTTGTCAGACATAATGTTGGAATGAGAAGATAGACTTATTTATGTTAACTCAGTAAATAAGAAACTCAGCTTTCATAGAACCTGGACATAAAACTTCATTTTGGACATAAAAATAAAACATGCTGCTAATGTTTTCAATTATTTCCTAGTGATGGGTTGGCGATTCATACCGCTGTGGCGACCTCAGATTAATAAATGAACTAAGCAGACAAGAAAATTAATAAATGAATGTTCTCAATTAAGGGCCGGCACAGTGCTTAGCACTGTCGCCTCACAGCAAGAAGGTTACTGGTTCGAGCCTCAGCTGGGGCAGTTGGCATTTCTGTGTGGAGTTTGCATGTTCTCCCTGTTTTCACGTGGGTTTCCTCTGGGTGCTCCGGTTTCCCCATAAGACCAAAGACATGCGCTATAAGTGAATTGGTTAAGCTAAAAAATTGTCCGTAGGGGATATGTGTGAAAGAGTGTGTATGAGGGTTTTCCAGTGATGGGTTGCAGCTGGAAGGGCATCTGCTGCGTAAAACATATGTTGGATAAGTTGGCGGTTGGCTGGTTATTCACCAGATTAATAAAGCGAATAAGCCGAAAAGAATATGAATGAATGAATGCTCTCAACTACTAAACTCGCAGCTCTGTCCTAAGCATGATCTTAAAAGTACAGCTCCAGTGTTAAGTAGCTGAAAACCAACTCGTGTTGAAAATATATGAATTAGGGCTGCCCGATACAGGAAAAATTACACATTGCTATATTATTTTATTCTGTGACATATATTGCGTTATGACTACAATTTCCCTAGATGAGTTGAGTAAATGTTTCTAAAGAATCTATAATTTTAGATAGATTTGGAAGATTCTGTAGGGATAAATATAGTCAATAAAGTAAAATATGCTACCTAAATATACAGCATTTTATTGTTTTCCAAAGAGTCAAAATGTATTCAGGTATACAGTAATTGAATAATCAAATGTAAACATTTATGTCCATAAATTTAATTGTTTTTAGTTACAAACGGTACATTTTCTTAAGCCTGAATGCTTTTAAAACCCTCCCAGTCCTCAAAAAAAACTTGCAAAATGACAAATTATAATACAGACTCAACATTGCATATCCTTGTGATATGACCATTGCAATATCATTATCGAAAAGATGTGAGCAGCACTAATATAAATAAAAAAATTTAGACTTTAAGCAAAAAACAAAAAATATATTTGATATTTGATACAGTATTGTCTAGATTGTGATTCTCACACAATTCTGATTACACAACCAAATAAAACAATTTATAAGAGGTTCTGGAAAATATACACAAATCATTACACAAATCTCTGAAATACTACTGTACCATTCTGGGGATTTGCTTTCCATATAAACAACCAGTAACAACTTAACAGGCTCATGTGGTGAAAAGAGTGCTAGCTGTACTGCTGGTATTTCTTAACTGTTTGTCTTGTAAGAAACTGTGCTTTCGCTAATTATTTACTTATGTGGGAAGTACCAATGTAAAAAGAGGGATAATGTAAAAATTATGCACTTCCCTCTGCTTTTTTGCCTTGGGGCTATATTACAGAAAGTTTCTTACCTTAGGTGTTAACTTGACTAAGATATGGTATTGTACGCTAAATTAGAACTTTGAAACTGGTGTTACAGAAGCAAATCATGAATTGGGAAAATCTGATCTTTTTTGTAGTTAGAAAGTATTTAATTGTTATCAGTTTGTGAATTGAATCTCAGGTCTATTATCAAGCAACCCACAGTGTGTGAGCTGCTGATGAGTTAGCCTAAACAAAATAGATAAACAAAACCAGTGTAAAAAAAGAAAAAGAATTAAGGCACAAGTCACTTGCACTACTCTGTAATGCTTCTGTGCTGCTAACCGTAATGTAACGTCATAATTACCGTATGTAATTACTTAAGCTTTTTGTTATCAAAGTGTAACATCTTGAAAGTCTTTCAAGAGTCTTTCTACTATTAAACATCTTTATTTTTCATTTTCAATCAATAAATGCAATGCCATTGTTTGATAGCACACTCATGAGCACTTTTTAGTTAGCTTTTAAATAATTGGAAAGTTAAGATAGAGACTGCCCTTTAGGCAGTTTTAAGAATTTATTTGTCAGGATCATCAGGAACATCAGTTAGGAAGTTTTCTGTTATGCAACCTTTCCTTTCTGTGGTTAGGATAAGATAAATGTGGTCTTAACTGAAATAAGCATGGTTACCAAACAGGATAAGATTTCATGTTCCTTCGGTTTAGTCTCTAAATCAGAGATTGCCAGGGAATTATTCCAGCATATGTTTTACACAGCCCTTTCAGCTGCAACCCAGCACTGGGAAACACTCATATAGACTCATTTACACACATTCATGCACTACGGCCAATTGAATCCATCCAATTCACCCATAACGCATTTCTTTGGACTGGAAGTTGGTGCACCTAGAGGAAACCAAAGCAAATATGGGGAAAACATGCAAACTCCACAAATGCCAACTGGCCAAGTCGGGACTCGAACAAGTGAACTTTTAGCTGTGAGGTGACAGTGCTAACCACTGAGCCACCATGCTGCACAGATAAGATTTTAAAGTTTTAAATCATTTTAAAGTTTATAAAAAGATTAGAAATAACAACCGTTTAGCTTTATTTATTAATTTTAAATAAAGAAATTATTTAATAACCCACTCAAAAACTACACTTCTTTCATCACTGGGTAACTTAGGGGTTTTGAACAAATCTCTTGAGTATACAGTATGATTCAAATTGCAAATGCAGTTATTTGTCGCCATTAACTGGCATTACAGTAACGATACACTGAAGATGATCAGTGGCACCATCAAAGCATTTATCCTACTGTGACTGATTGTAAGTGTGAAACATTTAATAAAGTAAACGTAAAATAAAAGTAAACGTAAAACAAATAATGAATTCAAGTATAATTCAGGGTTGGTCCTTAAAACAAGATTGCTAGCTTTTAACGAAATACTATCTTTTAACAAATAATCATGCTGCTCTACACCAATTTATCATGACAAATAGCAAATCAGCAACAAATAGGCCATTTTATTTTGTTTTCGGATCACAATTTCAATGAGTATAATGAATAAATTCTGACAGTATTTCAATTTTTGATAAACTATTCCTTAAACTTACATTACAACCACAAACTGTCCCCAAAACAGCATGACCATGTGGGAAAACCTAATGCTAAAGAGTCCTTCGGAGCAAACAGGAATAGACAGCGATGATGGAAAATTCTGCAAAAATCACTAAACAAGCGCATGTATCCTGATTTAGAACAGTATGGTCTGAAATAATCTCAAGAGTGCAGTAGTGTGTGCACGTCAGAGGGAGCTGAGTGTGTTCCTGCCAAGCACAGGATGTGAGCTCTGCCCAAGGAAACAACAACATTTCCTGTTTTTGCCATACGCATGCCAGCATTTGAATGACTACGCAGCACAGATCTATGCTCTGAAACCTGGTGGAACAATACAATGCTTTTCTGAAGAACAAATAATGACTAAAAACATAATCTATTTGATTTTTACATTTATCTGAAATAATGTAAGATCAGTATGAGAAGTAGTTTTTTCCTTCAAAGATTAAGATTCCTTGTTAATGCTTTACCTAATAACAAGGATTATAATACTGTACATCATTTAAAGCACAATAAAAATGCAGACACCAACAACTGCCTCACTTGGTTAATATTTTGGTTTATGCCACAGTGTAATTGAATCATTTAATGACAAGATTTGGGTAATGAGATCATGTGAGATAGAAGTCTAATCTCACAAACAAGGATTTGAGTGTTTAGTACAGACACGTCACACTGTGGAGCAGAAAGCACTGGGAAAGCTGAAGAGATGAATCTCTAGAGGGCATGTTTCCATTTCAATGTAGACAACATGATCTAAAGAGGATTTAAAAGATTACTTGAATGACTGGGATCAAAGGGATTTGTAGCAGTTCAAATTGAACACCCATCACACCGTTCAGCAAATATCTGAGGAAACCATAAATAAATGTTGGAGCAACACAGAGAAAAATGTAGAGATTGTCTCTGTTTACTCTGTTCTCGTAAGTGTCTGCAAAGTTTGAGAAATCAATACTTGATATGTGTCCAAAGGTTTTGAAAGTAGGTTGCTTTTTTTAACTTTTTGGTGAATTTGTAATCTCGCTTTTGAAGTCACTGGCCTGTGGCGCCATTAGCTCAGAGATTAACCTACTTTGTTGGGATTCCTTCTACTGATCTGTTAAGTTCAGATCCAGCGCCATCCATTGTTCTTCTAACATTGGAATATTAAAGTTAATATTGAAGCATAGCAGATGTTTGTCAGAAAGACAATGAAATGTAACTTTGCAGTGAACCCATGATATAATATCCACACCAATTATGCAGAGACTGTACCTGCACTTCCAAACCATACTCCATCTAGAGCAGGTCATGGATTCTCAATCTAGGGTTTGTGAAGTTGATTCATTAAAAGGGTATCATGAAATTTCTTCATGCATAGACATTTATAGTGTTAAAGTGTTAAATTGTGCAAACCATGTGCTAAAAAAAGATCACGCTTTCATAAAAAAAATAAAAAAATAAATCACTTTAAGAGTTTTGAAAGTTCACTTAACCCAGTTTCTAATGTTTTTATTAAAATGACTCTTGCTGAAGTCATTGAGGGTGGAACCACTTTATATGGCCACATCTTTAGTAGAGCATGCAGATGCACATATCAGCTAGAACACAGTCATCAATAATGTGCTTCACTCAGGATAAGGAAGTCACTACAGCACCGCACAGGAGACTTGCAGGAGAACAGCTCTAAAAAGGTTTTTTTTTTCTCTTGTCAAAGAAGTTGACCATGTTAAGCCAAAGCTAATTTAACCCTTTCGAGTGCAAGTTTTAAATACTTTAGCTTTAGTTTTCAATACCCCCTGCCTCCTTTTTCTTTTTAAATGTCACAGTATCATAACATCACTTTATATTTCCATGACGACACATTTTTATTTTATTTTAATTATCACGTGACACACCGCAGCCCCTTGTACTGCAGTGAATAAAAGAGCTACTGGACTTACAACAGAACAATTCATCAACTGCTACAAAAATACATGAAAGTAAGTTAAAGTAAGCTGTTTAACTAGAAGAAGGATAAAGTAAACATGCAGTTAGCTAAACAGTGTGTATCTGTTGTAAATAACACATCAAACATTCATTCATTCATTCATTCATTTTCTTTTCGGCTTAGTCCCCTAAAATGATTATTACTGCCGTCTTTCATTGACATAAGCAAGTGTTTTTGCTAGCAAATGTGTATATTAAAATGTTTGCAATCCAAAACAAAGGTAACTTCATTGAAAACACTGAAATTTGGTTTCGCTCATCTTTCTCTAAAGCTGTGCAGCGATTGCGCACTGTTGACTTAGTAGAAACACCCATGGCACGCCTCCAGGCACTCTGCTTTTTCTGGAGAGAATCACAAAGCTCTATCATTCCCTTGCAAGTATTTAAAAAGTAAAGGCTTTCCCCTCCATTTTACAATCATAATGTGTCAACTTAGATTAAACGAATATCTTAAAGAAGGCATGTGATGCTTTGTGATGTTTTCTTATTCCTTTCCTGCAGGGGTGCCCAAACTGGCACAAGCCGATGTCCTGCATATTTTAGCTCCAACTTGCCTCAACACACCTGCACGGATGTTTCTATTAAGCCTAGTGTGATTGATTGAGGTTGAAACTAAACTTTGCAGGATATAGGCCCTCCAGGACCGAATTCGGGCACCCCTGCTTTAGTGTGTGGCATATCTGTCCATGTATTAGAACAGCAAGATTAAAAGGCTCACAATCTCAAAAGGGATTTATTCTGTCTGAGAAAAATGGCTCCAAACCTGCCTAAGCACCTTGATTGAAGTCTAGGCTTATGCAAAGTTCTACAGCAAAATTTGGAAGATTAGCATAATACCGGTCAAAATGATAGGGAAAAAATAGGCTAGGCTTCAGTGAACCGTTGTGCTGTTTCCATGTATTTTATAGAGTTACAAAATATAAACATTTACCACTGTGAAATGCTTTGCTCAAGTTGCATTAGCTAAATTAGCTCTGCTTTGTTAGAATCTGACTAAAGGCTCAAACTCGTGATAAAACTCTGTCATGGGATAAAACTCTCAACGCTGTTGTGTTTTGTGTTTACGATTGCTTTAGAAACACTGGAAGCTGAAACTGGTGATGATGGACATATTTCTGACACGCTTCAAGTGTTCGCAATTCAATCTCAATGCATTGGGAAAATATTTGGGAAATCATGGATTTGCTCTAACACATTCTGTTGAATGATTTGTAGAACAACAACAAAAAAATCTCAATTAAACTATGAAAAATAAAATATACAGTAATATATTTTGCATTTCTGCAGAAAATACTAAGCAAGTTCTACTTTTAACTATGGATACAAACACGTTATCATTGCTGAAAATCATAAAATATGCAAATTTACACGTTTCGTCAAATCTCAATCATAACTAAGCTTTCCCATATTTTTAACATACCTCTGTTTTTACGATTTTATGGATTTTGTAATCCACTGAAAATGTGCTAAGATGTTAAGAAGCTGATTTAATATATGTTGACAAGAAGCCAGTCTGTGGATTAAATTAATCATACATTCAGTTTTTATGCATAAGAAACTAGACTTGAAGTGATGCTTCCATTAATCTAAGCCTGAAATGAAGGTTGATAATATGCTCCACTATACATCAATACACCTCACAATGTGTTGATCAGCATGCAGTGAGTCATGCCTCTTGTCAGCAGACTGAAGATGCTAAAATGCTCCCTGATCATGTCTCTGAAAATTCATGAAGGATGCGTTAGTAAGCTAATTTTATTCTGCCTTTAGTAACAATTCACCTATCTGTGCCGAGACATCAACAAAACCTTGACGTAATATTTAAAGTGCTTGCGCGTATAGAGCAGGAAGACTAAAAGCTGGCAGGCACAGTTTGTTCCGGACATGGGAAGTCCCTGTGCATTTCATGAAAGGGACATTCAGCATTGACCAGCTGTACTACAGAGGACACTGATGCCCCTTTTCATTCTCAGCCCATTTCTTTAAATGTCACACTTGCTTCAGTCAACTTCCTCTCTTTTTATCTGCATGTCTTTAAGTTAAAAGAACCTTCATCTCTTTGGAAAATAAGCTAATTTACAAGTCGCTTAAAGTTAAACAGATGACTTTTACCATGTTTGAATACATCCAGCCAATCTCCGGGTCTGGATGGTTCATTGTTAGCTTAGCATAGATCACTGAATTGGATTAGACCATTAGCATCTCAGTCAAAAAAAAAAAATTTTTTTTTTTTGATAATTTTAATATTTAAAGCCAGACTCTTTTGTATTAAATTGGAGGTAATACAGTAATTGTCTGAATGTATTCAACAATTTTAAAACTCAGCTATTTAACTCTAGGGGGCATGTAAAAAGTGAAGTATTCCTTTAAAAGCATCGATCTTCACATAAATCTTCATTTTTTTTTGGAGGTGAAGTCTTGCATTTCATTTCAGTATAGGTTTTCTAAACACTAGGTCAGATATATAAATCACATCAACGAGCTGTTAATTTTTCTTTTATAATCTGTCATTTATATGTTATAAACATACACATTAATTAAGAGTTTCAATTCCATCCTTTTGCTGCTAACTCCTAACTGGCTGGCAATAAAAAGGTCAGGCTACACTGGCTATAGAGTTAAATGCTTTAATCAAGCATGATCTGGGTCACCTCAGATTGGCCACAGATCAAATGCCAGGGCTGTGGCTGCTAGTCGAGTCATACTAAGCTGAGAGGCTTTACAGGAGTCTATATGGATGAAGAGGGCACATATCCAACTCGGCCATGCTCTTCTACAGTCCACTGATGACTATTTAAAAATACAGGACATTGTCAGACTGTGGAAATATGAACAATCCTTTAAGCAAGATTTAAAACACTCAATGATTAGAAGCAGGCTTATTCTTGTTAACTACACACCAATGTATTTCTTTTAGTTTTTGCAAGGGTTTGTAAATACATGAAAACACTGTCATCAAGCTCCTCATTTACATAGATCTGCTAAAAGCATTGTATTATGCATGTTGGGGTAGCAGTTTGTGCATGCCACTTAAAAAAACACTAAAAACGCAACAAAAGTTCACTAATGGTCATTTTACCTGTTGAGAACTTGTGAATGATATTAGATTGAATGCATGACATGCATGCTTATGATTTTGTGAAAACAGTGACATCACGTTTTTGAACTTGACAATAAAAGTATCATTTAAAAAAAAAAGAAAAATGAAATTCTCAGGCCCCCAAAATACTATTGTTGTTTCAGAGAAGAGCCAAAATGCCCAGCCCAATTATACTTATGACCAAACTTCTTTCTGAAATAACTGCAACAGTTTTTGTCTTCAGGATAAATATGATAAATTTGCATAAATGAAGATAAATATAAACATGTTACCTAAATCAAAGCAAAAATGTACATTGTAATATGTAATTATACATATTAATAAAACAGATGCATGCAAACACACAGATAGATAGATGGATAGATGGATAGATAGATAGGCTTGACTGTCAAGGGAATTATTAAAAAAGGGTAAGTTCACATTTATCAAACAATTTGTCAAACGTTCTGAACAATCAATTTGGAAAGCTTATTCTCCACATGAATCAACCATAGACCACCAGGCATTATACAACAAACTAATAAGAGCAACTCCCACAAACACTGAGAAAGGTCATGTTTTGACTGAGCCATATCCTGGGAAAGAAGGGTGCATGATTTCGTCTGTTTTCAGAGTGTCCTTGGAGTCAGTAAACAACATGTTGGTTCACTAAAAGCCCATTTTAAAGTTAAATAACACATCTGTTAAGAGTAGTTGTAACGGGTAATGTGCTTTTATGCAGTAGCATACATTACAGCCACTGGTGGGAAAAGCCCTATAGGGAAACCTGTTGTTGTGTGGCCAGCATCATAAAATGACACGTATAATATCGTATACTGGAGTTTCCTTAGAGTATGTGAATAAATTCAGCCTTTTACCCTCAGAAATTACCCAAATGTGTACCCATGATAACATATCTACAGCATATTATAAAATGACAACGTCAACGTCGGCTACATTTACTAACACAACATAAGCGTAACGTTAACCAAAACAAATCACTGCTGCCACGTCGGATTGGTTTGGAAAAGGTAACGTCACTAAAATATGAAGCTCTATTAGTTTCTTACCTTAGGATGAATGTATGTATCAGTCAATCCGTTACTGAAATAACATCAGCTCCACGCACAACCGAGCGCAATGTCCTCCTGTAGGTCCGCATTTGCAGCAGATAAATCGTGATATCATAGCGCACAGAGACACATCACATAAAGAGGTGAATATGTTACAGAAGCGGTTTATGCTCTGATTAACATCAGCTGGTCGGACTGGGCGCTCGGACTGTTTGGAGAGGAACCATTTGACTGCGCTTGGAGACGCGCGCGGTTGCTGCTGAGACGCGACCGATCTGCTGTTACTGGGAGATCAGATTCAGCGCTCACCAGCGCCCCCTGCTGACCACAAGACAACACTGCTGTGAGTACATGCCAGATACACTTCGACCCATGGGCAGACCAGTAGACAGCGCCATCTGCTGGTGTTCAAAGAGTCTGAAAGAAAGCATATGGAATAGATGTCCTAATTTGACCTGTGCAATACAATACCAAAATTCATAGTGCTATAAATGTGAAGTTATAGTTTATAGAAAATATCAATTACAATTAAAATAATTTTAATCGAACTGACAGAATCAATCAGAAGTATCTATTACAACTAGTAAATGAGTACAATTAAATAGTAAATTAATTTGTAAACTGCAATTAATTAGTAAATGAGTGAGTGGATGGATGAATTAATGCTTTGTTCATTCATTTTTTGGTGTTGGCAAAAAAAACGCACTTTGGACATTTTTTATCTATCTTTAGAGGCATTGAGGCTTACTGCATACTTAAACCTGAAATGATCAACATATAAAAATATTTTCAAGTTTTTTGATACACCAGGATCCTTATTCAAAAATGTAAAAGAATATATACGGTTAGGCCTACTTAATTTTTTTGTACATTAAAAATTTTTTTTTTTTAATTTATACTTTAAATTCATGCCATTTATAATTTTTTATTCTGCAAAACATTATTTAGTTAAGTAATTAATATTAAACATTATTTTATATTCTACTCTTTATAGATCTGTATTTATTATTAATATATATTATTCATATATGATGGATACTTGTAATAACAGCTGTATGATCTTAATCGAATTAGCTTTATTTGTTTTATTTAGTCAAATTGTGTTGTTTTTTTCAATCAAAGTTTTGAAAAATTTTTTGAATCTCATTTAATCATATTGCATTATGTTTTTTTTAATCCAGTTTTATTTGTTTGTTTCTTTTGTGTAATGTTTATTTATTATCTTAAATGTTCGAAATTTAATTTTGTATTATTAATTCAATTATTTTATCGGTTATTTTTATTTATTTATTTAATCATTACCAAATAAATATACTGCTTTCATCCTAAAATTTCCATGGATCCCTAGCACTCCCTTGCGGCCCCCTAGTTCGAACAGCTACCATTCTTGCAATTGTATTGTCAGTACCTCTGATCGCCACTAGGTGTCAGTGTGACACTTACAATATCGCATGTGGAAACGTTACAAAATATTTAGTCCGTTCTGCCATGAAAACAAGTGCACTTGTCTCCCTCCACCGAACATGCCAGGACATGTTGCAATATGTTAAATATAAGCCTATTGGTTGGTTTGGAAATCTGCATGGTATTCAACACACAAATCTGATTCAAAGCTGAGTATAACATCTGCAATCTTATCAAATGAATTTGCTGCAAACTAACTGTACAAACAACATCTGCACCTGTAAAATAATGTAATTCGTTCAGGATTCAGTGGTAATATAGGTGGTCAGTATGTCTAATGCAATATTGTTGACACATTTATAGGGTATTCACAGTAATATTGACAAGACAGCAGTGGACATGTTAGCAGACAGCAGTGGAGCAAATGGACTGTTAGGAGAGAAAAATATCAGACATGCAGCTTTCTTGGTGAAAAATGCCGAGGAGCACAGCAGGTTAGATATTGCCTTGTGGTTTGGTGTTTACCTTTGCACTCTATGTAGCCCAGGGCCAAGTCACTATGGCAACTTCCTTACACCAGGAAGAGAATAATTGCAGTTCGGAATGCCAAATGGATGGTGTGCCTTGTTGAAGGTGATAGTTTTGTGCTGCTCATTCACATACTGCAATCTGTCTGACTAAGGAAAACAGTCACATATCGACCTGCTTCCTGCGGTGGGTTTCTGTGTTTATGTGTTGCAAATAAGTGGGTTTGCTTCCGTACAAAGGGATGCAGCACTGAAAGCTGCCGTGTTTTATGTCAAGAGAACACATACACTATGTGGGATTTTTTTTCAATAGTCCAAGTCATTTATCGTTTAAGTAGCTGCATAATTCCACTTTGGTTCCAGTATGGGTTTGAGATAAATTATCTTCTTTTTTTAATCTTTCTGCTACAGAAGGACACTTTTATATGTTAGCTTTTTCATTTATGCATTTGGGTGGTATCTTCTGAGAGAAATGTTTAACTGCATGTGATCAAACAGTTAAAAGCACAGGCTCTGTATTACAGAAATCCACTTCCTAAAATAGCAAAGCTTGAAAGCTTTATCACTGGGATCTAAGGCTGCAAGATTATAGTTGTTCAACATTTTTAGCAGTTGAAATCCAGTTGTTGCAATTGTCAATTTTGCATTGAAAGGATTGTTCTCACACAAAAAAAATATTAATTTATTCATTAGAAAAGGGGCGAAATGGTGGCTCAGTGGTTAGCACTGTTACCTCACAGCAAGAAGGTTGCTGGTTCGAGTCCCGGCCCACACTATTAGTGTGGAGTTTGCATGTTCTCCCTGTGTTGGCGTGGGTTTCCTCCGGGTTCTCCGTTTTTCCCCACAAGTCCAAAGACGTTGTACAGGTGAATTGAATAAAAACTAAATTGGCCGTAGCGTATGTGTGTGAATGAGTGTGTATGGATTTTCCCAGTACTGGGTTGCAGCTGGAAGGACATTCACTGCATGATTAATTGGAAAAGATCTGGTAATAATTATTAAATGAAAAAGTTATCACCATTTACTCACACTCAAGTGGTTCTGAATCTTTATGAGTTTATTTTCTCCGTTGAACACAAAATAAGGTATTTTGAAGAATGTTGGAAGAGCCGTAACCATCGAGATCCACAGTAGGAAAAACAACTATATGTGAGTCAATGGTTTCCGGTTTTCAACATTTTGCAAAATATCTTCTTTTGCGTTCGACAGAAGAAATAAACTTAACATGAGTTTTGTGACGTAATGTAAACCTCACTGCTCAGTTTTCAAAATCAGGATTTCATAATGCAGTGCTAACCCTACTTTCAAATTACAGCTGAGAAACATGTCTTTACCCAGGGATACAATCGATGTTTATAACAAAAATAATCTGGGGTTAAGCGTAGTGTCAAAATCATTATTTTGTACATCGGACTCTCTCTTTTATACAAACGCAGCAGGTGTCCTGTTTTTGTCTCAGTTATAAATTGTGGTTAAAAACTTTTCTGCACTTTTTATATTATGATTGTTGCAATGGAAGCTCATTCTAATATTTCTAATAAGCAGTGTGGTTTATGTATCAATAAAAGCAGTCTTCCTCACACGTACATCAATAAGATCTGCAATTTCCAGACATTAGTGAGAGCTGCTTGGTAGTAGAAAACTGGTACAAACTATAGTTGTAATTCTAAACGAATTCTGACAGTTTTTCATGTTTAATACTGTAAAGCTTGTTTGATTTAAGCAACCGATTACAGAAAGTGCTTTACAAATAAACGTGACATGACTTGACTGCCTACACTGGCTACCAGTTGCAGCTTGAATCAAGTACTGAGAGCTCTGATGCTTGCTCACAGCCATGGGATTTGCAGCCTCCAACCTCAACCTCATATGAGTATATGCGGTCAGTAAATAAGCATGCGGTCAGTAAATAAGCATCACCTCTTGGTGCCATCACAAAGATAGATAAAATCACTGTCCAGAACCTCCTTATTCACTGTTCCTAGCCAGTGGAATGATCCTCGCAACCCCATCTGAAATCCTGAATTCCTGACGATTTTCAGAAGACAGCTGAAAACTCATCTCTTCCATAAGCACTTAACTGCTTCCTAGAACAAAAAAATACCCTCTGTCCTCCAGATTGTGCAATCATTTTCACAAAAGAAGATGGAAGAGGGTTAGATAAGGGCCAGAGAGGCAGAACATCTATGTCACATACCTGCTGACCTCTTTGTTTTGCTCGGCCCGTCATGCCCATTACAATTTCATTACATGCAGCCAATACATCTTTTTAAAAATCTTGATTAAATCTTCATGCTTGAGCTAACCGGAGGCACTGATCCATCTAGCTGTCTTCTCTGCACCTACTTTAACCCCTGGGGTTGTGTGTCTCTGTGCAGTCCAATGAACCCCTCTGACACTAATTGAATTACTGGAAAGAGCCATGTGACCTGTTAATGTTACGCTCTTTAGAGGAGACGGGAACTGATTCTTGATCACACTTACAGTATTTGTGAAACTTTTCGGCTGATGCAAAGAGGCAGAGGACCCGAGGGCGAACCGCTAGGCCCAATTCACCACGAGAAGTCTCTTTTCATCTGGAAAGTCCTGATTATAGGACTGCAGTGGGGCAGAAACCGGCAGCTTGGATCTGTTATCCATCACCCAGGCTGACATCGAACCACCGCAGGCCATTCAATCCCAGCGTCCTGCTCCATAACCATACATCTCCCCCTCCCTTCTTTCTCCACCTGGTTCGAACTAATGAACCCCCGAGGTCAAGGGTGACGGTGGGGGCATTGTAGTCAGTCAGACAATGTCCAGATGATCCCTCAATCGTTTCCCCCTTCCATCACCTTTCTTATTCCTGTCCCAGTGCACCTTGATTAAACTAGATGCCATTACCTCATCATAGTTGTCATAATACGAGCTTCTTTTGAGCTCTGGCAGTTGGATGACTTCACTCAGCTGGCTGTGGTTTTCATACCCAGAGCCCCAAGTCTTTATTTCCTGGAATAATTAATGACATAACCAGGAGCAGCCTTGTTATTTACTAGACGAACAGGACCAGTGACAGACTCCAGGGGAGGGAATGAGAAGACCGGTGTGTGCGGATTTGTTACAAGCCGAAACGCTTCTTTCCTCAACCCAGCTGCAGTGCTTTTCCCAACGGAAACCAACCGGACTGTGTCCATCACCTCAGGTGGAAGTGATTCCATTAGCAGCTGTAAAGCTAATGCCTTGTTCTCCCTGCAGACTGGAGGGATTGTATAAGAGGCCTACATCGGCTCCCGAAAGTCCAGAGGTCCTTTTAAACATCCAAATCTGGACCTGTCTGTATATGGCCAAGACTCGAAGGGGAGTGGCTTATGATTTGAAGGCAAATGTGCTATTGAGCTACATTATTTGAGTACCCTAAATGAAATGTACTTATCATCTTGTTTGTTCCAAGTCTGTATTACAGATTTTTTTTCTGCAGAGCTTAAAATAATAGATTTTGAATATAGTTATAGTTTTGAAACATGATAATGGAGAATAATAACAATTTAAAAAAAATAATAACACACTGAGATGTCTTGTTAGAATATTTAAGAACATTATGTTTGTGCAAATGATGAGAGGATATTTTGGAGTGATCTGTTGTTTTTTTGTTAACTTATTTGAGGTTAAATTTGATTTATTACAATAGTTGCCAACAAACCGTATTAGACTCAAGGTTATCTAAAAGATACCAAAATGAAACTCATTCATTCATTTTCCTTCGGCCTAGTCTCTTATTTATCAGGGGTCACCACAGTGGAATGAACCGCCGACTATTCCAACTAAACATTCTCGCATTCACACACACACTCATACACTAGGGCCAATTTTATTTACTCAATTACCCAATTTACGCAATGTCTTTGGACTGTGGGGGAAACCAGAGGACCTGAAGGAAACCCACATGAACATGGGGAGAACATGCAAACTCCACACAGAAATGCCAACTGACCCAGCCGAAACTTAGGGTGCATTCACATCTGTGGCTCAGTTCATTTGGTCCGGATCAAGGACAACGAATGATACATTATAGAATTTTTCTGCCGTTTTGGGTCCTTTTCACACCACACTGATTTCTTTGGTCCGAACCAGTTGAGACGAACCAAAATGCAGTCATGTGTCAAAATCCACCTCACTTATTGGCCAGATGTTCATTCATTCATTCATTTTCCTTTCGGCTTAGTCCCTTTATTAATCCGGGGTCGCCACAGCGGAATGACCCGCCAACTTATCCAGCATTTGTTTTACGCAGCGGATGCCCTTCCAGCCACAACCCATCTCTGGGAAACACATCCATACATTCTCATTCACACACATACACTACGGACAATTTAGCTTACCCAATTCACCTGTACCGCATGTCTTTGGACTGTGGGGGAAACCGGAGCACCCGGAGGAAACCCACACAACCACGGGGAGAACATGCAAACTCCACACAGAAATGCCAACTGGCCCAGCTTCTTGCTGTGAGGCAAACGTGCTACCCACTAGGCCACCGTGGCGCCTGGCCAGATGTTATTGAACGTAATTCCTAAACTGCTTTTTAATTGGTTAGAATTAACATGGAACTCTGGCAAGTAAACAAACCGGCAGATACAAAATGTCACTGCACTAGATGATTGTATCCAAGGTTGTAGTATACTACATAGTTTGTATACATCACTTTAGACAAACTATACATTTAGAAAACAAAACCCAGCTACGGCTTCAAAACAATGTTTTATGCACTGCAATCGACAAAGGCGTTAGGAGGAGGCATGAATTAATTTGGTCATGGTCAACTTTCAGAAATATAACCAACGATCCATCAGGTAATGTTTTTCCCTCTCTCTCTCTGTTTAAAAGTGTTGGTAAAGCACTGTCAAAAAATGTTTTTCCTCCAAACCCCATAAGATGGGACAGCGCATCGGACTACGGCAGCAGGAGTAGCCCAAAAAGGCGCAGTACTCTGGTTAGGTCTGTTTTAGTTTGGATCATGCTTTCACCACAAACAAACCGCTCCAGGGTTCATTTGAAAGTGTACCGAGACCACCTCTTCAAGTAGGTCTCGGTCCGCTTTTTTGGTCTGTTTTTGGTGCGCACCCAAGTGCGATCGCTACATTCACACCTGCCCAAACGAACTGCACCAAGAGGGAAATGAAATCTAGTGCGATATAACCGAACTAAATAAGGCAGTTGTGAAAGCACCCTTAAACCAGCAAGCTTCTTGTTGTGAAGTGCCAGTGCTAACCACTGAGCTACCCCGCTGCCTAAAATAAAACTCGTAGAAAATAAAAGCATTCAAAATGATCAGTTTCTCACATCTGCCAATATGGATCAATGATTTTCATGACACCACATAACATTCTCATCACATCTTCTGATCAATCAAATAAAAAAAAAACCTAAACAATACATTGCTCATTTTAAGTGTGTTTGTGTTTGTGTGTGTGTGTGTGTGTGTATATACAGAAACCTTATTGTAAAGCATTTCAGTTCATTTAACTCTGCACAGTAAAATAAATCCTAGTTGTCTTAATTTTTTAAGCTGAGTCAAATAACCATATCAGTTCATTGAACTTAAATTATGTTTAACTGACTTAAAACAGCTTGTGTACCTTCTAAAATTAAGTTAGAACATACAGTAATCAACTTCGTTTAGTAAGTTACAATGACCTAAAAACATATGCTGTCAGGACTAATTGATCATATAATTTTTTACAATCTAATAAACAGAAAATGTGCACAGGCCATGTTATCAGGTTTGCTTCAGGTGTTTAATTCAATCGGAATTGGAATGAGAAGTCTGTCTCCTCAGAGGAAGACGAAATATTGTCCATGTGCAAGCAATAAATAAATAAATAATAAATAAATACGTCTCAGACTTCAGTTCAGGCAGCTCGCCATCCACGGTGGAGCTGAATCCAAACACAAAGCCTTGCCAAATCCCTGTACAGATCATTTCCACATCTCCATTGCAGTATGTGCGATTTCAGAGTAGGTGTCATTCTCTTGTTTTGTCATTACTTCGGTTATTTTTGTGCACTCACATTTCCAGACATCCTGACAGGCATATTAAAATGTTCAAACATAGTTCTCTGCTCCTTCCGTGAAAAGCTTTGCAGACTTTGACGTTAAGGAGGAGGTAAAGAGGGTCAACATGTTTATTCGGCACAGGCCAAATCTGTTCATCAAAAACAAATGTTTTACTTCTTTATTATTAAAGATTACCGTTCATTAGTCCTCATTAGTTTTCATTACGCTGTGAAAAGTATGCACATTTTTCCAGCAGCAGAGATCTACCGTGGGTACACAGTATAAGAATAAGGAAACTCCCAGGAATAATGTGTTTTTTTCATGCTCATATTCACCTCTGACAGAATACAAATGGACCCTCATCTACTTTGTAGTTTATCTGGGGATGTAAAGCAGAGAATTAATCAAGACATACCAATAAGGGAACCAGAACAATTATATAACAGGTGCACTAATAATGAAAAAAAAATGCTGTGGTTATGAGATTAAGGGATGATGAAAATTACATCTAATTTAGTCTTACTGTAATAGTTTATATATGAAGCACTTGAAGTATTCCCTACAGTTTCTATATGATATCATACAATCAATGCAGTATTTATTTATTTTTACATCCGCAGGTCTGTGTGACTGATACGTCGTGCATGGTGATAACTTCACTTTAATTAAATAAACATTCTGTGTGTTTGCTATTGTCTGTGTGCATTTCACCGTGTGTACGGCTGAGGGGAAGCAGAAACCGGGGTTTATAAAGTGACAGGGTGGATTTTTAATAAGCAAGAGACAGAGTCAGTGGAGTGACGCTGAGCACTGCGGACAGATCTTTCTGAAGCCAGATCTTTTCTGAGCAGAAATATCTCTCTGGGCAAGCTTGTGTCATGCATTGTGTGCTCATAATGCAAATGCGGACTGATCCCATTGTCGCTTTGCTTCGCATCGCAGGCTTGCGGACCACTTTGCGAATAGATGGGGATGTGGATTAGGACAGGTCATGTTAGGCCTCCCGTACTTTTCTGTGTGTGGGAATAGATAGATTAATTCATTATGTAGCAGGAACATGAATGCCTTTAATCCTTTGTGAAAGAAATCAAAACAGTACTAATCAATGTGCAAAACAGTTTTTGTCTCCTAAAGCTCTTTCCCTGAACTTATGTAATTGCTGATTGTCTCTTTATTATCTACACATGAGTTAAAAGATAAAGTCTCATCGACAATAAGATGTCAATGCAATTACATTTTCCTTTGGAATTGAAAATAACGTTTAATTAATTTTAGTGTTGGTACTTGAAACAAGTTTTAAATCACAAAGCTTAAACAAACTGCATCAAAGGCTTATTTTGATCATTTTTGGGTTCATGTCTGTTTTAGACTCTGCCTTTTTGACAGTCTGATCCGACATATAGATCTTAATCCTGCTGTTTGAGTCGATACAGCTGAGCTTTTGTCTCTGTTCTCCCGCATTATATAAAGACCACAGGACCGCTCAACTGTTTCTCTGTTACTGGGACTTTAAAAGATCTGCCAGTCAAAATACTTCAAGCTTCCTGCGTATGACAAGTTCATTGCATGCATCCGTCAGTTTCATGGAGATTTCTGACAGACCTATGACTTGTAAAACTCAAAAGACTATGCTCTATGAAACTATGATACATTGCATCAAAGTTATATTTCCTTACAGAGACTGCATGTAAATACAGTCAGTGCTAGATGCACAGAACTGGATTAAGTTTTTTCCTTTGCATTTTTGTCCACTGAAAACTAAATAGTTATGAAAGTAACACCTGTTCCCCAAGAGAGGGAACGGAGATGCTGTGTCGGTCCAACACATTTGGTAATCTGGCAATATCTCCAAATGTGTTGGACCGACACAGCATTGGAGTTCCATCCCACTGGGAAACAATTTTGTCACCAATCACGCCGTTACCTATTTTAGCAACAATAACAACACTGAAGCCTTTTTAAAAAGTTATCAATTTCATGTTCGTAAACAGTGTTTTACTGAGTAAATGAATAGCCAAAACATAAACAAATGTTAATTCTTTACTTAAAAGTGTTTTGTAACAATCTTGTAAATACGTAAAATTAAATGATATTCTAATTTGGCGCTCAAGAATAACTGAATGGCACTTAATATTTTTGTGTAAATCATATTTTTCAATATTTTCTGATGAATAGTGACTAATTGAAATAATGAAAGGTGATAATGAATTGAATTCAATTCACCTTGATTTCTACAGCGCTATTACAATGTAGATTGTGTCAAAGCAGCTTAGCATAGAACAGGGATCACCAATCTCAGTCCTGGAGGTCCGGTGTCCTGCAGGGTTTAGCTCCACTTTGTCTCAAAACACCTGGATGTTTCAAGTATATCTAGTGAGAGCTTGATTAGCTTGTTCAGGTGTGTTCGATTAGGGTTGGAGCTAAAATCTGCAGGACACCGGACCTCCAGGAACAAGTTTGGTGATCCTTGGCATAGAAGTTCTAGTAAATTGAAACTGCGTCAGTCCAGTTTTCAGAGTTAAAGTTCAATTTAGTTCAGTTCAGTGTGGTTTAATTTTCACTGCTGAAAGTCCAAACACTGAAGAGCAAATGCATCGATGTGCAGCTTCACAAGTCCCAAACCAAGCAAGCCAGTGGTGACAGCGGTGAGGAACAAACTTCAGCAATTAATGAAAGTGAAGAAAAAAAAAAACCTCGGTCACACTTTATTTTGATATTGTCTGTTTATTAAATTTAAGTTACAGTGCAACTAATTCTCATTAGATTATAAGTAGACTGTTAGGTTAGGGTTAGGAGTAGGGTTAGTGTAAGTTGACATGTACTTGCAAAGTTTCTTATAGTCAGTTAAATGACTGTTGAATGTCAGTATCAACAGATATTAAGCAGACAGTCTACTAATACTCAAATGGACCATCGAAATAAAGTGTTACCAAAACCTCAAGAGAAATCAAAATCAGTTTAGCTCAAACATTTCTCTCAGGCCACACTTCTTGTGCAGAGTTGCAGCTTACTGTAGGTGCCGGAGGCAGGTGAACGCTGGAAGTCCATCGTGGAGAAGCTGCAGGTGTGAGTAGGTTACCAGCGGGTGTTCAGGCTGGCCCACGGGATCAATGATAATGAATTATGAATAATATAAACAGAACAGCTGTTTACAATAGATTTCTTTGTAACATTATAAAAGTGTTTACTTTTAATCTATTTAATATTTTAATAATTTTTTTTTGCTACATACATTTTTTTAAATAAGGGTGCCACGATGGCATAGTGAGTAGCACGTTCACCTCACAGCAAGAAGGTCGTTGGTTCGAGCCTCGGCTGGGTCAGTTGGCATTTCTGTGTGGAGTTTGCCCTAGGTTGCGTGGGTTTACTCCATAGACTGTAAAAAATATGGACGTAGTATCCGTGACGTCACCCATAGGTTTCTGATGAACCCAAAAGAAGCCACTAGTAGGCGTGGCCAACCGTGGCCATTTTGTTCGCGCGTCAATGCACCAAGCGAGGCATACCAAACAAGGGCAAAGAGGCGGAGCGTGGGCGGAGCGTGAGCGGAGCTACGGGACGCATGCTGGCATTTAGCTAAGGGCTTTCTTATGGGAGAAACACATCATATTTCATTACCTGCGACTCGTTTGTGTTCTGACCACATGTGCTTGGTTGTACACTACATCAATAAAGTGTTTAGTCTGTTGAAAACACTGCTGTAATACATCAAGCCACTCAACTTTGTTCTTAAGACGTTTTTCAACAGGAAGAAAGTGCGGATTACATGCAAATACTTCAGATATAGTCTGTGTTAGTAAATGCAGGGCTATTTAGGAAATCCAGGCAGAACACTGTATGACAACGCTTCAAATGGCGATTTTATAGGGTACAGCTGATCAATCTGTCAGATTCTGGAGTGCATTAGAGTTCAGAAGAACATTATAAATCATAAATTATCCGAAATAAAGCAATTAGATTTATAGAGATAGTATAAGTATATAATTTCACTCACCTGGGAAACGGAGGCCACGTGAATGGTTTGTGAGCACAATTAAGCGCACACAGCATGCCATATCATCTGATAATTGCAGGAAATAATTCCAAAAGGCAACTGACTGTGTAAAGCCACATAAAACAACACAAAAATACGTTGAATCAGACGGAATCAGCTGAGGTGACGTGACGGCGACCAGCGCGACTAGCTGTCACTCAAGTGGCCACGCCCTTAATTATGCAAACTTAATTTAGCTTAATATAAAGGAAACGGATGAGTTATAAAAAAATTCACCCCCCTCACAGTTGT
The DNA here is from genome assembly GCA_903798035.1 of Danio albolineatus. NCBI lineage: Eukaryota > Metazoa > Chordata > Actinopteri > Cypriniformes > Danionidae > Danio > Danio albolineatus. The sequence goes on along the minus strand of CAIGQQ010026964.1, from coordinate 13,983,039 downwards.
CATGAAGGGTAATATAAGCTATATGAACCAAAATCGTTCTTTGTACCAGGCTGTAAACACCTTTTTTTCTGCTGTAAAGTTGGCCATTTCACCAGTGGGCTCATTGGAGATTTGCTCTATTATGGAGCCAGGACAGCCAGGACTAGCGGAATTTTCGATGAATTGCAAGTTTTAGTTACTTCCGTATTGGCTTCCCGAGGGAGAGCGGGAGGTTGCCGCTTGGTTTCCTCCGGGTGCTCCGGCTTCCCTCACAAGTCCAAAGATATGTGGTACAGGGGAATTGGGTAAGCTAAATTGTCCGTAGTGTGTGAGTGTGAATGAGTGTGTATGGTTGTTTCCCAGAGATGGGTTGCAGCTGGAAGGGCATCCGCTGCGTAAAACAAATGCTGGATAAGTTGGCGGTTCATTCCGCTGTGGCGACCCCAGATTAATAAAGGGACTAAGCCGAAAGGAAAATGAATGGATGAATTTTTAAAATAATAACAAATCTTACTTAAAAGATAAATTCAGTTTCCTTTCAATATTATATACACTCTGAGGCAGAAACGAGCCTTCTGTTCATTTCAAGTTATAAATAGGATTTTCAATCTCAAACCTCTGGAGTTTCCTATAACAATAATGAAAGAAAAGACAAATAGCGAAGCCTTTCTATTGGTCGTAATATCTTTGCTCTTTGTGCCTGCTAGTGTCACAAATCTTGAAGGTTATCAGGCCGTGTGTGTGTCTGCGGTCTGGCTCATGGTCAGAGGCAGCAGAAAGCGGATGAGTCAGGTAATGAGAAGGAGAGTGAGGAATGCTGAAACACCTCTCCGAGATCCATGTCATCAGTCTCACACAAAGGCTTGCACACAGTCTAGCCCGAGGCTTAGGCTAAAAGCTTGGAAAAAAACACCCATAATGGCTGGCCAAACTTTATCTCGGGGCTGCCTCCCTGTCTTTGTCACATCAGCCGTAGCCCTCAGTGCTGCGAAAAAACCAATCGACTCAAAGGAGCTCCATTTTCTCTGCACATAACCGGTAACTGAGACAGCCCCACTGAGCTCTTAAGAAACGGAAATGTGGCATTGTGGAGTTTCTTCTATTCAATTATTCACGCACAGCCCCTGGCCACTGCTGCCATTTACAACAGCAGTCATCTCTTCAAAGCCATGATAGGGCTGGGCGAGATCCTGTTTCTGAGATTGAGGAGTGTGTGAAGGGAGTGGAGCTCACCTTCAACTCCCTCCTCTGTCTCGCTCTGTCTCTCTCTATACAAAGTAGTCACTCCAGGGCTTGGCCCATTCAACTCAGCAACATGATACAAATGTGGAACAGACAAAAAAGGAGAGAAAAAGAAATGGCATACTGTACGCTATCAGGAGCATTTGTGTCGGTGTAAAGGGCTTCGGGCTCCGAGTCATAAATTAAACTCAAGGTTAAACCAAAAGCTTCTGCTGTGAAGGCTGCAAGACTGATTTAAAAGCAAAAAGTCAAATCCTTTGTAACGACAATGAACACTTCTGTTCAAAAGTTTCAACGTTGGAGGAATTTTAGGTTGATTTATGCTTGATTTACAGTACACCTTTGATAATCTGAGAGAGAGAAAAAAAAATCTAGATCTTGTCTCTGCTGTATGACAAGGTAAAATCTTTTGACTGTTTTGACTTTTAATCTCATTATTATGTGCTACCAAATTCATGTCTAAACCGGCACAAATTGATTTCCTATACAAGCTACAGCCTAAGTAATCACTTACAGTACATAAACCAATCACACGACAGTAACTTGACAGCAGGCTCTTAAACATGTAGACATGGTCATCATGGCCATCTGCTAAAGTTCAAACCGAGCTTCAAAAAGGGAAACAAAAGTGTTTGAAGTGACTTTGAAAGTGTTGTGGTTGTTGATGCCATATGGGTTGGTCTGGGTATTTCAGAAACTGCTGGTCTACTGGGATTTTAATGCACAACCATCTCTAGGGTTTTGCAGAGAATACTCCACAACAAGAGTAAAAAATATCAAGGGAGCAACAGTTCTGTGGGTGAAAACGCCTTGTTGATGCCAGAGGTCAGAAGAGACCAGACTATATTGAGCTGATAGAAAGTCAACAGTAACTGAAATAACCCCTCTTTACAGAGGTCAACACATCGAACAAGCAGATGAGATAAAGCAGCAGAAGAAAACACTAATGCCACTCTTGTCAGCTAGCACTAGTAAACCGAGGTTACAATTTTTAAGACCTCAATGAGGCAGAATAAAAGTAGATTGGAAAATCTTTGCCTGGTCTGATAAATCTTGATTTCTGCAACATTCAGAGAGTGGGATCAGAATATGGTGTACAAATAAAAGCAAGTAATTTATCCTGCCTTTAATCAGCAATTCATGCTGCTGGTGGTATACTTCATTCATTTTCTTTTCGGCTTGGTCCCTGTATTAATCTGGGAACGCTAAAGCGGAATGAACTGCCAACTTATCCAGCATTTGTTTTACGCAGCGGATGCCCTTCCAGCTGCAACCCATCACTGGGAAACATCCATACATTCTCATTCACACACATACACTACAGATAATTTAGCCTACCCAATTCACCTATACCACATGTCTTTGGACTTGTGGGGGAAACCGGACCACCCAGAGGAAACACATGCGAACATGGGGAGAACTCCACACTCCACACACAGAAATGCCAACTGACCCAGTCGAGGCTCGAACCAGCCACCTTCTTGCTGTGAGGCGACAGAACTACCTACTGCACCACTGTGTTTGCCTGGTGGTATAATGGTGTTGGGATTTTCTTGGCAAACTTTGGGCACCTCAGTACAACTCATTACCCAAAAATGAAAATTCTGTTATTAATTACTTAACCCCAGGTTGTTTCAATCCCATGAGACCTTCATTCATCTTCGAAACACAAATTATAGTATTTTACATAATATCCGGAAGCTCTCTGCCCTTCCCTAGACAGTAAATAGACATCCTGAGACATTCAAATTCAATAATATAGTTGAAACATTCCACATGACTTTAGTGGTTCAACTGTAATCATACAAACCTCATAGAACACCTTTGTGCACACCCCTCACCACAAACGGCAAAAAACAATGTTCATCATTGTCTTCCATGTTAGACTTGGTCGTGCATTTACTACGGGCAGTACAATTCTATGTTTTGCCTATAGTAAACACACACAGTTACCTTTTGCTGAAAAGAAGGCAAAAGTAAACACAGTCATTTTTACATTTTTTTATGGCACAAAAGTGTTCTTGGAGCTTCTTTTCTTTTGACATTTATTCCATATAAAGTATGTAAAATATCTTCGTTTGTGTTCCAAAGATGAACAAAGGTTATAAGAGGTTTGGAACGACAGGTGATCATTTTTCGGTGAGCATATCCTTTAAATCTTTACCTGAGTATTGTCACTGACCATCTCTTTATGACCTCCAAGAGTTCACACTTAGCTGATGGTTGATAATAAAGCGTGTTTGGCATGCTGTCCCGGGAGAGAGCCCTGAGCCTGGGGCTCCCTCCCGTTTTATTGAGAGAGAGAGGAAAGTCTGAGCTCAGGTAGGTCTCAAGAATTTGTTCGGTCTGCCTATTCCTTGATTATTAGGGGTTGCCAAGGCAGAATAAACTGGCAACTATATCAGCATATAGCTATGCAGTCAATGCCAGTACTAAAACAATTATATACTGTGCCAATTTGGTTGATTCAATTCACTTATAGCACATGTCTTTGGACTTTGGCCAAAATATCCAGGGGAAACCCACGTGAGCACAGGAGGGAACATATAAACTTCACACAGAATCGCCAACTAGCCCAGCCAGGACTCAAACCAGCCATCTTCTTGCTGTGGGGCAACAGTGCTAAACACTGAGCCACAGTGCCACCCTATGCGGAAATAATCTAGGAAAGAGGTGGAGAAGTAAGGGTGATTCTTAGAGGCTAAGATGACTTTGGTAAGAAAATCTGGTTATTTATGTGCATTTGGATTTGTCTGATTGGTAAATCATATGATAGCTAATGCGGAACCAGCCGTGGTCAATCATAAGCATGTGATCCTCTCGAAATTAGTTTCTAAATTCACTTCACATAGTGCGTCCTTTTTGTGATGGCTACTTCCAGCAAAATAATGCACCATTTCACAATGCTCAAATAATCTGCTTTCTTAAATATGACACTGAGTTCACTATACTCAAACCATTAGATCTCAATCCAGTAGAGCACCACTGGGATGTGGGAGAATGAGAGATTTGTATCATATAAAGCTGACCAAACCGCAATATCTATGTGATGCTATTATATCATATGAACCAACATCTCTGAGGAACATTTTTTTTTCTTAAAGGAATATTGTGTGTTAAAGGAAATAAGATTACATAAACAGTAAATGATGACATTTCCACTTATTGCAACAGTTTAGCAAACTAAATAGTACTAGTACCAACAATAAATAGCACCAGTTCCAGATTACTGTTATGCTGTGGTCAAGGGGCAGAAAAGGAGACTGAAAACCTGCAGTTTCTTCAGCAAGACCTCTTCTAATAATTGCTATGCTTCAAAGTGATTTAGCCCCAAAGCAGGTCCATTCTAACATTAACCACAAGTGACCTCACAGACATACACTCATACAAATCCCTGCACCTATAATGTCAGAAAGGAGCGAGTCAAGCTTTTGGTTACAATATGTGACAGTTACCCTACATTATCCACTGGAGGTTTGCATGGGAGAGATGTGACCAAGGGCACGGGCGTTGCGTGACCCTGTCAGTGTGTATCCCAGTGTCCAAGCCCATGGCGGTGGTAAGCGGCATTAAGCACTGAACCACACAATCCTTCTGTACGCCCTCAGGTGAGCTGGCAAACACACACACACACACACACACAGTGAAAACATCCGTACTCTCTCGCTTCGTGACAACAGTCATTCAGGCCAGTGGTTTCACGACGTCGCACAAGATTACTACAGCAGGCGAGACAGACGTTGCGTGCCTGAAGAGGAGCTGTGGTCCCTGTTAAACCACGTGGACTCTCGGATGTGGAGCTCAGTAAAAATGAGTCCTGTGGCCCGTGAATGAAACTCCATTGAGCTTGCATCCATGCTGAATCATTTATGCTGAAGCAATTTTTTAGACACAGGAGACCTTAGGTGTGCATTAGATATATAACTAGAACTGTGCATGAAAAAAATGGTCAAACAGAGACTAAAACTCAAATTTATGGTCGGTGACTTTAGAAAATGTCAAGAAAATTTAATAATGGGCATTAGTGGGTGGCACGGTGGCTCAGTGGTTAGCACTGTCGCCTCACAGCAAGAAGGTCGCTGGTTTAAATCCTGGCTGGATCAGTTGGCATTTCTGTGTGGAGTTTGCATGCTCCCCCGTGTTGGCGTGGGTTTCCTCCGGGTGCTCTGGTTTCCCCCACAGTCCAAAGACATGCGCTATAGGTGAATTGAATAAACTTAATTGGCAATAGTGTATGTGTGTAAATGAGAGTGCATGGGTGGATTTCCCAGTGCTGGGTTGAACGTGGCAGGGCATCTGATGTGAAAAACATATGCTGGATAGGTTGGTGGTTCATTTTGCAGTGGGGACCCCTGATGATTAAAGGGACTAAGCCGAAGGAAAATGAATGAATGAATAAAAATAAAACAAAGCTATTTTTTACTTTCAAAAGAAACCACAGGAAATATTAAAACCATAAAATAAATCATAAGCGATTACAGATTTTTACAGATCCATATACATACCATAAAACCTTTTGATATTTGGCACATTTTTGCATTTTTAAATACATGTCGTGAACATCCTGTTGTGCAGAAATGTTTGAAAACACATTTATCACAAGCTGCTAATGTGAAAAGATCACAGTGCTGCTCGATTACATATTATTTATGTTAAATTAAATAAATAAATTAAATAAATAAAAAGAAATAATTAAAATAATAAAAAAAATACCAGTATATCCGTAGAACTGTTTCATACTAATCAATGCAGATTTTCATTTGCATTTGGTGCTTGACTGGTGTTAATTTTAGGGCCTGTTGTTAAATTATATATGTTGCAAAAACATGTGTACAGTAATGTGAACCCATGTCGTTAGACATTTCATGATTAAATATTCATGTTCTACACTTTCATGCCTTCAGCAAGCTGTACTTTACGTGCTTCTGCTGTAGATACACTTGAGGAATTGATGTAAACAACAGGGTTATAAAGTTCAGCACACAGTACGGTTCAGATAAGGTAAGATAGATTTCTGGGAACATGACCACGGACATGAGAAAACGTTTTAAAAAGCATTTATATGGAACAGTGTTCATAATAAAACATGAAGAAGCGATTTATTTCATTCAGCAAGGACGCATTGCATTTTTCTAAAGTGACAGTACATTTTTTAAAAGGCTATTTCAAGACTTCACACTTAGCTCATAATTTAGACATAGTTTGTTTGGCGTGCTGTCCCAGGAGAGAGCCCTGAGCTCAAGGGATCCTCGGGCCCAGGGCTCCCTCCTTTTCGCAGGTGAGGGGAGATTGAGCTCAGGTTGATCTCAAAACTCCCCCGCTGCTGAGGTTAAAGGGCAACTTCCTGTGAATAAGACATTTAAAAAAAAAAGATTTAGGCGTATTTATTATGGAGCATATTTGGACGGTGGGAGGAAACCGGGGAACCCGGGGGAAACCCGCGCAACAACGGGGAGAACGTGCAAACCTCACACAGAAACGACAAATGGTACAGCCAGGACCTGGCGCAACTGGCATTCTGCTGTGAGGCAACAGCACCCTTTCTGGATAAAGGTGGAGGAAAGGGAGGAGGGGGGTTTCATCCACATAAAGATAGTTATGGAAAGGAAATAAAGACAAATATATAGTGACTTGGGATCCTTGATTGGAGAATCGTGATTAGCTAATGTGGGCCAGCCGTGTCAATCATGTGCACATGCTTTTCTAGAAATTAGTTTAAGGTTAAACCTTTTGACCAAACTTCTATTTTTTTTTTAAATTTGCCATTATTATAATTATTTATTATTTGAATTATGATGTTTAGGAATTAATTTAGGAATCATGAAAAATGATTCCTAAATTTTGAGAGAAAAAAAAAGTTTTCGAGCACCACATCGATTTAATGTCATTTGTTACCTTGATGTCAAAACTACATCAAATTGCCATTTAATATTTGCAAAAAAAAATGTCAAAAATCAAATACAGGACAGCCCTGTAATTGATTTTTGATGTGCTTTTTGGTGCCAATGTTGGATTTCAGTTTGATGTCATTTTGACATCAAGGTAACAAATAATATCAAATTGATTTGCATTTTTGACATGTTAATTCATGTTATTTTGACATCAAGGTGCCTGCTGGGTTAGCATTACAAGAATAAATTACATTTTAAAATCTATTATTTAAATAGAAATTTTTTTAAGAGTAGAAATATTCAAGTAAAAATAAACAACGACAACAACAAAACTTTTGTACCAAACCCAGTACACAGATCCTTCAGCTAAAGCAATAGTCTTCCTCCCACAGCCAAAATAAGCTGGTATTGTGTCATTTTGGATGTTTAGAGCAAAGCAGAGGCCTGGTTTCGGGGAATTGTGTGCTTATCTATTGATCAGGGAAACCAGAGAACACAGTCCACATTATCAGACAGAAATACCACCCAAGAAGTGCAGTCTGAGCTCATTTTGTATACTCCAAAAGACATGTTATAAGCATATAATACACCAATTTATATATAAATACACATACTAAGATAAAGAGAAAGCCTATACCCCATGCATGGCCATTATTGCATGGCTGCTGATACAGCAATACAGTGCCATTTTCTATAATAAGCAGCAAGAGTGTGCAAAACTGAATTTTGAGTACCTTGTCATTGTTATTCTCCAACTGATGTGCTCTGGAGATTCATGGGACAGGTATCGTTGTGACGGTGCCTCATGCTGACTGTATAATTCATTGTGAGGAACTCATACACACAGCACTCTAGCACCATAATAAACACATCGGATATCTCAGAAATAATTCTGAGGAGAATCTATATGAGCTGATCGAGTACCTCCACCACCACCTCCGGGCGCACGATTTTAAACAGATGAACACACTGCATACATTTAACAAATTACTTCATGTGAAATATTAGCACTGCTATTTTGTATAATCCCACTGCAGGATGACCCACGATGCGATGCGAAATCATTAGGGGGCAATACGTGTGTCCTGTTATCTGTTGGCATATTAAAATAAGTCACTGGGTGACAACGTGCTCGATTGATGCCCGCAGGTCTCTATTGGGGGTGATGAATAGCTACAGACTCACTTTAATAATCTAGCCGTGGGAGGCCTGAAGCTCATGTGCATTGCGCTGCCTGATTTTTTTTTTTTTGAGCCACTCATTTACAACAGCGAAGAGACAATTTGAAGCAATTTGTCACTCAGATCTAAGTTATGCAAAGGGAGGGAGCCGTGTGCTTAAAGGCAGTAATGAGAGCGGTCACATTTATCTTTAGGTTGCTTATTTCTCCACAGTTGTGTTAATGAGGAAAAAGGCATCCAGCACGCTGACATATGTGGTACACTGGAGCGGGAATATTTAATGTCGAGTAATTGCCTCGCAGACGTCCTTCTACAGCCCCAAAAACAAATTCTGTGCTGCCATCCACAAACATAGGCGTTCCGCTAATGATTGGGAGAGATTATATAATGGATTTTTTTTATTATAAGATTCACAGTTGGATTCAAACATTTCTGATGCAATTATGAATGTTATTGATCCTGGGCTTTCTTTTTTCAAGGTTTCACATTCGTAAACCACAGGCAAGCACGGCATGTGATTTGTTTCAATTATGGCTTGGTTTGCTGTAACACATTAGTTCAGCTAATATATTTTAGAACTGACTTTTTAAAATGTTTAAGGATATAATTGTCTTCTCCAATCTTTCATGCATTTTCCATCGTAGATGTTTTCCTTTTGACACAAAATATAATGCAAGCAATTTTCCACTTTGACTATAAAGGAATATTGTTGGTGTTTTTTCTTTTCTCTTATCTGTTGGTTTTACATTTATTTAGCCAATGAAATGTAAATGAAAAACTAGGGATGGGCGATACCAATATTTTTGTTTCCGATCCGATAACAAGTATTTCAATACAAGTATCGTCGATATCGATACCGATACCAATACTTTAATTAAATATTTTATAGTGATTAAAAAAAAGTTATCACCTTTATTATAATAATTATAATCATCTTTATTATTATTATTATTGAATACACACAAAACACGTGAATCTTTTTTTACATTTATTAAAATAACAACTAAAATTTCCTAAATGGCACTATAACAAAAATAATTCACTGCAGAAACCTTGTTTAATTAAAAACTACATCTCTCCCAGTTATTACGTGTACCTAAACTTTGTATTTTACTTGATAAACAAGTTTATGTAAAACTATTTAAACTAAACTACAAAAAATCAAAATGTCTTTATTGAGTAGGCAGCAGTCTATTATTCTGAACCCTGCGAATGTAACAGAAATCTGATATATGCCAATTAAAGCAAATTACATAAATAAATGACAGAATTTAGAGTAGGATTCCCCCTAAGCTTTGACATATTAATATTACAAAGAATCATATATAATGATTCCCCCTCAGCATATTATATTTACAGTGTGTGCATCTGTGTGAGGCTGTCTGTATTAAACTTAACTCGACTTTTTGCTAAATAATTCCCACTTGGTTAGCTGGACAATTACGGGATTTCTTAAAGGATTCTGCCGAAGTTTTACAGCCTGCGCTGGGTGTGTGTGTATGTGTGTGTGTGTGTGTGTGTGTGTGGTGTCTGTACTACTGAGCCATGATGAGCTAACGCTGACCCATTAGCGGATATACAGCGGAAGGATATTATAGTTCCCATTCATGTTCCTATTTAAGTAAATATTTATATAATATGTGGCGCTATAATTATTGAGATATTTTACTCAGTAAGAAAACCCCAGAAAAGGTCGATACTTTTACTTCAGGATCGTTCCTTTTGATACATTGCCAGTATCGAAAATATCGATACTTCAGGATCGATCCACCCATCCCTACAAAAAACCTCACAGCTCGGCCAGCCTCAGTTTTGAATCAGGTGGTGCATATACATTAGTTAGCATTGCATTTCCCTGTTTGCACTGCAAGTGAAATAAGTGTCATTTGCTCAGGAAACACGTGTTGTTTTTTCTTGGGAATAATATTTCTAAAGAAGCTGTTGGCATGGAATTATACCAGATTTTGGTAAAAACAAATAATACAAACAAAAAATTAATATATTAAAATATTATAATTACTATATTATAATTCATTCTGAAAAATTAATGATATTAATGTGTGATGACAATGAAATGACACAAGGAGAAAGTACTGAACAACAAAAATGTATTTAATTATTTATATCGAAGGCTTTTATGGAGATGGTAGCTTCAAGACGCCTCTCATAGAGAGAAAGGTAAAATTGTTTTGAAATTGTTGAGAAAGGTCACATGAATTGCTCAGGTGTGAGTTTTTCACAGACTTCAACAGAGTGTAAAAATCGTAAGTTTTTTGGGTTTTGTCTATCAAATCTGATCTTTAATTTGTATTTTATATTGGATTCAAGTCAGGAGATTAGCTGCGTTATTCTACAGCTTGATTTTCTTTCTCTGAAAGCATTTGAGAGTTTTTGGAACGTTGTCATGCTGAAATGTCCACACTGGTTTCATCTTCATCATCTTGTAGATGCTGGACTGAAGCAGCTAATATTATTTTTTGCTGATGAAGAGCAGAGGGTTGCTGAAGAACTACGGAGAGATTTCAGCTGCTGTTTAGACTTTCACTGCCTTTTTACACCTTCCTTTCTTCATGTGTTCAATACTTTTTCCCTGCGTCAATTAATTTAATTACACATAACTTAGTTTGTAAACTAATTCGATTTATTTTCTTTGCATATATGGATTTTGGCTTTTACCAACATCTGGGGAAATGTTCAGGTCATGGGCACCTTTAGAAATATGTTTTCTGAGAAAAATGGTGATGTGTTTAATTCTTATTTTCCGTGCTGTACTTTTGCTTTATGAATGTGAGGACTGGAGAAGAGTGTTTTCAGTAGGCACTTGTCATCATGTTATGTCCAATAGTGTTTTAAGTAGCTTTTGTACAGCCTTTCAAGTTTCACAACATGAGATTTTGGCCAAATGGCTTCAAGGACAGGAAAAACAAAGCAACCAATTAGCTACAATAAAGTATATTAATAGTAAGCTGATGAAAACATGATGCAGTTACTGGCTCAGACGCATCTATTTAACGACAGACAAAAGTCATACAACTGTCATCAACTGCATTTGAGTTTGATTTCGATGAAATGTTTATGAAGTAATGACCCATGCAAGTCGAACCACATGCAAAGCTACCATAAAAACTTTGAAAAACTCTTAATTACTACAAATATATATACATATATTTATTTCTCATTTCCTGAATAGTAGCACATTTGGGACTTTATTTATAAAATGTTTCATACAAACTATTTGACTTAAGATAATATGTCCAATGTTTGTGTGATTCAGAAAAAAAAATGTGTCTTTTCCAGATGTGGAATCTATCTACAGTATAATAATAACAAAATAAACATGATATATGTCTGCATCATATTAAAGTGCATTACATTGCATAAAAAAACAATGATTTTAAAATGCAGTTTATTAATCCATCTATGAGCTTAAAAGCACAATACGTATAAAATTAAAAAGAAAGAAAAGAAAGCATAGTCTAGAAACACTTGTTTTTAAAAGTGTGTGCAGCAGTCAAACACATCTGTACCACACTTGAATGTTTTGCTCTAAATATATTCAAAATTACAAATGAGTGTTTAAAAAATATGGTGACGAAACGGGATATACAGTGAGCAGAATATATTTTTAATGTATTTATTTATTGCACACAATTAAACGTGCAATATACTGCCGCACTAAGCATTAATCAAGCAGTATGCAAGGTGATGATAGATTCCCCTAGGCCACATGATGACGGGAGCTGTTTTGATTATTGCCCAATTTATTTTATGATTCATAATGCAATAAACTTTTATAGCAGAATAATGAACATGACTTACATAGTGATGATAGACCATGAGGGGCTATTTTCACACAGGCGACAGTAGGGCCTCGCGCACGGCCAAATATTTAGCCTGTCTGATTTTCACCCCATGCCTTTTGCATTCATTAAATGAACCTAACTGGCCGAGAACTTGGACGGCAAGTCCCATGGGTTAATTTAGTATGCTCATACACGTGCACACACACACACACACACACACATGCACATGTTGTTATTGGTGGTTTAAGAGAACTCTCCAAATAGGCATAATGTATTTTATACAGTAAAAAACATTTATCAGGTCTTATATATTCCCAGAAACACTAACTGGAAATCTGTGGTAAATTTTGAATGTGAAATGACCCAGTTATTAATGATTTTTAAGCATTTGGAATTAAAAGGACATGATGCATGTATTCATAAACCACTTTGGTAGATTACAAATAATTCGTCCCCATATCATTTTACAATTTTTTTGTCCGCGTAAACCACGAAAACCAGTACACACACATACACATGGGCGCACAAACTCCTACAGACCAAAGAGTCAAGACAGAAGGAATGGAAGCACACAGCAGACATCTTATTTATTAATCCCATAAAGCCCATAAGCCTAAAGGACAATGTCTGTTAACGTGGACCTTGCATTCATAGATTGCACATATGAAATCATTTGGAATGAGGGGCCAAGTCCCTCGAAGGGGAGTTGCATTAGGTGAATTTTTCAGTCCGACTACCGGCCAGCGTCTCCTTAATCACCGCACAGGTTACACAGTGGCACAGTGTGCTAAAAGGTTATGTCTCAGTCTTATGGAACAGCTGTCTAGTCATTTGTGAAACGCGAAGGGCCCCTGGTCTCGTTCAATCTGCATTAATGTATGTGTCTTAATGAGCGCTGGACACGCTAATGATAGCTTGGTTACAGACCCAGATCCATTATCTAAGTGCATTTTACAGGCATCCGCAGCTGGGACCAAACCATTAACACACGGCTAATTTGAAATTGTGTAATGCTGATGCGCAGGTCGTGCCTGTTACTGAGACACGAGTGCAGTGCTTTTAATTATTCTTCCGGAAAGTTTGATGAAAAGATTTTGGCTGATCTCTGATGATTTAAAAGTGACTCGGTTTTAATGGTCAAATAATTGTGAAACAAAAAATTATAGTTAATTGGCATTTTAAATGTGGAGTTTTTTTAAAAACCTGCAGTTTGAATAAAACAAAAGTTGAGATTTCTTTTCTTCCACATCGTGATGGATATATAAGTGAAGCAGCTTGTTGAACAAGACAAAAAATATAGAGAGGGGCTTGATTGTGTGCATGAGGAGTTGTTTGGATGCTTGGAGTGCATTGCTATTGGTTGATCTCTTGTCACAAGATTGTCTCACCTTAAAGTTCACAATATTTATTTGTTTGTTTTTTTCATTTCATATTGAAATTAGCTTGACAAATGATTCAAAGACTGAAGAGGCCAAAAAAATAGTTTTGGCCAAATTATTTAAAAGTCACTGAACCTAAGTTACATTTATTTTTGACCACAAACTGGCGCTGTCTTTGTACAGCTTAGGCCACTTAGTGCCTGTGAAGACTACAAAACAATTTTACTTAAAAACTAGTAAGTGATTACAAAATAATTTTCACTAAAATATGACTGACCTAAAAGTTTATCATCATAACTGACTTTCTTAATTCTGGGACATTCCAAGCTGATGTCGAACAACTAGCGTCGAACAACAAAAACAAGCTGTGCTGTTTCTTTCTAGTCCCATCTCGACCAACAGTATGTGCATGACCACACCAAACAGATGATAGCTTATTGAACCGTGAATGAAAGTGAGGATGTACATTTATATACCTGCAGGTGGCAGTATCTGTAAACCACTCACCACAGTGGGATTTGCTCATGCAAATATGTTTGATAATCTAATACTCCATATTTCTTGCAAATATTTTTATGAAATGTGACAAAATGACAGCCGGCTTCAATGTGTTCCTTCTTGATAGGTTTCATTACGTGAACAGCCACTCACAGCTCTCTCTTTCACAAACGGCCAACGGGATTCTACAATTTGAATCGGGAAAACTCCCTCTGACATGAGCCAGACGAGAGGCGATGTGTGGAACACACCAAACATGACAGTGTTCACAGACGGTCCAATGGCCTTCTATTAGCTTGGTGTGTCCCGGCTTTCAAATAGCAGTAGCAATACCAAAACCTCGTTTTATTTAGTTGCGAATTTTCAATATTTAGAATTTCAGTAGGGCGACGCCAGATTTTGATGGTTTTGTTGACTTTGAACTCAATAACAGAATGAATTCTGTATGATTCTGTAACCTCTGCAAGACGTGATGTGAAGATCATATAAGTCAAATTTGAACAAATTGGGGTAGGAGGACTAGTAAAAACACATTAATTATTCACTATTATCACTCCCAAGAGAATAAGATCTTTACTTTTAATGATGCAGGCAGTGAAATATAGAATAAAGTCCTTGAGACACAATGTTGTGAGAAGTGTGTGTAATGATTAAACATTGAAATCTACTGCACATACAAATTCTGTGTCAATGCCCCAGAAAAGAAAACAGAAATTCCGGATATTTAGTGAACGGAAAAAACATTTTCAAAACCAAATGTTATAAGCTTTAGCATAAGTCCAAATTTAATCTGATGGCTATAGGGTTTGATTGGTAAATACCCTTTTCAATTAGTAAAGTCTAAAACTGTTGTTGTGAATTTCTCTAGCTTTGGCTCACGGCACCAAAACTGTT
>CAIGQQ010026964.1:13942742-13967772 GCA_903798035.1 Danio albolineatus | reverse complement strand
GATTATTGTTAATTTGAAATTAGATTATATAAATTTATATTCCCACACTGTCCTTTAAACAGGACTCCAATGGCAGAGAAAGGATTTGGCTTACAAAAACAATCGGGTCTGTGCACCCATGCTGACCCTTCAGCTCTTAGCCCCTAAAAACATGAACAGAGACGCTGGATATCCAGTATCTGAAATAAGTAAACGCTTTAGAGAGGAGCTGCCTGAGGCCAGAGAGCAGAAATGAGCCACTGATTAGGGAGCGCCTCCGCACAGCCTGCATGAGGTCATTTCCTCATCTACTCTCTTAGGATGGCTGTTCAGACCTCTCACTCATTCTGTCATATCAAACATAAATCCGCCAAAGAGAAGACATTACATCCTGCTGCCATTAGTTTTGTCTATCTGGTTCAAGTGATTTGTGCTTTGTTTTATCCACCTTTATCCTATGCCCCATGATGCTTTGTGTGAATTATGGGAGGAACTTCTGTATATAAATCAGTGAAATGTTTATTAAAAAACACGATTCATCCATCGAATATTAAAAGGCAACTTATTAGATCTACCAAATGACTTTCAACAGACCATGAATAACCCCCAAAAAACTCGAAATAAGTCTTTCCGCAACAATATTATGATTGTATATTGAATATACAGTAGGGAACACTGCAGAAGCAAAGCAACATGAGCTCAAAAGATCTTTGGCCACATATATGCTTGCAATAAAATGATTAAAATACTAAGAGTAATATTATTTTCATGACAAAAACAAAGCACAAAGCCAAATGTACATTACCTCTCACTCAGTTTTCAAATACGGATTACATGTAGCACAACTTAATAGTTTGAAGTGATTTGTTTTCCCAAAATCAAGTGAAACCCATAATTTCAAAACGATGTAAAAAGGTAAATACTTTACTTTATTAATAATGCGGTAAATGAACAGACTGTATTTCCGCTCTCAATGTTTGTAAATATCAGTTCTGTGAACGCTGTTTGCATGCTTCATTTCCAGTGTGCCACTGAGCTGAAGCCCAGCAGGAGGGCTGGCTGTAGATTAGACACAGAAGAATGGGACACGAGCCTTTTGGGACCAAAAGGAGAGGAGATAAGCCAGCCAGTGGAGCCTCTACACTGGGGAGCTGCTCTGTTCGGAGAGAGTGGAGGGGCCTCCAAGGTCCAGTACCAGGCAACACAGGGGCCCCAGATAACAGGCACTAGTGTTTAGACTAGGGGTGCGACTACCAGGGGAGACTGCAAAGAGGGACGGAGCTGTAGAAGAGAAGACCAGAGGTCTGCGGGACTGTGATAAACCATTGTCTACCTTTTTGACAAGCAGAACAGTGAAGCTTTAAGAACACAGCGGCACCTCCCTCAACAGAAAGTACATAAACACATAGTTTCATTAGGGAGCTCATTTCAGTTTCTCATTTGCTTAATTGAAAGATTTTGAAAGCGCTTGGATGATTTCAGTAATATATACAGTAGTCAACATTTGAAGTGGATCAAAAAAAAATTCATAATTGCTCTAAGGCAAAAATGGGTGTTGTTCAATAGTTCTATAGAACAACTTTGATGAAAGATGATAATACACCTCAAATATTAACTGCTGTAAATAAAGGTACATGCGTTTCATTTTTGTTCCTTTACACAAGAAAGAGTATGGCCTGAAAATGCTGGGTTGTTGATAAAACATCAAATATGGACAAAACCAACTTTGGGTTATTTTTTTAGTTAAACCTAAATTACACTTTTTAACACAGCCATTAAGTTTGCCCATATTTGACCCAAGGTTGGATTACAACAACCAAGCATTTTTCACATAAAACAAAATATAAATAAAATACAAAATAAACAAATAAATAAATAAATAAATTTCAAGTAAATTAAATTTGATTTAAGAAAGTTTAGCTATATGTGCTGAAAAAAGTTTTTAATAATAATATTTTTTCAAAAAGAAGTTAAACATCTCAAAATCCTGAAAACAAGATTCCAACAAACTGAAACTTTACTGCCCAATTTTGTCGTAAATTTATTTAAAAATCTATGAATACAAATACGGCGCCACGGTGGCGTAGTGAGTAGCACGTTCGCCTCACAGCAAGAAGGTCGCTGGTTCGAGCCTCGGCATTTCTGTGTGGAGTTTGCATGTTCTCCCCGTGGTTGCGTGGGTTTCCTCCGGGTGCTCCGGTTTCCCCCACAGTCCAAAGACATGCGGTACAGGTGAATTGGGTAAGCTAAATTGTCCATAGTGTATGTGTGTGAATGAGAATGTATGAATGTGTTTCCCAGAGATGGGTTGTGGCTGGAAGGGCATCCGCTGCGTAAAACAAATGCTGGATAAGTTGGCGGTTCAATCCGCTGTGGCGACCCCGGATTAATAAAGGGACTAAGCCGAAAAGAAAATGAATGAATGAATGAATGAATACAAATACACTTACATTTAAGATGCACTCTATAAAAACAATACTCATTATCTTATTGAGTTGAAAATGTGTCTTACAGTAAGAATTCTTTGATATCTTTACAGAAAAACAAGAATAAAAACTTAATTAGTATAACCTCTATAATAAAATTTACTGTTATGAGATCCTGACATCAACATCAATTTCAATCTCATCTCAAATATTTAAATCATAATTTAAAATCAATCAATCAATAAATCAATAACTTAATAACTCAAATAATCAATCTATCAATCAATCAATCTGTAGTTGGCAGAACAATCTACACTTCGGTTCGGACAAACAATGGCTAACAGAGTAACTGGGAAACCTGTTTGATAACAGAGCTTTTCATTCATATTTTTGGGCTTCAAACAGGGGAAAGGATATTTAGCAGGTAGTAGCACATGTCATGCTTTTGCACAGTAAGTCAGAGCTTTGCCCACATGTGGCCTAGAAATAACACCCTTCACCTTTAACAATGGAAAAAGATGAATAAATGGGGGACGGTGTGCAGTGTGTGTGCAGTAACACCCATGTGCTGTCTTCTGTCAGCTCATGATAAAGCAGACTGCCACAGCAGAAGGAATTTCCTCAGCTAAATCACAAAGACTACCACCTTCAGCCCACGACTCTTACCATGCATATCAATGAGAGAACACAACAGAAAGTGTCCCTTTACTGTGAATGCGACTGCATGAATGAGAGTATAATTAACGAGGATGAGCTTCATAGCAATTCAATTCAGACAGAAAACAAACAAACAAAAAACAAAAACCATACACACATTTTGTTGCTTCATATGTGTTACATTAACAAAACTGCTATTCACATATTCAGACTGTTACACTGGCCACTTGCTGCAGATATTCCTCCAATGTATATGAATGTACATTAAAGGTGCAGTATGTAATTTTGACAGCCAGTGGTTGAGCTAGGTAATGCACTCTTGGATCAAAACAAACGCAAGCGCAGGTTGCCAGATCGAGGCCAGGAGCGAGTGATTTAAACCATGTTATAAATAAAAGCAACGGCACCCGATAGAAGGAATATTCTCCATATTAAAAGGCGTTTTTGTTCTAACCAACATCTTGAATTGATATTTTAGAAACGGCTTCTATTTCTTACAGGTGAACAACAGAAAACTACGACAATAATCACCTCAGGTAAACCTCATGTGCTTTATTCAGTGTTAAATGCTAACAAGTTTGAAGGCCATTTTACATGACATTTGTTGCCATATACTGAAAGCAGCAGCAGATAGTTCCCCTCAGACCTTGAAATTGAACTTTAAAATTAAACGTGATTCAGCATCTACTTTTTAAAATGTTAAAGAGGGTTAATATGTATTAAATAGATTATCAACCTTACCATTTCATGAGTGAGTGCATATTCTGTGCTTCTGAATGGCTGAATTTAAATTTCTGTCATGTTTCTGGTCTGGTGCAAACAGCTAAATTGCTTATCACTGCGTATCTCATCATGAAGCGTGTTTTCAGGACGCGCAGTTACAGTGTAACCTGCTCACCTAATATTTATGTTCGTAATATTTATTGTTCATATGATACTGTCCACCAGAGGTTGCATTTCGGTCACGGACACTTTCAGAGTCTTTCTGAATGAATGAAAAAAATGTGTGGTTTTCCAACAAGGGAACCCGGAGTGCTGAAATATAATTGGCTAAACTGGCATTGAGCAAGTTTAAAGAACATAAACAAAGAGAGCGTTCCGGCACGGAAAGCACATTTTCAAAGCAGAATATCTGACTTCAGCATTGTTTTTTAGATAAACAAGATTGATTACTTGGCATGTTTCTTAAATATCTGCAAACATATTATGGTATTTTAAAGCTATAGAAGAGTCAAAAACTTACATATAGCACCTTTAAATAACTTAAACTTAGAATTTAAACTATATTTCACCATATAAAGATGGGCATAAATGGGTCCTTCTCTGTCATGAGTCATTCATTCATTCATTCATTCATTTTCTTTTCGGCTTAGTCCCTTTATTAATCGGGGTCGCCACAGCGGATTGAACCGCCAACTTATCCAGCATTTGTTTTACGCAGCGGATGCCCTTCCAGCCACAACCCATCTCTGGGAAACACATCATACATTCTCATTCACACACATACACTATGGACAATTTAGCTTACCCAATTCACCTGTAAAGCATATCTTTGGACTGTGGGGGAAACCGGAGCACCCGGAGGAAACCCACGCAACCACGGGGAGAACATGCAAACTCCACACAGAAATGCCAACTGGCCTAGCCGGGGATCGAACCAGCGACCTTCTTGCTGTGAGTCATGAGTCATATAAGCATACAATCATTTCTATTATCCATATGCGAAACAATTTGGGGTCTCTCTGGAGACATTATACGTCTTCATTAATCATGCAAAATGGCACAAAATGGCTTTATAAATAAAGTCTATATATGACATTATTTTGACAGCATCCTTATTTTACAGCATTTTTTACACAAGTGTCAACTTCATTCAGTACTGCAGTTTTGCAGGTAGGTTTCTTAAAGTGGCATGGAAATGTTGCCACAGTTCATTCATTTTCTTTTCGGCTAAGTCCCTTTATTAATACGGGGTCGCCACAGCGGAATGAACCGCCAACTTATCCAGCATTTGTTTTACGCAGCGGATGCCCTTCCAGCCACAACTCATCTCTGGGAAACATCCATACATTCTCATTCACACACATACACTACGGACAATTTAGCCTACCCAATTCACCTGTGTGATATATCCTGCACACAGACCCCTCGATGTTATCCAGGAGTTTTGAGATAAAGTAAACAGTTTACCAACCGCTAGCTTGTTGACAGTAAATTCATTTATTCATAAGATTAAATAGAGTAAAATTTACACTAAGATTGCATTAGATAATGTCAGTTTATAGATTAGCTAACACTAATTTACCATGAACACCACATATGTTAAGCGTAAACTAATCGTTGTTAATGTTAAATAAACATATGTTAATGCATTCATTAAAAAGTGTTTCTCATTGTTGTATTGTATCTCTTTACATTAACAGCTTAACATAATTAGCCAATGTTTAGCTTATTGGCAGATTCAAAAACATGTCTAACGCCCTATTTACTATAACCTTCTATGTGAAGCTGCTTTGGCAAAATCTACATTGTAAAAGCGCTATACAAATAACGGTGAATTGAATTGAATTATGCTAATGAGGGAGTGATCGTCACTAATGACTATAAAAAAACAATTCATGTTACAGTATTTAACCATTAGAAGCTGGTTATATTCACACACTCTTGCCACACAAATGTCTTTAAACAACTTATAAAAGTGATTTTCCCATAGCAGGTCCCCTTTAAATCATAGCTGGTGAATAGTGTTCTAATAACTCTGGCAGTGAGTGTAAACCTACAGTACCAGGCAACTCACATGATTCTGATTAATGCAATGTAATGGGTGAAGCTTCACAGCCAGCAGGTGGCAGTAAAGTAATCCAGTTCCATGCGGCCTGAGATTGCAGCTCTACAGGCAGTCGGCCAAGTGTTTCAAGTTCAAATGTCTGGAGAGTAACCTACTTCTCCTATTTCCCCAGCCACAGGCGCCACAAGGACCTGATTCAGCGTGCACTTCCACCTCCCATAAGCACAGGCTCCAAACAGACACACACACACACTGATCTAAACCGTATTGATCGAGCTGACACTGCTATTGTGACTAAATCACGTTGGTTACAACAAACAAATAACCCTTAGAAAAAAGTACAGAGGCGGTGTATTAGATTGTGTTACTTTTGTTTATGGGTTGGTACTAAATCATTACCATATTCATAAACTACAGTGGGGGTTTCAACAGGGGGTCTGTGGTGCTACTGCAGGGGGTCTGCCAATTATTGTTTGATGTAAAAATAAATAAAATAAAATATGCATTATACAAAACAAACTATTACTTGAACTTTAACCAAAGCTAAAGTTAAGAAGTTTTACAGGGTTGCTGCAGGCTCTATGAAGGTCAAATTAAGACCATGTTAAGACAATAGAAGGATACACAAAACATTCACATTTTCTAAATGTAAATATCTAAGCAGAAATTTTGTTAAATTAGTGGATTGTAAATAAAGCTTCAATTAATTTATAAAAAAAATAAAAAAAAACTAATATATGCTTATAAGCTTATTTTTATTGTACATTTTGAGCACACTAGATTTTTTTGTCCCATAAATCAAACTATAGTGATAACTAAAATGACATTTAAAAGTCAAACCGATATAAACTATAAAACACATTTTCGCTAAATTTCTCATCAACTAAAAAATATATAATTAATGATTTAAAGCTGTTTGGATTTTTATTTGGAAAACAATAATTTGTGATGTTTAGGATGTGCAAAGACCTTTTAAAACTATTTTCTTTTTAAAATATCTTGAAATGCTTACCACTTTTATTTATTTAAAATATACAGAAAATATTTTTAATAACAGTTGTATTTATTAATTTAATATTTAAACAAGATTTACAATCATTCATTCATTTTCTTTTCGGCTTAGTCCCTTTATTAATCTAGGGTTGCCACAGCGGAATGAACCGCCAACTTATTCAGCATGTGTTTTGCGCAGCGGATGCCCTTCTGGCTGCAAACCATCACTGGGAAACACCCATACACACTCACACACACAAACACTACGGACAATTTAGCCAACCCAATTAACCTATACCATGTCTTTGGACTTGTGGGGGAAACCGAAGCACCTGGAGAAAAACGGCCGTATAGGCGATCGTGCTACCCACTGCGCCACCGTGGCACCCCAGTTATTTTATAAGGTAATTTATTCTGTGATGGAAAGCTGAATTTTAAGCAGTCATATTGCCAGCCTTTAGTGTCACATGATCCTTCAGAAATGATTCTGATTGGTTGATTTGGTGCTCAAGAAACATTCATTATTCATATCAATGTTGAAAAAAGCTGTGCTGTTTAATATTTTTCTGGAAACTTTGATGATCTTTGGATCACTGTAAAAAATATATATTCGTAAATTGACTGTATTTTGTGATTCATGTTTTTTTTTCAGTTATTTCAGCTTTTGAATTGCATTATGGGACCTTGGTCTTTCCTGCAACAACTTTTACAATTAAAAAGTTTGAAAAAGTGACTTTTATGATGATTTTTAATAGTTTGAAGTGATGTATCGTCTGGGTTGTTGTTGTATATTATGCTCCAAAAACCTGGTAGTAAGCTGCCAGTACATTTTTTGTTGTTTCACAGACTTATTTTCGCTATATATTATTTTTAAAACAATATCTTGTCTCGAACTACTAAAATTAGGGCTGGGCGATGTTGCATTAATGTTTCATTTCATTCAATATCGATAATTATTGAATATTTTTTTAACGATACATTTAGGAATATTGGAATTTTGTTGTTATTTAACCACTTTATTGACCACTTGGTTAACATAACCAAGGCAAACAGTTTTAATAGTCAAATATTTAAACAATATATCTCATCTCTTTATAATAAAATTAACATAAGTGTTAAAGAGACTCTTAAACTTGATATAAAAAAATGTTGCAAAGTGTGTGTGCAATGGTAAAGTTAGATCAACATCTGTAAGATGTCAATAATAACAATACAGTAAACCTCAAACTCTATTATGATAATTAAATCTGAGCTTTTAAGTAAAGGAACTAACCATCATTATTTAAATTGTGAAGTTAAATGACTATATTACCCGGTAACACTTTATTTTAATGGTCCATTTGAGTATTAGTAGACTGTCTACTTAATATCTGTTTATACAGACATTCAACAGACATTTAACTGACTATAAGAAACTTTGCAAGTACATTTCAACTCACACTAACCCTACCCCTAACCCCAACCCTAACCCCAACCTAACAGTCTACTTACAGTATAATCTAATGAGAATTAGTTGCAATTTAACTTAAATTCAACAAACGGACCATCAAAATAAAGTGTGACCTTTTACCCCTATACTAAAAAATATTTCAGATGGGGAGCTAGTGGCTGGGATGCACAAGAAATGAAACCAAAAAGCCACTCTGGCGACATCCTTACATCCTTTTTAATGTACAGTCTCCTCACTCCTCCTACGGCATTCATGTTGTTGTTCTCACCTGAAGTGAAAAGCGCAAGCTTGTGGATTCCTTCACCATTTTCTATGGCATCCTTCGTAACTAGGCAACCATCAAATATGCATGTTTATGGAGAAAAAGTAAAAAGCACTGCAGTGTTTGGATGCGCTGTGTTTGTCTGAGGTAATTAGTCTGCCGTTAATACTGAAATGCGTATATAAAGTGTGAAGCAGATTGGTTAGTTCTACTTACATTAATCGTGGTGCGTTTGGGGCATTGGGAAAAGTTCAAATGCTTTTCAACTAGGTGTACCTGAAAATGCGTGCACATCATATGTGCACTGCTTGCACACCATGTGCGCATCGCTCCCATGTCTGCATTGTGCAAGTTGCCCACCACTGTTGAAATGACAAACTTACACCCTAAGCTCATTGGCATTGCTTCCAAGGCATACACTCAGCAGCCACATATTAATAAAACTACAGCCTAACAATGGTGTTTGGCAATGGTGTTTGGTCAATAAATACCAATACTGATCTCCCAGCCTAAACTAAAATGTCAATAAATGTCACTTTGTTAAACTGCAGAGTTGAATTTTCAACATCAAAAGTCGGCAGAGAAGAGATCAACATCTCATAATGCAAATCACAACCATAAATATTTTTACAGCATATAAAGTAAAAAAAACTTTTTCATACCATTACAACTCTGCCATTGCATCAGTATAATGCAACCACATTTAATGCATGTGTTAATTTTATCACATGCAGTAATTTCTGCATGACTATACAGTCAAATACCCTCTGATTTCACATA
The DNA here is from genome assembly GCA_903798035.1 of Danio albolineatus. Taxonomy (NCBI): domain Eukaryota; kingdom Metazoa; phylum Chordata; class Actinopteri; order Cypriniformes; family Danionidae; genus Danio; species Danio albolineatus. The sequence goes on along the minus strand of CAIGQQ010026964.1, from coordinate 13,958,437 downwards.
GCACTGTAATATATTAAACATGAAACAACTGCTCACTGGAAACTGAAACGATGACAGATTGCTAAATACATTGATAAATATACAAGAAGTACAGTCATTACAGGACTTGACTAATTTCCACACACATTTCCATGCATAATCAACAGCTCTCTCGTGGGGCCTTTTTTTAGCCCTTGCCCTCCCACGCCAACACACGCTTCCAACATAGTTTGTTTAATGTTATTCCTGCGTTATCATGTTGCTAGAGGAACATGACTGATGGTGTGAAAGTGCTATGTGCTCGCCGGTCACTTTGCATCAGCACACCGATATTATCACTGCTGTCTGAAAGGAGGCAGAACATGATTCATGTTCTGTTCATTTCAGAGAAATGGAAAAAATAGACATAATACACACTGTTCTGAACATGTGAAGCACCAGCCTCCAAATAATGTTCAGTGAGGACAGCTAAAAAACTCACGGATGATTCATAAGTGGTATGAGTGTTACATAAATCACTAAATCGTGCTAGCAGAGAGATTTGTAATACAAAAACACACATTACATCACTTTTGAGAGTTCGTAATTGTATTGGAAAAGTTAGGTCTGATTGGTTCATTTTGTCTATGAAGATTGAGATATTACGACATAATAACCAGCATAAGCTATGCTTATATGTGCTTATTTTTTTTATTTTTTGCAAAAGCAGCATAAGTTTGACTGCAGTTGCTAGGTAAAATGAACTCAACATGGCAGCGTGACGCCAACATCTTTGGTTCCTTTTCACACTAATGATATTTACAGGGACACATCAAAGAATAAAGCATTTGCTATCTATCTATCTATCTATCTATCTATCTATCTATCTATCTGTCTGTCTGTCTGTCTGTCTGTCTGTCTGTCTGTCTGTCTGTCTGTCTGTCTGTCTGTCTGTCTGTCTGTCTGTCTGTCTGTCTGTCTGTCTGTCTGTCTGTCTATCTATCTATCTATCTATCTATCTATCTATCTATCTATCTCTTTATATGGGCAACTTTCTAGTCTGGTCAGTTTGCTTAGTAGCTCAGTTTGTATGTGTTGTACTTGTGATGCATGGTTCTACAAAAGAGATAAAAGCAATGTAAAATCAAGGTAAAATTATGTGGTTGCAGTCTTTTGAATACACTTTTGATTGTGTTAAGGGGAGGGTTTAAGTTCGCTGATGTAGGTGATCTGTACAAGCCACACTCTCTCAGAGACGTGAGCAAGAAGGACGTGTATCTGAAGCGTACAACAAAAACGGACCCTAAGTAATGTATTTTAGATTCCCAAAATTCAGCGGCACTTCTAGTGAATTTGTCATATAAAAACATGCAAAACATTCCTGGAGAACATACTGTTGTTTCACACAGAGCCATTTATTTCTAATGAGCCTGGGCTGATAATAAATCATCGTTTATGTCACAAAATAAAAAAAAAAAAAAGTTTCAAAACAATGCTATTGTTTTAAATGTGCTATTCATAAAAAAAGTCCCGATAAAAGGACTTTGGGTTAATATTAACCCAATTTTTAAAAAAGTTACAAAAAGGTCCATAGAGAACAAAAATGTCCATGTTGAAAAAGTATAATAAAGAAAAAAATCATATTTTAATATTGCATAAAAGATATGTAAAATAGTTGGTGGTTCATTCCACTGTGGCGACCCCTAATAAAATAAGGGACTAAGCAAAAAAAAAAAAAGAATAAAAATTTTAATATTGTTTAAACTTTCACCAACAAAAATGTTGTCACGAGCATTCGTCCTGATGATACAGTGCTCAGCATATATAAGTACACCACTCACACATCTACCATTTTAATTCATATTTTAATAGGAGGCCATACAAGTTTTTTGTTTTTTGTATTTGCAATATTTTGCCTGAATTTAATTGTATTATCTTTTAATTTCGAAATATGTTCGGTGACTAAAATATTATTTTAATAAATATATCTGTTTAATAAATCTGTTTTGTTAAAAAGCACCAAAATGCATTGTCTATATGCACTGAGAAATGGACAGAAATGTTCATTTTCAAAATGGGGTGTACTCAATTATGCTGAACACTGTACAGTAACTATCAAAAATTCATTCATTTGAAGAATTTCAACTCTTTAAAATTAGTTTTAAATTAGTTTACATAAGGAAAACATTTTTGAACTGATTTTTTCCCCATATATTAACCTTAATATTCCTACATTAAAACTTTAAATTATTACAAATTTGTGTGCTTCATTTTCCATCTGCAACTTGATCAGTGGAAGATTACTCCATTTCCACCTTTTGTGTCGCTGTCTTATTTTTCCTCAAACAACCGCGCTGTTATGATATAACAATCCTTTCTTTTGGAAAAAAGTCTCCATTCAGCCCTGTCTTTTAAAGTTTGCTAAAGACATGTTTCTCTATTCAGCCTGCTTTCTTTGAGCTCCTGAATAGTCATTATCATTATGGTGTCATTATGTAACCCAGTACCGTCGCTGAAGTGCACTACTTTCACAACATTAGGTGAGAACAGTTCCTTCACCCTCTGTCAGAAGAAAAAGTCTTGTTCTCCCAGTGATTGACCTATTACAGTGTCGGACACCCACACACACCATTTCTCCACTGCCAGTCGTATACTGAGGAGAGGAGATGATGTACTGATGAGCAGAACAGCATGAACTGAACAGAGAGAGATAGATACACACAGAGATAGACCTTCGCAGCAGGCTGGAGCCCACAGACTGATCTCAACCCAAAGGTGGGCGCTCATGCTCAGCACTATTGATGGAGATGTCATCAATGTACTGACTGGATTCTTACTCATGAACTCAGTGCTCGCTCTCAACCTGAACATTTTATTGACCATCGTACACTGATATGAGTGCAGTGTGGCCTGTATGAATTTAGGTATGAATATAATACGCAATGTATCTATGACCCAAGATGCTTGGTGTGAATTATGGGAGTAACTACCAATAAAGGGCTCCATTAAAGTTGCAAAATCAACTTTTGGAAGCTGTTTGAGCAGAACTGTGAGTAGGTATAGTGTGTCCACGGTCATATTGGAGTAATATAAACAAAACAATGTCGAGTTCAGACTGCAAGGTTTTCAAAGTAGTCGCGTCACAGATCTTTTCACACTGCATGACTATCTGGGGTAGCTTTCTGTCGGTGCTGTGTTTACACTGCAGGATAAATCGGAGATGGGGATTCACATTTCATGACTTTACAATCGAAAAAAAATTGCAGACAATGTTGTCTTAGTTCACAAACTACATCTCACAAGCAAACAAGTACAAAATGCAGCCGCCAGAGTTCTTACCAGGTCTAGAAAATATGATCATATCACCCCAATTTTATCCTCGTTACACTGGCTGCCTGTTAAGTTTCGTATTGAGTTTAAAATATTACTTCTTACATATAAAGCATTAAATAATCTTGCTCCTGTTTATCTAACCAACCTTCTGTCTCGCTTCAATCCAACCCGCTCTTTAAGATCTCAAAACTTAGGGCTTCTGGTAGTACCAGAATAGCAAAGTCAAGTAAAGGGGGTCGAGCCTTCTCATTTATGGCTCCTAAACTCTGGAATAGCCTTTCTGATAATGTCCGAGGCTTAGACTCACTCTCACAGTTCAAAACTAGATTAAAGACCTATCTTTTTAGTAAAGCATACACTCAATACATCACATAGCGGTATGATGCATGAATGTGTTCCACGCATCTCTTTTATATACACTATGAACAGCAGCTACGCTAATTATTCTCTTTGTTCTCTATTTCCAACTGGGGATACCCATCCCGAGGCCCCGGATGTGATCCAAGACCCACGACGAGACGATTCCAAGGCTCCACAATCCTGGACCTCGCTGTATCCTGAGCAGCTGCTTGGCAGAGTAGCAAACAAGAGACGGATTCCTGTGACCCTCCAAGGACAGACGAGCCTCGAGTTCTCCAACCTCCGGCGCCTAGACTGCAGCTAGAGCTGCGCATCGATGGATTACTCTTCTATGTTTGGACTCTAAGTAGTGAATATTAAACAACACTGAACTGAACTGAACTCAAACATTAATAACTAAACTGACATTTTCAATTTGCTATAACCTTCTATGTGAAGCTGCTTTGACACAATCTACATTGTAAAAGCGCTATACAAATAAAGGTGAATTGAATTGAATTGAAAAACACACGCGAGAAGTGACATGAAAACAACGCAACATCACGTAGTATACCATTTGTTATTAATTACATAATGAGAAAGAAGCCTTTAGTGGGGCAGAAAATGTACTTATTTCACTGGCTTTTGAAGAGAATTATCAATTTCTCTCAAACTTTTTTCTTTTTTGTCCTAGCTGTGGTACTGTGGTAAGTCCGAATAGACTGATAATAAGTGTTTTTAACTTCTCCCCCAACCTCCTGCTGGCCTGCAGATACTCATACTAGTGGATGCTGCTATCTCATGGGCTGTAGGTGATCGCAGATGTAACTTTCAATCAGTACACGAGCTCCGATTAGCCTGTGATCCTGGCTAAAATCATGCAGTAGCACAAATCTCGGCACAAATCTCTTTTTTTTTTAGTTTCCTGACATTCAAATAGGATCCAAATCCCAGCAATTTTAAGGCCCAACGCAACATGATGTCTGAGTGCAGTTTTGCTCACCCACTGAACTGACTGACAGGAGCATATTAACATGTCTCTGTATGGTATAAACATGTCTACAGAACAGGATTTGCAAAGAAACTGTGCTTACAGGATCTGTTCAACTCTCTGCGATCAGCTGCATGTCAAGATTGAGTTTTACAGGTTTAAAATGTTTTTAAACAGTGCATGTTTGTGATAACGAGACGACAGAAAAATCTCTATCTACTTTATAATCACGGGAATCAGAACAGTTGTGTCAGTACAACTATAAACTAGGAGAATGCTTCAAACACACAACAGGAGTCCCGGATTGTGAATGTAAAATCAGGTTAATTTTTTACAGTAGCATAATGGATATCCATACAGCAGTGTACTGTATATTAACTTCTATTCTGTCTCATTTTGCTGCAAGTACTGTATGTGCATAAACAGTGCCAAGGTAAATGTGTTTGTATATTGGTACTGTGAACTTTTGTAACCTTACTTTGTATTTTGACTCAATTCACGTCTATCTCTGATTCTGTCACTGACTGCTTGTTTATCTGTCATGAACCAGCAGGAGAAGCAGACATGCAGGTGAGAACAGTGGGCGGAGAGAACCAGCTCATTTGCATTTAAAAGCGCAGACAGCAAAAATATCTACTATGTCCTCTAACCCCAAAATTCACATATTAAGTAGAGTATAAAAATTATCCAATAGTCTTTTTGCGCTGAAACTTTACAGACACATTCTGGAGACACCAAAGACTTATCTCAAATCTTGTAAAAGAGATAAAAATCGGAGCCATTTCAACTGTGAACAATCAGTTGTGTGGTTTAAAAAACGGAGTACAGAAAAGTGTCATTATTCTTCTCACAGTTCATCTGTGAACACTTATAAAGAAAACAATAGTCTCCACTCAGCAGGGCATGAATGACTCAGAAACTTGATAAGTCTTTCTGCGGCAATATCACTGATGGGTTAAATATTACTGTAGGGAATAATAATCTGGATTAATAAACAGTGAACTCAAAAGAGCTGTGCCCACAGATATGCTTGTGAGAACTCAATTGTGGCACATTAAATGTAACATCAAACGTAAAGTTGATGTTATGACAGATTAAAATAAATCACAATGTCAAATGTATTTCATTTCTTTTGAGTTACATTTTCATTGTAGTCACATCATCATCATTATCATCATCATCACCATCATCCTCATTATAATCGTCATCATCATCATCATCATCATCATCATCATCATCATCATCATCATCAATCATCTATATTGATCATCATCTATATTTGATAGAAGATGCAATACTTCTCCTTATGCATTTGTACACAGCACCTTAGAACAATATACAATGCAATACTTCTTACGCATTTGTACGCAGCACCTTATAACCTGTATATTTATAACAAATCTGTACATACATTTCAACATCCAGATCTTTTGGACTGACTGCATTATCTTATTAATGTCTATCACAAAGCACACTTGGCAATAAATCTGATTCTGATTTATTCAATGTCATGTCAGTAATAAAGGCTATTTTATGGAAAAAACAATTAATTAAAAATAATTACAATAAAAACCACAAACAAATAAATACATAAATTAGATAAATAAATTCTAAAATAGTTCCTGGTAACACTTTTTTCTAAATATTTTTTTGAGTTCATTTGATGAAAAAACAAAACAAAACAACAACAACAACAAAAAACTTTCTGCTGTCATTAAAAGCAGGACAGTCCAATAGAACATATTTTACAGTAAGAAGAATTCTATTGTTGTCACATAGGGAAAAATATGTATAATAATAAAAAATAATAATAACAACAATAATAATTATAGTAATAATAAAGACAAAATAATAATAATAATAAAGCAGGTGGTCATGGCAACCAACTTCAGGCAATCTTATTTGAACAGGATGAGTCAATCATCTAATCTTGATCCAAGCACAATCAGTGTCCCGATACATTATGTGTCACTGTGATATGACAGCTTCTGATAAACGATGTGTCATTGTCATATGGTACAGTACAGTGCGTCATAATGCTATTCAACGTGTCCTCATTCACTCATTCAATTGGACATTAAATGCATCCTGAGACTTCAAGACAGCAAAATAGATTGTGCTATGTTAAGACAGCTAGGATAAAGCTAAAATAAAGAAAAAATTGGAAACAAGTTCATCAAATTTGACAGAAAATTCAGAAATTCATCAAAGGTGACAGAAAGGCTCAGAAAATTGCTGTTTTAAATTGACTTTTTTTTTATGAGTCCTAAAAAACTGTTGGTTTTCACAAAAAATAAATGTACTGATACAAAACACAAAAATATGCTTTTTAAAAAATCATAATATATCCTTTTTAAATACTTTCGCTGGAACAGATTTCATTCACATGTTGTGGAATTAGCAACAACAGCTTGATGTTTCCTACACACAAATGAACAATTTAAAGACAAAACCAGACTAATATCTTAAAAATGATATCTGAACAATGTCTGAAGATTTTGTAAACGTAGAATAAGCAGAATAACAGATGTTGGCCTGTGGAATTATTAGAAAGAAATGCCTACAGAAGAATATTTTCTAATAATTCGACACAAATTCTAATAATTCTCATTTGTGCATTGGTTAAAAAAAGTGTTTGCTTCACAGCAAAAAGGTTGCTGGTTCGAGTCCCAGCTGGACCAGTTGTCATTTCTGTGTGGAGTTTGCATGTTCTCCCCGTGTTGGCATACAGTAGGTTTCCTCCGGGTGCTCTGGGTGTGAATGTGAGAGTGAAATGGGTGTTTCCCAGTACTGGTTTGTGGTTGGAAGGCCATCTGGTGTGTAAAACATGCTGGAATAGTTGGCCCTGATAAATATGAATGATGGATGAATGATTATATATAAAAATGACTTGAAAATAATCTGGCACATGATCATTTGGTTGCAAAATGCACAAGGACAGTTTTGTTTGGCACGATTACCATTGCATTTTGAGAGCTGTGATTGTAGCAGTGGGCAGTGGCCTACATTTCAACACAAAGACTATTGTATAACTTATTTTCACTAGTTGATGTTCTCTATAGTCACCATGCATGGGAAACAGCAGCACAAATATTGCACTATTTGTGATTTAAGGAATAAGGAATAGTTTCATGAGAACTATCCCTTTCACCCCCAAAGCATCAGCATAGTCACGGTTTAAATGTGCTTAAAAACACAGTCAGTCTTAAACAGCTGGACTAGAGAGACAGAGGAATGTCCAAAGCAAATAGCCCAAATCTCTTAGTCCTCCACTGGAGGTTTGTTTGAGCAAGAACAATCATATCTGAGAAATCAGAGGAAATCTCTGGAACTATCACATGGTTCCATTCCATAATATGGTTCTCATACACCTCAAATAAGAAATATCTGAATCAGATATCCAAATCATTCATCAAAGTGCACAAAAAATATCCCAGTAATTATTCCCAGTCTCTCTTAACGTGTAATGTTTTTACCCTGAAGATAATGCAGGTTGATTTTGATCAGAATAAATTATATAAGTCACAGCTCATTGGTTGGACACAGCTAGTCAACGATCCAATGGCCTAAAGCTTTTTTAATGGTAACTTATCAAAAAGAATAAATGTATCCGTGGTTAATGCTAACTGTGTCAACAGTTTATGTGCAAGATATTCAATGTATCGCGTAACAGCTCAGGCCAGGTTTCGCCTATTCAGTGAAACATTAACTCACCTTCAGCACTTGTTTGAATAGGAATATAATGAGTTAATGGATGTCCATAATGTTCTTATGTAATGACAAGTTATTTTAATTCACTCGCTAGAGACCCGAAACAGGTAAATATTATGATTGGAGATGTATTCTGCACATGTGAGAATGTGGACAGCCATTACAAAAAGCACTGTGTAACGCATTATGGTGTGACAAGCGTTCGCATAAACATCCACACTCACACAAACACTCACACACACAAACACGAGCCCATCTCTTCTGCAAACAGAGAGCTGTTTTTACATCGCAGGCAGGCCAAGATAAGGATAAGCTCCTGCCGGACTCTTTCAGGTACACTGCAAATATGCAAACTGCCTGTGATGGCAGATAAGAGCCCAAAGCAAAGCTTGCACTCACAGCGCACTATAATTAGAGTTCTGTCATTAGGGATGCCTGATTAGTCATTTCTAATCACTCAAAGTGCTGGAACTCTTTCATTTTCCGAGACTTTAGGTCAGCGTAAATGACCGCAGTGGGTTTTTCGAACTAACCCGAGGTCAGCCGAGTCTTTGGATCTTTAATGTCGGTGTATTTATGATTAGCAATTAGAGCTCCGGAGGCTGAGTCGCATAGGTGATCGCGTCTTTGATCTGTTAGACAAACAGGCCTAATTTATGCCTCGTCTTGTGTAAAAATGCAAAAGAAGCGGGAGAAAACTCATTGACCTTTTCACTGCAGGGTTTCCTGATGCTCTAAACAGGATGTGCTGTGTCTCGGTCGACTCGAATGTGCCTTCTTGACTGAGACGGCCTGTGAAGAATCATTGAGATGGATGAACGCAAATGGGCTCACGGTGTCAGAGACGGAGGTTGAGAGGAACTGTGTCAGACTAAACCCTGTTTCTTAGTCGCAATTTCTCTGACCTACTTATGGCTCTGGATCGATACTCATAGTCCCTGTGGTGCTCCTGCAAAGGCTGTATAAGAAGCCCAGGCTGCTTTAAATGGCTGCTCTCATCGAATTACTGAGATGGACAATCTTGAGTGCTAAAGCAACCTACCAGAGAGAGAGAGAGCGAGAGAGAGAGAAATGTCAATTTTATAACCACATTGTCTGCTCTGGGTGAAGAAGAAAGGAAGACATAATGTCCATATGTTTGATTTAAAATTTATCATGATGATTTAGCACATTATTATACTCATGAACTTATGCAGACATACTGTATGTGTCACACACATACAGTTGCAAAATAAGCGTGTGAAAATTTGTCTGCAATTCTTTCTAATGGTTACTAGAGCCTGATCTCAGGAGGAGACAAAACTATTATACGTTTTGTCAGTTTAGTGGCTAATTTGTACGAGTTCAGTCATATGAAAATCCAAAACCAAACCCCATCACTAAGTCCAACCGTCATTGGGGGTAAGAATGGGCAGGTATAAGATTTTGATGGTATGATGACCTAGAATAAAAATATCACGATTTCACTGTATCACGATATTGTGATTACTGCTCTAAAATATGTTCCTTTAAAATGTCTGGGTAAAAAACAAACATTTTGTCCTCCATTGAACACAATATATTTTATTTTAAGAAACATTTAAAATATTTTGGAACAGTAGATTTGGATGTGGAAGATCCTTTTCTGCTGGTGATACTGTTAAATACCTAAAAAACCTAAATAAAACAACAACAAACAACAAGGTATAATAGAACATTTTGGCAGTTTGAAAACCTTGACTTTTCCAAACCTCGGTAAACCTTGAAACCGGTTATTGTCCCATACCTAATTGGGGGATGAGCAATTTGTACTAAATTGTAAGATTGAGATCCTACAAATTTATATAAATTATCCACTAAAAAAAGGTTACGAAATACCATGAGATAGCGTTGGTACAAGCAGCCATGAAAATATTTATGTAGCTATGGGAAATATTAATGGGCCACTTGTAAAATCTGATTTCTCAAATTATAGTTATATGTTTGAGAAATAAATGTATTCTGGTTTATTCAGTAAACTACTGATGACGTTTCTTCCAAATTCAGAATAAAATCTTGTCATTTAGACCAATATCCTTCATATTCATCCATTCATTTTCCTTCTGCTTAGTCCCTTTTTATCAGGGGTCACTGCTGTGGAATGAACCGCCAACTATTCCAGCATATGTTCTACGCAGCCGATGCCCTTCCAGCCACAACCCAGTACTGGGAAACACCCATACACTCGCATTCGCACGCTCATACAATTCGCCTAATGTTGTTTACCCAATTCACCTATAGCGCATGTCTTTTGGACTGTGGGGGAAAGCAGAGCATCCACACGAACATGGGGAGAACATGCAAACTCCACACAGTATTCTTCATAAAAATAATAAAAAAGTCGTCATGTTTTTAGACACGCTTATATTCATTTTTAGAAAGCATTAACAATGTTTTTCTATCACAAGACATTTGTTATTCTGACCAGTTGCTATTTTCTGGTACAGTTTCAATTGCTCTTAATGGAATAGAATAAATAAATTCTATAAATAATTGTATAGAATAAAACTAATAAAAACATACCTAATTAATCTAAAGAATCTTTTAATTCTTAGCTGGACACACTTAATTTCCACTTTAAGGTATAATACTCATTATCAGCAAGCCATTTTAGCTCAATAAAGTATTTGCTGCTTATTATTAGTAAGGTAGCATTAGGTATTGGGTAGGATTAGGTATGTAAAATAAAATATTACTTTATAAGTAGTATTAAATAGGCAATATCTTAACATTAAGCAGGTAATAAGGCAGTAGTTAATATCTTAGTAGAAATGTGTACTAAATTGTTTCTATATATCAGAATCAGAATCAGAAAGAGCTTTATTGCCAGGTATGTTCACATACTGTATACGAGGAATTTGTTTTCGTGACAGAGCTTCTACAGTGCAACAGAATTACATAGACAGGACAAAATACAGATACAGATATATATATCAGGGGTCACCACAGCGTAATGAACCGCCAACTTATCCAGCATATGTTTTATGCAGCGCATGCTTTTCCAGCCACAATCCAGAACTGGAAAACACCCATAAACTCTCGCATTCACACTCATACACCTAAGCCAATTTAGTTTATTCAATTCACCTATAGCTCATGCCTTTGAACTGTGGGGGAAACCGAAGCACTCAGATGAAACCCACGTGAACATGAGGAGAACATGCAAACTCCAAACAGACATGCCAACTGGCCCAGCCAGGACTCAAACCAGTGACCTTGTGAGTGCTAACCACTCAGCCACCATGCTGCCCATCTTTGTAATTTACATATGAATTTACAATTTAATTTACAATATTAGCATAATCAATCTTACAACAAAAGTAATTATTTCACCATGCTAAACATTAATACTGTTAGACGCCGCTGCAGTGTTTCCAGCATCTTAAGGCCCACTTCAGTGAAAGCACGGGGTTAAACATGCCTGTGAGAATCCTAACCCAATCCAAAACCATTTGGCAAATGGCGAGCGAGCCTAATACAATCAACAAGAGTCCTGTAAAACACCAGAGTGCTTCTTTGAACCCCAGGGCCGCCGAGTTTGCACGTATATGCTGTTAAGCTAGTTCATTATTTAGCTGTCTAAAGGGAGGGTGGGCAGCCATGATGACATCTCTGGCGCACTGGAGAGATTTGGCTCCTCCTGATTTTATAGCTGGCTGGGCATCGTGGGCGCCTGTCACTGAGTGATGATGCGTAGGAGGCCCAGGGTCATGCTGCCACCAGAGGTTTAGTGACAACAAGTTAAATGAGCTACTTTTGACCTATTTCTCCTCCCCGTTAGCTTAACAAGCTATAAATACCTGTGGCCCTCTCCATGTCTCGCCACGGGGAAGACGGAAGATGAAATGCGTCTGCTAGGACAAACTGCTGAGTGAATCTGCATGAGCGTGTTATTATGTGGTATCCTGTCAAATGTGATCAGCTCGTACCATTCAGAGATGCGTTTAACAATCGTGTCTCAGAAAGTTCAAAAACGAGATCTGTGATTCGCATTTCACTTTCTGACAAGGCGCAAAACTGCATTTGGAAAGCAAAGAAAAGTGTATTCTTCTCATAGTTCTGGAGAGTCTATCAAAGCCTCGAGGCTCTCGCTGATGAGGCTTAAATATTTAAACGCGCTCCGCTCTCCAGCTCTCTTGCTTGTACCACATTTGTCTGCAATTATGTAATTCTGCCACAGCTTTCAAGTTTAGCTCAGTTTGATAACTTTCTCTGTGATGGTTTGGGGCCACAAACGCATACGCGGAGAGAAAAAGTTCCAATTTACTGGAGCGTTATTGCACAGACAAGGAGCATAGATAAATAACGCCTCTCCAAAACACTCATAAAAGACTTTCAATAGATAGTTCAGTCAAATATAAAAAAAGAAAAAGATTTGTCATCATTTACTCACTCTCATATTAGTCCTAACTCTATGGGTTTCTCTCAATGATGATTAATGAAAAAATCATTTAAATGTGAAGTCGTTCTTGGACATTGCAAAAAAGCAAGTAAAAGTAAGAGTGCCATGCAAAAACTGTTGTTTATTCAATACGTTGTTCAATACTGTGTTTTTCCAGTTAAAAGAGTCAAAATGATAACAGTATTAAAACCCCACATTTTACCACAGTTTGCAGACGACAGTCAGTGTGCCTTTAATCTTTTCAACAACAGAAAAAAGTAACACTGATTTGTATCTTAAAGGTCCAGGTGAATTGTGGCTGAATAACTATAAGCAAAAACTGGAGCTTTAAACATACATTAACTAATTGGTAGGGCCAGATGGAATCTGCGCAAAATTTTGTTAAAAATCTGTGGATTTATGTGTAATGATTTTGGGAGTATCATAACTAAAACCTTAATATATGAAATAAAAAGTAATACATTTTTAGCTTTTATATAATGTTTATAATGCGAATCCAATTAGATCCACTTTATTTGGTAAACAAAGCAAGTCTCTCGTATAAAATATCTACTAAAAGACTAAAAGTAAATATTAGTCAATATTTTTACTGAAATAAATTTTAAAACTGGTGCCACGGTGGCATAGTGAGTAGCAGGTTCGCCTCACAGCAAGAAGGTTGCTGGTTCGAGCTCCGGCTGGGTCAGTTGGCATTTCTGTGTGGAGTTTGCATGTTCTCCCCGTGGTTGCGTGGGTTTCCTCCGGGTGCTCCGGTTTCCCCCACAAGTCCAAAGACATGTGGTATAGGTGAATTGGGTAGGCTTAATTGTCTGTAGTGTATAAGTGTGAATGAGTGTGTCTGGATGTTTCCCAGAGATGGGTTGCAGCTGGAAGGGCATCCACTGCGTAAAACATATCCTGGATAAGTTGGCGGTTCATTCCGCCCTTTATTTGATGTCAGATCTTACCAAACATATATAAACACTGTTTTGTGCTGAGCTGAATGCGTTTGTTGTATTTTGCACATGTGATGAAACTTTTATCAGTTGAGAACTTGTGAAGACTATATAAATTGTGTTAAAGTGACAAAACAGTGGCAGAATTTCCTCAGCTGCAAACAGATGCATTTCCACATGCCTACAGTATACTCAACTCCTATACTGAATGAGTAACATCACAATTAAGTTTAGAAAAATCTTGGAATGCTTGAGTGTTCTTTTCTTTTTTAAGGGTCATAGCATAAGACATCATGTCCTGTTCATTTAGAAGGTCTGCATCCAGTTGTTTGAGAATCAGCAGAGAGATCTTTCAAGATTTTTATAGTGTCAGTCCACTTGTTTGGTGGACACTAAGGTTCAGATGAAAAGCACTAACAATGTAATCACACGCAGAGAGGAGTTGACCACGACAACAGGGTTTCTAGTCTGGTGTGGAATGGTTTCAGAAAGCGGATAAGACAAAAACAGAAGCCAAAAAATAAAATAAACAAGTAAAAAACGGTGAGAATGTGGTAAAATCTGAAAACGTTTCAGGATTGCTTTTTAAATCTGTCGGTTGGGTTTAGGGAAGTGGGTAGCCGGGTCAATCTGTTGGTTGGGTTAAGTGGAAGAAGGAGGGTGGATCAGTCAGTCAGTCAGTTAGTCAGTCGACAGTGATCTCTAGTGGACTTACGCAAGAACAGCAGGTGCGAATGGCACTTGCAAGAGAAATCTGAAATCTTAAAAAGCTTAAAAAGTGGCCCTCCTGGGAATTATGTGGCACTCTCCAGAAATGTATATAGCGATACATTTTCAGAATGAGCCGGGGTTGTATAATTGTATAATTGCGTATGAGTGAGTGTGGATGTTTCCCAGTACTGGGTTGCGGCTGGAAGGGCATGCGCTGCTTAAAACACATGCTGGAATAGTTGTCTGTTCATTCTGTTGTGGTGTCCTCTGAAATAGATAAGCCAACGGAAAAGTTGCTAGGCGACAGAGGCACGCATATATAAAAAGTGGTAGACACTGTATTGCATGTGGTCAATTTGACCGTTATAACCATTCAAGGAACAAACACTCAGAACTCTTTTGTGTTTTGTAATTGTAACAATGTCAATGCTACAATGAAATATACACACATTTAGGAAAATCCAGGGTCCTACAGTTATATGGGTTTTTATTTTAAAGTTATTAAGACCTTTTTTCTAGTGTAAAACCAAATCAATGAACTGTGAACATACCTTAAATGATGAAACATTTATTTCAGGGGTGAACTCTCTCCTTAAGCAAAACTGTGATTTTGAGCGAGACTGCCTATGTTGTGCTGTAAATAAATACAGCACTTCAATCAAATGTGAAGAGAGGGAGAGAAGCTCTTCACAGAAATCAAATCAATGAGTTATGCAATGACACATGGACTATACGCTATATTATATCTATAGAATTTAAAGATCAAAGGCCATGAGAACAGGGTCTGTCTGACTTTCTCAATAGTGTATGTGCTACATTTGTATGCAAAATTGTGTGTGGGTGTCTGCCTGAGGATTTGATAGGCTGTGGAATCCAGAAACGGCTTTAGGAGAGATCTAACAAAGCATATCCTGATGGCCAGTTTAGCCGCAACGTACACCTCCTAGATTCCTCATTATACAGATATGTGTAGCTCCTTTTCATTCTCGCTCAGAGGTAGAATAAGAAGTTTGACACCTTTTCAGTTGTATACGGGTAGTGAACAAGCACACACCACCAACACTGTTAGGTATAGCCTTTAGGTAAATATATGCAAATATGTGACCCTGGACCACAAAACCAATCTGGGTATATTTTAGCAAGAACCAAAATACACTGAATGGGTCAAAATAAAAGATTATTCTTTAATGGTAAATATCATTAGAATATTAAGTAAAGATCATGTTCCATTAAAAACATTTATAAAAAAAATACTGTAATACCCTATTGTAAATATATGATAACTCATTTTTTTTTT
>CAIGQQ010026964.1:13890833-13902250 GCA_903798035.1 Danio albolineatus | reverse complement strand
GTGTGTTTCGTCTGATTTCTGTCAGACGAAAATCGTCTATGGTCTTTTTGAAATGCTAAATGCTGACATCTTAAATAATAGATTTTTGCAATGTTGGAGTAATTTCATAAGGCTAATAAAACTAGAATCTGCACTGTGCAGAAATGACACAGCATGCGTTTATTTTGCAAAGTATTTGATTGTGAATAGCATAATGTATGCTTAGATTGATGAATACTGATGCTTGGCTACACAAAAACCTGCTGCAGCTTGATTAGAGATGCAAATGAATAATGGAAAAATGTAAATATTAATACAACACACACTCCAGTTCAAATGTTCGGATCAGCAAGATTGTGTTATGATTTAGGAAAATAATCTTATATGCTTATGCAGGCTGCGTTTGTTTGATTACAAATAAATACAGCAGAATACAGTAATCATCTATTCCAAATGAAAATAACTGATGTCTGTTTAATATATTTAAAAATGTATTTTAGGGCCTGTGATTTAAAGCTGAATGTTCAGCATTATTGCACTAATCTTTGTTATCACGTGATCCTTCAGAAAACGTTCTAATGTGCTGATTTGGTTCTTAAACGGTAAACATTTAACGTTATTATCAATGTTGAAATATATGGTTTAATATATTTGTGGAAACAAACTGTACTATCAAATTTTAAATAGTGATACCTCAGCAGCTCTTTGTGCTTTGGTACCAAAACTTAACACAAGGACTGATCGTTCCACCATATCTGCAACAAATGGATGTTTGCCATTACCGGCTTTTAAAAACTGTTATGGACAGAAATCTTTCTTTTATGTATCCACAAAAGTCTGGAATGAGATCCCACAACACCTAAAAACAATACCAACATTAAGACTTTTTAAAAAAATCCTATGCTTGTCATCTGATAGTCAACTATCGCTGTAGCCACTGAGGTAGTAGCCTGCTTCTTTCTGTTTTGTATGTTTGATAATTGTTTGTATTGTTCTCATGTGTTGATGGATGAGATGGTCAGTGTGTCTGTGTGTGTTTTATGTTCTGCAGAGCAGGAATCTGCTAAAAAACAGCATTCATGCTGGGTCAGGCCCGATTATCTTTTAACCTTTTCCTGTTTAAAAAATTACAAATAAATAAATAAATAAAATGATGGACTTTTCTTTCAGGGGTCTTTGATAAAGTATAAAGGAGCAGTGTTTATTTAAAATAAACATCTGTTTAATCAGTGTCTTAAATAACAAATTTTAAACTACAGTACGGATGGAGTCTATGTATTGCTGAATGCTAACAAATCTAAGGGGCAAAACATATTTTCCAACAAGGGATGTAACGATACTTTGTGAGTCGGTTGAAAATCGATACAAATATGCGATGATTCAAACCGGTTAAAATGTTGAACGAATCGCGAGAGGGCGCTCTGTTTACAGTGCAAACTCATTTTACCTGCACATCAGCGACGAGCAAGAGGTAGAGTGGCAGATTAAAATGACAGCAGTGAAGTGTGCCAGACGAAACACAAACTGTGTGCAAACTTCTTCAAAAAGATGTTCACTTACACGAACAGAACAACGAATATGATGCACATAAACTGTCAGCACAGTAAAAAACTATTGTCACAGACGTCTAAATACAATACATTATGTTGCAAAAAGCATTTAAGAAAAAATGAAAGGGCTCTTGTTTACCTTAAATTTGTTTCAAAAGTTTTTGTTAAAAAATCATGACTAAGTCGAGAACTGTTAGATTAGTATTGTGAATTGTACATCGTTACACCTTATTTCCAACTGACTGATTTAGTGGCTAATTTGTATGAATTTGTACAGTTTGGTTCATACAATTTAGTACAATTTGCCCATCCCCTGATGACAGTTGGGTTTAGGACTGGGGTTTGGTGTCATGCCTTCTTTTTTTTTATACATTTTCGTACGGCTGAACTCATATGATATGAATTCATACGACAGAGCCACTAAACTGACTAAACGTAAAATAGTTACTTTCCTCATGAGATCAGGCTGTATTTTCTTAACAATCTTATAGACTTTGAGTGGATCCCTTTTGGTATCTTTAAGGTATTTACTAGCATGCAACATGTCTTAATTAGTATTTAAGAAGTATATAAAAACTTACGGACCTTTACTTTTAAAAAATTTAAATATTACAAAAAAATAAGTACTTTAACATCTGTTTAGCTGTGCCTTTACCAAATGAGCACTGTGCTACAGCCCACAGATCATACTATTTGACTTTTTTGAATTCATTTTAAACCTGTTTTAACACATTTTGTTTTTGTTTATTCTCATTTATTTTTTTATTATTTTAATTCTTTATTTGTTATATTTTCTTAATTCTGTTTTACGTAAACCCTCTATTTGAATTACCATTGTGTATGAAATGTGCTATATAAATAAACTTGCCTTTCCTAAATTCAGGTTTGTTAAAGCATGCTGTCTTTAGTTCAACCTTTTTAGATGATCAATGAAATACTTGTAGTAAGTAGAGTTTAAAAAGTCAGCCTGGACTTCACTTCACTAACAGGAAGCGAGCAAGCAGTGGAGCCACAAGGCAAACATACCAACTGCCTTCATTCAATTAAACGTTCCCGAGTTTATTTTCACTGTCTGATAACCACATTAAACAGTGATGTGTCACTGATGTGCTCAAGGAATTCACATAATGTTTGCTGTGGCCACATTTTTGGTGCCCTTTAACAAGACGGCCTCCCTCGTGTTTCCACCGTTCCCCCTTTCTCGTCTTCGTATACAGTTTTGTTTATCCAGCCGGTGATGTGTAACCAAACAGCACTCTCACAGCCAGTGGGGGTGGCTGAATTACCGAAGATTGCAGGGGGTCATTGGCGGACACACTGTGTGGATTTGAGCCTCAGTTCACCTCCTGCTGCCCAAGAGGTTTAATTACCACGGGCAGACCTGTGTGTCGTTCACATTCGCACAGAAAGAAAGCGAGAGGAGGGGGCAAAGGCCTGCTGAGCTCCACTAACAGAGACTGCAAAACAAGTCAGTATGGAAAAGGACCAAAACAACCCCACGTACCTCAAGTTCAGACAAGGAAGACAGTATTTATAGGGAGAAAATCTGCACTCTGTATCTGGAAGCTGCTGCAGACTCATCTCTGGAGTGCAGATTGACCGCGTTGGTGATTGAAACGCCACAGGGCATGAGAGGAGGAATTACCAAGCGCTCTGACACGAGACACCTAACAGTCAGAGCCAACGCCGACATCAAAACGGCAACATCAAACCGAGGCTTGCGGCAAAGCGAGGAAAAAACCTAAACAACGCTCTCTCGGAGCAAGAAGCTACAAATGTAACCTTTTTCCGAACGCCGGGGGCAGAAGCGAGAGCCGGCAAATGGCTGCAACTGATAATTTCGAGCAACTGGCTGGGATAAATATTTAATAGAGTGCAGAAAATATAAAACTGTAGAAACAATCAAAGCACTGCCTCTGTGTGCAGGTTATCTGTCTGCCGGGTGTTATGTGAATCACTGACCGGCAGATACCGGGGTCCCAGAGGGTCCCTTTCATTATCACACAGAGAAGAGCAGAAACACGGCCAGACCCATGAATTATTCAAGTCCACCTCCAGTCTGCACCGCTGACTATTTTTTCCATCTCTTCACAACTAAATACTTTTAGAAAAAAAGAAAAGATTCGGCCGGCCTGCACTAAAGCAGCGGAAATGCACTGAATTACACTGAAGTCGCACAGGAAATAAGACATTACTTTTGGAGGGAATTTAAAGAGATATCAGACAAAACTTCACATTCTGGTGTTAATCCTGACACAAGTTACTGTTAAATAACACCACAACTATTAAAATAATTAACACTTTAATCTTGAAAATGACAGTTTCAACCAAGGCTCATTGGAAATAAGTGGCCATGATACATCGCTCCGGCAATGTGTGCTTGCAGCTTTGGTTGATAAATCCACCAGAGGCCGCTGTCTATATTTTTGCCAATCTCAAATACGTTTCTGTTTCCCAGAGATGGGTTGCGGCTGGAAGGGCATCCGCTGCGTAAAACAAATGCTGGATAAGTTGGCGGTTCATTCCGCTATGGGGACCCCGGAATAATAAAAGGGACTAAGCCGAAAAGAAAATGAATGAATGAATGAATACGTTTCTGGGCTACATTTTCTCATACTTTACACATCCTTCACTTCAATCCACTAGAAGCCCAAATGCAGATATGGGTGAGAGGGTGAGGTGAACATGTTCAATCACAGATGCATTTAAGTTGTTTTTGTGCTATTTATTTGGTGCTGCGTGAACAACCGCATTAAAAAAAAATCCTTATCTATGAATAATATATCATTTGTAAATGTCAGTAGTGTGAAAAGTAATAAAAGTTGCCGTCATACTGCCCTCTAACATTCATTTTACCCAGAAAAATGCAAGTAAACATATGTAGAGGCACAAATTTGTGGTTTTGCAAAAATGTAGCCTTGTGTTTTGGTCATTTATCTCACCTTCAAGTTGTTTTCTTGTGTTAAACGAAGAAGAAGATATTTTGAATAATGCACTGACTTAATCAAATGTACAAAAATATTATAAAATAAATGGTAAATAGACAATGAAAGATAAGCAAATAAGTAAATAAATAAATAAACAACAGCTATTTCAACATATTATAAATTCAAGAGTTCACACTTAGATACTGTTTGACAACTGTTTGACGACTGTTAGCAGATTTGGCATGCTGTCCCGGGAGAGAACCCTGAGCTCGGAGATAGTTGAGCCCAGGGCTCCTGCCTGGTAGAATGAGCATGTAATGGGGAGAACGAGATCAGGTAGTTCTCGAGGGCTCCCCGTGTTAAAGATAGAAGGTGGAGAAGGGGTGGATGGGGGGTTTCTTCGGAAAACAAAGATAGGGGAATGATATTTGCTGGGATACTTATAGTGGGGTTGATTTAATCTGATTGGCTGACTAGTGATTGTAGACGAGAGACCAGCTGCGGTCAATCATATCACGTGTTCCTCTCCAAACTTGTTTGTGAAACTTCACTATGTTAATCATCAAATTAAGAAGTGTTTAGTATTAGCAAATTAAATAGCACTAACATAAACAGTCTTCCCGGGTCATGGCACCAATTTAACCTCTTATTTGCTATGCTCCAAGCGAGATTCATACTGGCATCTCTGGCTTTGGTGTAACCGTACGTTCACACCGAAGGCGGTGAGAGCGTCAAAGTTCGCTCTGGCTGCCCTGTCGCCAATGCTGTCTGCCTTCAGAGCTCCGGCGGCGAAAGCATCAAAATTCGCTACACTGACCTCGTATTTAAAGGAGCCGCTGCAGCATTATCAGCCAATTACTGACATCCCCGCATAAAACATGCTTTTTAGCGTAAAATGTTGGCCGCTTTTATCAGATTCATTTAACATTGGAAGGTCAAGTTGTTAAAGTCGTATATTATGTGTCCATATGTCTGATTTGCTGCATGAAATTCCCGCTTTTTTAAAGAAAAAATATATAAAACATTAAGGCACATCAGTAACTTGTCATTACCTTTTTTTAATGCATGCCCCTGTAAGAAAACATTGTAAATAACTGGAAATCCGGTGACTGCAATAATAAAACCCTTGGGAACAACTGTTGTCGGAACCAAAGTTCACAGTGACTGTGTTTTCTGGACTCCTCTCAAGCGGTGGACTTTTACATTAGAATGCTTGCCGCCGAAACGCGTCATAGTTCATTACCATAAAGTTGACTTGATTTCAACTCTCTTCGACGCCCACACCGCCAAAGACGTGCCGCGCTGCTCCTCGCCATTTATCGCCTACTTTGACGCTCTTGACGCTTTCGGTACATTTTTTAATGTACGGTTAGGCATGCTAGCAAGAAAGCTAAATTTGTCAATAGTGTGTGAGATTAGAGGAGTGAAGCCACTAGCTGGGTTCCTTTGCACTTGGGCCCCGTTTACACTTATGCGTTTTCGTTTTAAAACGCATAGGTTTTGCTACGGTTACGCCATCCGTCCACACTACGCCGGAGTTTTCGAGCCGCGAAAACGATGGAGAGGCCGTTTTCATTCTAAAACGCTGCTGCTCAGTCTCAGTGTGTATGGAGGGAAACGGACACATCTGAAAACGGAGGAGTGGCTGCTAGATTGGGGCTTTTAGGTGATTGCGTAACCTTCCCTTATTCGTCAAGCCCCTATCACATGACTATAACGCCACCGAAAGACGGCAGACCAGTCTTCACTGTTGTCCGTTTTAGGCGCCATTGTGCAGTTAAATTCTGCCTTTTTTACTACAACAGCTGCATATATTTGCAAGAGGCAAGCTATTGTTCGAGCACTCGCTAATCACACGCGTTTCAAGCGACGGAAGCCCTATTTAGAATGTCGAGCGAGACACGTGCTTCCTGTTTATACTTTAACGCGCATGCCCAGAGTGCGCGAATGGTCACGTGATATACGTTTTCGCTGAAGTAGTGTGGAGGGAGATAAGCTCAGAAACGCTGGGTGAAACGCTAGTGTGGACGCGGATCATTTTCATGCTAAAACGCCGTTTTAAAACTAAAACGCACTAGTGTAAACGGGGTCTTGGTTGTTTCTAGATCAGATACAGTTGCGGCCGGTTAACAAGAATTATTTCTATCTCTATTCTATTATAATATTCTATTATTCATTAAATTACCCACTAATTGTATTTTATTAACATCTATCATTACCCCAACCTTAAACCCAACCGTCACAGTAAAGTAAAAATATGAACTATTGTTATACAGTGTCACAAAAATGATGCTACATTGATATATATCAATATCTGTATCAATGTACATTTCATGTTTATCTGTATCCTGTCTAGACTTTACCTTTGCACTTTCTTTACACTCCACTTCTAACCCTGATCATGGCACCAACAAAACCACTCCAGCTGTACTCACCTGTAAAGACCACCCTTACAGGTCCTATTAGCTGGGCTCTGCCACACTTCAGCCACACAGAAAAATCTCTGAAACTAAAACGACCACTTATTTTTGACCCACGAAAGAATGACGTATGGATTTGGAAACCATGTCAGGGTGAGTAAAGAATGTCAACATTTGCAAGCACAAGAACTGCACCACATATTGAGTCTTTCTACGTACCGTGTCCTCAGAAAATAAAATGTTCAGCTCAGAGGCCTCCGGGCATCATTCAGAGTACTTCTGATTTAATCTTGTTTTGTTTTGTGCACTGATGAAATAAGAGCTTTCAGAATTCCTTCCTGATTTGTTCCTCGCCATTGAGATTTGAATAATTTATCAATTTAACATATGCAAAGCAGAAGGCTACTTTCCTCCACTGAAAAGGGGGATGTCATCACATCCAGCAGTCCATGGTAATCACTCACTTTCAATTAGTGTGGAGCGAAGGGAGGGTGAGAGCAATTCACAAAGTAAACTGTAAAAGAAGATCAAAATATACAGCAATCAGCCCTGCAGTTAAAGCGCGTCAACCATTTCAATTTCCCTGCTTGATTGAGCAAATAAATGGCTTATTTAACTCTGTGCTCCCCCCCCATGAATGCGGCTCAGAAACCAGCATGCATTATAGACTAAACAAACTGCTATGTACCAGTTCTCAATCACTGACTGAATTGAAAGAAGGGAAACAACCTCAACAAAAAGAATTGTGCTCAAAATTGCTATTTTATATCTCAAAAATGAAACTTCACTTTTCATATATGCAATTTTATCGCTCATTATTGCGCGTGCCTTTGTTTCTTATGTTAAATTTTCAGTTCACTCTGAAATGAAGATGACATCCGTAAGTATAGCATTCAAAACACTTCACAGCTTTTTATAATTTTGTGTCATAAACAGGAAACATGAACATTCATATCATCAGTTGTTAGCATAATGCTAGTTTGGGGTTGACAGAGTGCTTTTTCTTCCCTGTCATTAGCTTTAGAGGTTTGGGTGGGGTTTTCCAGCTCTCTTCTGTGGCCTACGTTATTGTGTGAAGGAAAGTTCAGCAGGAGACGCTCAACACAGATTGGAAAAATGACTCCAGCAGCAGAGGCTAAGCACATGAACAAATAGTGCAACCCACCATTTGGCTCAGAGCGCAAATGGCTGATTTTAGAAAGCATATGGGAGATGTTAAATTTTCCTGCTGGACCTTTTTTCTCCCTCTCTCCCTGAAAGCTTAAGTACAGCTAATGACCGAGATCTTTCTGCACTGGGTAGCAGATGGGCTCTAGTTTTTAAAGGATAGGAAATATGGCAAACACTAAATGCAGAAAACAGTGTCTACTCAAAAAAGGAGACCTTCCTTTTCAGATCTTACTTTATAATATGCACAAAAAAAAGCATGTTTCGGGCTTCCCCTGGGCTGTCAGCACTATATTAATGAGACTTTAAAAATGGAGGATTAAGTCTGTGAGCGCTAGCCAGAAATAGGCTTCATACAACCTGTTAAAATGTTTTAAAATCAATGGCTAAACAGACGTTGTGTCAGGCAAACCGTGTTCTAAACATGAGAAAACTCATTAACAACACCATGGATGTTTGTCATGAAAAGGAGTTTCAAATACTTTAATTATAACTAACCTGAGTTGTCGCAACATCTCCTTCAAACTAAATGATGATACTTGCTAAATGCTGTCTGGTGAAAAGTAAAAAATAGCTCAAACTTTGGAAATAAAATTTCAAATGAGCGTTGCTAGAATGTTAATAGTCTATTACATAAAAAACTGCATACTGCTTACACTAATATTTACTCTAAACATAAACAACATGAGAAAAAAAAACATATATGCTAATGTAATAATACCATTTAACTAAATTCTACTAGCCAGTGATCATTTTTTAGGATTCACTATGAGCTTCGCATTACAAATGCAATGCTGTACTAGATGAGTTTCCAAGCAAGTTTACTATGTCAGAAATTCCATACAAATGTTTTAGTTTACAAAGTATGCATGATAAAATTATTTTTACACATACTGCATATATACACACAAGGCTCTGGGCAAAAAAACCCCATCTGATTAAAAATCATAATTAATAAAGAATAAAGGTTACATTTCAAGCTAGGAAAAAGGGCCTTGTTGAGAACTGTTTTAAATTGTTGTCTATCACTATTAAAACCAATTAATCCTTCCTATTCATTCAAACGTTCCATAAAACAACTGTTGTATTAGTTAATGTTAATATACTAACACGCACAAACAATGAACAATGCCTTTATTAAGGTGTTTAATCATCTTTGCTAATGTTAATGGAAAAAAGGTGTTCATTGTTAGTTCATGTTGACTCACGGTGCAACTAATGTTGACAAACATACATTTTTATTTTAACAATGCAATAGTAAATGTTGAACTACGATTAATAAATGCAGTTCATGTATTATATGTTATAAGTTCATGTTAGTAAATGTATAAACTAACATTAACTGATGAAACCTTACTATAATGCGTGACCAAACAGATTCTTTATGTTGGAAAAAAGGTTCTTCAGATTAATAAAATCTTCTTAAAAAAGGATATCTGAAAACTAAAAATAAATTGGATGCATTTGTAGATGTTTGGAATTTGAAAAAGTATGTAAAAAAAAAACAAAGGATAAAACACAGAGCAGAATTTGACAGCACGAAAACACTGTGATTCAACAGTGAGCTGGAAGTACATGATAAATAATTAAGTGAACTACCAAGGATAGTGATCAATCAACAAGCATAAACAGCTCATAAAAACATCCAAACAGTCTGGGATTAGAAGGCAAAGTACTCCAGGATGTTTGGGCCAGAGAGACGCCCCGCTCCCCATCCACAAACAAGTCCATTTGTTTTGAGAAAGGTGGTTTGCATGGGGTGCTGATCATCCTGAGGGGAAATTTCCCCTGGGAGCAGAGCGTTCGATCACATTGGACAAGCAGAATCTGCCTCATCTGAACCCACCCCACCTCAGCGCATTCATCAGTGAATGTGCCCTACATTAAGTGCTCTGAGAAGCCAAAACACTGGGCGGTTTGTGTTGCTGCCGACTGTGTCCGGAGGGCTCAGACCCCTGGGCTGAAGGGCTCACGCTGGGCTGCTGTCTGTGAGGGTCTGTCTGTAGTGTGCTGATGACCCCTCAGAACCCTTGCTCTCTCTGTTGAGGTCAGTCATCAGCGAGCGGATCGTAATGTTAGGCAGGCGAGAGGGAGGAAGGGTGTCGGGTGGTGTTCAGGAAGCAGGCATTTGGCCCCGTCTGACCTTGGCTGATTTCTCCCCTCTGTGTGTTTTGCTCTGTTAAGACTCTATTTTTCTGACTGCATGCCAGGCCTGATGAGCTGTTACACGACCTGCATTCTCTCTAAAGAAAGCATAAGGCGAGTGCAGGCTCCCCCTGATGCCCTTGAGACCGCTGTTTGGGTCTCGCAGTGTTTGTGTGAACATTAAAACAGCCAAGCCAAAAAGGGGCGATGTATGTTTTCTCGTGATGACAGAGCCGTGGGTGTTGCAGTGTAAGCTTTCAGGCCTGGCCTTCTGGTATACTTAGCCTGCCGTGCGGACAGACAGATCACAACAGCCTTCGCAAGGTATATTTCATTCGTTTCCACTGGAGGGAGGCCATCCGAGCGTCCCCTGCTAGCAAATGAGCAATTTATATAAGCTCGGGTTAAAACGGATATCACAAACCGTACAGAGCCCTGCAGATTATCTCGTTGGCCTTCTAGGAAATGGAAAGTCTTAGGGCAGTCAAAAGATCTCGCCAAACATTTATTCGTCCCAACGTTTATTCTGCTTAAACTGGGCTACGGGGCAAATGGAGAGGGCTGAACTATCATGTCTTTATGCGTTGAATCTAGACTTTACAGAAAGAAAAAAACACACGAGGACAGACAGGCAAGGCAAGGCAAGTTTATTTATATAGCACATTTCATACACAGTGGCAATTCAAAGTGTTTTACATAAACAGGAATAAAATTGAAGTATAAGAAAATAAAAACAAATAATAAAAAAACAGATAAAAACAGATTAAAATGAGTTAAAACAAGTTATAAAAGAATGAAAAGAAAAGAAAGACACAATAGTGCGATCAAATGGAAGAATGGATAGACTAGATAGATGGGTGGAAAGACAGACGGAGAGACTGAAGAAAAGACAGACAGACAGACTGACAGATAGACAGATAGATAGATAGATAGATAGACAGACAGACAGACAGACAGACAGACAGACAGACAGAGAGACAGATAGATAGATAGATAGATAGATAGATAGATAGATAGATAGATAGATAGATAGATAGATAGATAGATAGATAGATAGATAGATAGATAGATAGACAGACAGACAGACAGACGGACGGACGGACGGACGGACGGACGGACGGACGGACGGACAGAGAGACAGAAAGACAGACAGACAGACAGACAGACAGACAGACAGACATTGATAGATAGATAGATAGATAGATAGATAGATAGATAGATAGATAGAC
>CAIGQQ010026964.1:13872705-13890733 GCA_903798035.1 Danio albolineatus | reverse complement strand
AGACAGACAGACAGACAGACAGACAGACAGACAGATAGATGGATAGACAGACAGACAGACAGACAGACACATTACTGAAAGAGCATTCTAATTTTATCCAACATTCGTCTCAGTGATTCACTATATATTATGTTTCAGTCACGAAAGCTTGTTTCTTCAGGGTGAAATTCTCAGAGCATAATATGTTTTTGATGCATAGAAAGATATCCATTCCAAACTATGTTGACACTTTAACAACATTAAAAGTGGTTTATTCCCATAACGTTCACCCCACTTTTTGGGTCCAGAACTAAAAATGACATATGATCAGTGGTGTAAAGTAACAAATTACAAATGCTCAAATGACTGAAATTGAGTAGTTTTTCTCAGGAATAATTTACTAAGTAGTTTAAAAAATGTGTGCTTTTACTTTCCTTTCAGTACATTTTTAGTGATGTATCGGTACTTTTGCTCCACTACTTTCCTTCAAGCTGCAGTCACTTTTCTTTTTTCTTGTCTATGGAGATTGGCTTAAGTAGAAAAATCCATCCTGTTATTTCTGTCCAATCAAATCGCACATAGAAAGTAAATCTCATCATATTGAACTACCTGAAGACATGGGCGCTTTATAAATGCAGCAAAGAGATTTAAAAGTGTCCAAGAAGATTTTCAAAATCTTGACAATGACTGTTTATTTGTCTGTTTGTATGAGAAGATGATGGATGTTTACTGTATGATGACTGAAGTAGACAAAAACTCTTAACCAATAACTAAATGCACTACAGAATGTTACGTTTATACACGCGCATGCACATATTGCATGTAAACGCATGAGCTTTTCCTAATACTCACTATTCATTACTCGTAAGTACTTTTTAAAGGGCTACTTTTAACCTCATACTTTGACTGACATTTACAACAAATACTTTTACTCTACTCACACTACATTTTTGGGCAAGTAATGGTACTTTTACTTAAGTATGATTTTCAGTACTCCGTATATGATATACAATATTCATTATATAGTTTTAAGATTTTTAGGTTTAGACCTTTAGACGTTTAGGTTTGGGTTTAGCATTATACATTAATGTTTTATGTCAGCCTGAAACAAGTTGGATGCATTTGTGATATATTGTGGGATATATGCAATAATGTATTTGAACAAAATGTATTTAACAAAATGTATTTAAAAACATGCTAATTAACGGATTATGAAAATTTAAAAAACGTTTTTTGGTTTGTTTGTTGCACACAGCACAACATTAGCATCCATTCAAATAATAGTTAATTCAAAAATTAAACTGTACTCAGAATTTATTCACCCCGAAATGCTCCAAAACCTTTACGGGTTTCCTTTTTCTTTTGAAAAACACAAGAGAAGATATTTGGAAATATTTTGGAAAGCGTTAACCATTTCTTTTTCTTTATTAGGAAAAAAACAACCCAGGCTCATTCTGAAAACGTACCGATTTATACCATTCTGGAGAAAGCCACATACGTCCGAGGAGCTTCACTTTTTCTGCAATTTTTGCAAATCAACCAAAGGCCGCTGTGTATGTTTTTTGAGATGTCAAATTTTTGTTCTTGCAAGTCCAATTCGCACCTGCTGATCTCGCGTAAATGCACCAGAGACTGATGTCGACTGACTGACTGACAGATCAACTGACCCACCCTCCTTCTTCTCTAAACCCAACCAATAGTGTTTTCAAAAGCACAGATAAACCCGCCCACCCACTTACCTAAACCCAACCGACAGTTTCAAA
The DNA here is from genome assembly GCA_903798035.1 of Danio albolineatus. Lineage (NCBI taxonomy): Eukaryota > Metazoa > Chordata > Actinopteri > Cypriniformes > Danionidae > Danio > Danio albolineatus. The sequence continues at coordinate 13,888,991 of CAIGQQ010026964.1, read as the reverse complement.
AAGCAATCCAGAAAAAGAAAAGCCCTCGCCTGATTTTTATCACGTTTTCAGACTTGACCATATTCTCAAATTGTTATTTACTTGTTTGTTTTATTTTTTGGCCTCTGTTTTTGTTTTACACATTTTCTGGAACCGTTCTTCAACAAACCCAAACCCTGTCTGCCCATGTAAAAAAGGAACAGTGTCATACCCCCCGTAGCTTTCATTTTAAAGATGAAGCCACAAACTTCTGGCCACAAAATTTGTGAAATGAGTAAAGGGCTATGTTTTCAGAATGAGCCAATGTTGCAAAACATAAATACAATGGAAGTCAATGGTTACAGATTTCCAACATTTTTCTAAATTACAGAAAGAAAAAAAAAACTGAAATAGCTTTGTGACAAGTCAAAAATGAGTAGATGATGACAGAATTTTAATTTTTGGGTGAACTAACTCTTTAAGGGGTTAAACATGTATTTAAAAGGAAATTAAATGTATATAAGATTAGAAAACGCAAAACAGAAGCACAAGTCACTAGTATCAGATTCTTGAATTTATTTTATACTGCAATAATCCACCTTAAAAATCCTTAAAAACCAAATTGAAAATGGAACACAGCTGCTGAAATGAAACCTTGTGAAAATCTGATTTAAAAAATCTGATCTGAAGAGGCGATCTCTCATGCGAGGCCTCCAGCATGGCTCACTCACAGGGCATCAGTGGACCCCTGCGCTAGCAAGCAGTCAGGCAACCGTGCCTTCTGAGGTTATTAATGGGCCGAGCAACGTGCAGACTGCAGCCCCGCTGGAAGTGTATGGTAGAATCATCTGTAGCCATGATTAACATGTCTGCAAGAACAACCACACCAAAGCCAGAGTCTGCGCCGGGGACGGCTGCTCTGAGAACAGCCCTTAAATCAAACTCTCATTAATCGCTGGCCCGCCAGTCAGTGGCACCACATGCCCCTCTGAAGCAGAATCAAACCCAGAGTTCTTCCCCTTCCTCCCTTTAGTCTTTATGTCTCTCAATTTCCTTCAATCCGCAGACTCATGGCAGGCGGGTTCACTCTCTTTTTCTCTTTCAGAGTTTGTCTGGGGTGCTTTTAGTCTATTCTGTCTGACAGAAGGTCGTACTTCTGCATATGAAAGCTTCTTGCATCTGATTGACTTTAGGGAAGAATCATTAGTCATGCGTTTTGTTGTCACTATGAAGGGATATCTATTAAAGAGACTAAATTCTGTCATCTATAACTCACTATCATGCCATTCTAAATGCCTGTATGACTCACTCCAAGCCTTCATTTTTGAGCAAACTACTCCGTCAAGACTGAAAAGACTCAAAACATTAATTAATTTTCTAGTAGACATATTTTTATGCTAGCGTAGACACTGAAACGCACAAAATACATAATGACAGATTTTTATTACAGATTTAATGACATTTTTCATATTAACACAAATCGGCAAACGTACAAATCCTGATGAATCATTTTAGACTCATGGAATAATTGAATTATATAATTCATGTTATTGTATTTAATTAATGATAATGACTTTTAATCTTCAATAAATTATTATAAAATTATTTTAAGTCTAAGCTAAAGTCTAAACTGTATAATAGTAAGATTACGTTAAGGTGTCTTTACTACAGTGTAAATACTCATTTAACTACTAATATTAATTAACTTCATGTACTTACTATATAGTTAGGGTTAGAATTTAGAATTAGTTGCATGTAATTATGAATAATTAATTACAAATACTACAGTAAAGCCTCATTCACACTACAAGGGACTTGCAGCGGCAAGGCAACACACAGTCTTTTTATTTCAGCGGAGAGAAATCGATTTCCGGAGACCTCCGTCTACGTGTGTGATTGCGACCGTTGACAACCAGGTGGGCACATAGAGGGACGCGACAAAGTTGAGAATCCTGTAACTTTATGTAAATGAAGAGTGACTTTCTTGAGCGACAGCCAATAAGAGCACCAGTAGAGCTCACGTGATCTTCTCTCAGCTCGCTCAGAGGCCAGTTGAATTCTCCGTGTTGTAGACCTACACAGACCTGCGTTTACAGCATGTCACCATCCAGGGGTGTGTTTCTGAAAACAATCGTTAGCTAACTAAGGTCAGAAGTTTCATCATTACAAACATAGTTCGTTGATTTGGTGTTTCTTAAATCCATCGTTCCAACAAACATTCACAAACTGCATCGCAAACTTGAACGCTTGCAACTAAACCTCTAGAGCTGTAGTTAGAATCATAGTTTCTGTGTTCTGTTCCCGATATCCCCCCTATGCCCTATACATTCAGAACATTCCAACATTTAAACTTGGAATGATCTAAAAAGAAAACATTAAAGTCATCTCTCTTAGGTGTACTTTGCTTTCCAAGTATTTTTTTACATTTCAGTTTTAGCGATCTTCATATTGTCAAGCACTGGTTGACAATTGTCAAGCACATATTGACAATTGCGTAGCCTTTGTAGTGCTTGTTGAAATCATTTATGCCATTTATGCAAATAATAGCCAGGTGACTATTATTTAAAAGCAGAATTTATGTTATGTCTCCAAAGCTTGTGAAAACAAAATATATTTAGCATAGGTTAATGCTTTCATTTATAGTAGGTTATTTATTAGGAAATGTGTCTGTACACTATATGACCTGGGCCTGTTGGTTAGAACATTTCTGCAGTGGTGAATGTGTCAAATTGTAAAAGTGGACTATAAAAATTAAAAAATAATAATAAATAAACAATATCCTTCTAAATAATAATAATAATAATAATAATAATAATAATAATAATAATAGCCTACTGTGAAATAGGCCTACAACCATTAACGATTTATATGATTTATATATGAGATTAGAATACGTGTTAGCTACAGTAAGTGATTTTATATAGAATAGGCTATTCTCAATAATATTCGTAAAGGAAACAAATATAGTTCCTATATGTGTCATTTACATATATTTCGCATGTTTTTTTTTTTGTTTCTTTTAACCAAAACTAATATTGGATTTTTTTATTTAAACGGATGTGCATGTAAAACAATATAATTTGCACTAAAACTATGTTTTTTTTTTCTCTAAAGAAGTAGTTACTATACTCCACCTTGTTTAGAGCGTCATTATGGAGGTTTTAACGTGGTTCAAAAGACGGTTCTGGACAGAGAAACTATGGTTTTGGGGAATCACTGGTGACTACCTCATTCATTTTTCAAATGGTGCATCGTACTATGATCGTTCAGCCGCGAATTATGTCGTTGTTTGGGAAACACACCCCAGAGCGACAGGCAGCTACAAAGTCGCTGCTAGTGTGAATGAGGTATAAGTACATGGACACATTTTTAACAAGGACACATTTAAATGAAGTGTACCAAATGTAATTTTAAGGAATATTGTAATAGTACTATGTACAAACATCTGTATAGATTTAGAATAAAAGCATTCTTAACTATCTTGCTTACACTTTTGATGTTGTCAGTAGGTTCATATTGTAGGTGTACAATCTGTGTATATGCAAAAATGCATGAGCAATTAATGTACAAATACCTTTGAATAAGTTGACATCTATTTTTGCATAATCAGTTCTCAGCAGCTCACCCTGCAAAGACCTGCCAACATGCTCTGCATATTTCCTGTATATAAATATAACCTTTTGACTTGTAAACTTCTGTATTGTATCAAGCATATGTTATCGCCAAAATCCAGAACAATTCATTTAGAGAGACAAAATCTGTTTGTGATTTTTTTGTGATAATAATATTATGGAGTTGAATCAAACCACGGCAAACCAATACCTTAATAATAACAATTAAAAAATCTAGATTGTATTTCTGGCAAAAGTATAAGGCGGTAATACTGAGACTGTCTCACTGAGTTGCTAACAAATGTGCATGAAATACCCCTATTGATAACCTCTGAGTGAAATTCAGCCCAATTAGAGGCACAGCACGGTTCACTTGGCTCTAAGGTATGCTGCATAATTCATCTGAGTTTCAATACAAGAGACCGGCAGTGGAAACAGCTGTTTTTCTACTGAATATAAAACACAAAAGTTGAAATGAGCCATTCCTAAGAGTCTGAGTCTTTTGGTAATGAGTTGTCATTCCCAAGATTTCAAGGAGAATCAAGATTTAAGATCAAGGTTTTACAGCAGGTATGAATGACAATAAGTCTTTCGACAGGTATCAGTCATTAGTTTAATCCTCTACATCCACATCTTACTCAACTTAACAGCTGATACAGTTTTTATTTTTGTATTAAATGAATACCCTTCAAGGTGTCACGGTGGCGCAGTGGGTAGCACAATCGCCTCACAGCAAGTAGGTCACTGGTTCGAGCCTCGGCTGGGTCAGTTGGCATTTCTTTGTGAAGTTTGCACACAGAAGTCCCTGTGACTACTTTGGTAACTCCCCCTCTAAATGTGTCTGTTAGACGTTAACAGCCATAATAGAAATTATATAAGTGGTCAGAAATTAGTGGCAATACAAATTTAGATCAGTTGTCAAAAAATGAAGTCATTTTTCATTTTGGTGCTTTGCAGACTCCCACAGCATGGTCAAATACAGGTTAAACATAATCATTGTTTGATTTTGATTCTGATTTAAAGTTGCTCAAGGATGCCATTAGCTATGTTTCCATCCAACTATATTTTGTATATGCGCATAAAAACGGTTGATGGGAACGCCATGATGTGCATACATTTTGAAAATGCGCATAAAAAATGTGCATAACTGAGTAGGATAAACTTTTTATTTGATAAGAAAAGATGCGCATGAACTGCGATGGAAACACTTTTACCGCATAAATTCCAGTGTGCGCATTAAAAAAAGGTCATGCGATTTTATTCTAAGAGATCATGTGATGATAAAAATGTGTGTAAATGGACAAACCAGCAAGCTGAACACACTGTAATGCATCTGAAATGTTGTTTTGGTCATTCCAAAACGCCTTACCGTTTAAGTAGTTGTGTTATTATATTATTAATGACCTCCAGAATCAAGAGTGTCTGTGCTCCGCATCTGAAACCTTCAAACGCCACCGCGCGTTCACTGTGTGTCAGGATTGCCATCTGAGGCACAAGTCATTTATTAAAAGAAGAAAAGATTGACACAGCTTCTCCTACTGCAGCAAATTACGTTTTTACTGTTGATATTTGGCGCCGGTTAATCAGGAAGTGACCATTTTGTCCGCTTTGACTCGTTGAATGGAAATGCTGCTTTATTCGCATGTCTTTTATGCGATAATCCAGTTCTGAATGGAAACATAGCTAGTGAGATTACATTTTGCTTTTTTGGGGGGTGTACAATCCCTTTAAGTATATCTGCTAGCAATTAGCATCCATAACAAACCTTTTCTTAAGAAAATTAACTGTAGTTTTACCACAAATAAAACAAAACAAAACAAAACATCAAAAAACATGGTTAGTTTTAGTTTAGCTAACCATAGTTTAACCACAGCATTTATAGTAAGTCTGACAATTTAAATGGTAGTTAAAATAGTTATTTCTTTAGTGTAATAAAACCATAGTTTAGTGGTAGCAGGCTAGTGGCTTGCAGTGCTACAAATTCAGATTTAGAAAAAAAGTAATTTAGATTTTAAATAACACAAAGATTATTATGAAAAATTGGAGAAAAATGATTATGATTTTTGTTTGTGGGTGAACTGTTGCTCTGAATGCCCTTGCTAACAGTTAGCATCAATAACATTCTGTTTGTGGCTGGAAAGCAGTGGCTGAAGACTAAGACTGAGACAACAAAGAAATAAAGTATTTTAGATTTTAAATGACATAATAATAGAAGATGGTTACATTTATTTATTTTTTGTGTGTTAACACTACTTCTGATTTGTCTGTTAGCAGTTAACATGATAACAGATTTCACGTAAATGGTCAGGAAGTACAGTATATGACTACAAACTCAAACAGAGTTCAGTTATCAAAAAACAAAGCCATTCATATTTTAAACAACACAAGTGTGAGTAAAAGATGAGCAACTCTTTTATTTGTCAGTGTACTTTCCCTTTAAGCATCCCTGTTCGCAGTTAGCATCCATCACAGATCTCCTGCCTGGTCAGAAACAGTGGCTATAAATTAATACTGAGATAACACCACCCGAGGTGTACTTGAAGTTCATTATACACACACAATGATGAATCATATACTGTGAACCTACACAGAGGCCTGATAAACAGCAATATATGCAAATGACATATATGACATATAAGTTCATATTTGGATTTACATATATAAACTATATCTCATACAGTATATGCTAAATGTATTTTGCAATATTGCAAAAATGTCCGCTTTCATTAAATTTATCATATATACATATTTGTAATTACAATGATTGGAAAATATATGACGAGCTCAGACACAAAACAAAATTTGTAAATAAGCATTTTCTTTTTAGGCTCCTCTGATTAGGTTCAGAAGTTTCATTTTACATGTAAGGAAAAGGTTATTAGCTAGTCAATAAAATATATTTTTTTCAAAAATGTCACTTTAGACAGTTCTTAGGTTTTTAGCAAAGTAGATTTTCTTTTGCGTCAAAACCAGCAAAATCCACTTGTGCTTTTTTTGCAAAACCCTCTAAATCCACCTTTGGGACAAGACAGTGTAATCAGTTGAAAAATCACTAAATATGCAATTAGAAATTATAAATTATTTCACCAAACATAAAACACATTACACAAACATCTCAAATTAAAAATACGTCAATTTATCAAGTGACGGTTCATTCTGCTGAGGTAACCCCAGATAAACCAGGGACAAAGCAGAAGGAAAATGAATGAACAAAATCTGTCAAGTAAGTGCCTTAATCAATAACATTAAAATGTGTAACATCACAATCTGTTGTCATTTCTGATATTTGGGATTTAGATTTAATGTTAGTAGAGCAATGTAAACATAGTAAACAAAGCTTTATTCAAATAATGTAGTGTAAAAACATTGTGAAACATCAATATCTGCACTGTTAGAATTTTTTTTTGCAAAATTTGTACCTTAAGGGGTACAATGGCTTGTCACTGGGGCAGTACCCTCAAGGGTACACCTTTTGTACCCTTTCACATGGGTACATATTTGTACCCTAGCAGTATGTATCGTCCTGGGTCAAATATGTACCTCTGCTGACTAATTTGTACCTTATTTGGGCTATAGTACAATAATTACCATTAAAAAAGGTACAATTTCTATTCCACAGGGATGAATTTTGTACCCTTTAATTTAAGATTTGTACTCCAGACATGTGCATTGTCCATTAATAAAAAAATAATATAATTTATTGAAGTAATATAAATAATGTATAGTTTTATACATTATATTTATCTTTTTTTTTTTTGCTACCAAAGTCAAGTGGCGTTTAGCGGCTTTTGCCAACAAACTGTTATTTCTGGATGTGCTGACGCTGCGATTTAGATTATTTGAAGTAAAATGATTTCTTGAATATGTAGTACGTGCCTAAAGCATTCGCTCAATGTCATTAGCTCAATTTTTATGTTTTTTAATGCCGTTTAGCGTCTTTCGCATCTGAACCCTTTATATATATTTAAGCAGACATGTTTGCCGTATTTCAAAATATAATATAAGTGCTAGCTGCTATAAAAGGGACAGCGGAATCAAAGAATGTTTCAGTAAAGACGTGCAGTGGTATCAGATATACTGTTTTTCCTCTGAGGATGGGTAGGAGTTGTGGTTAGGAGTCTTAAGCAGCCTGCAGTAGTAATATGACAGCTTTAGGAGACATGAAATGCCATGTCACTGACCTATGATGTTACAGCAGAATCTTAAAGACTAGCCTTCAGCAGCACTGTCACCACGGCAATTAAGTGCAAAATAACCTCTCACTTGCTACAGCTTCCCATGGTGCATTGAAGGTCATACGTCATGCTACCGAAAGAGAGTGAGTCGTTGATGTAGAGGGCAAGCAAAAAAGGAAGAGAGCGAAAAAAATGAGACCTGCATTTGAGAAAAGGATAAAAGGAGCACATATGCAATAAATGCAAACGCACAAGGTGTCTAGATCCAGATCATTAGGGGATTCTGAGTACAATATTGATTGTATACCGAATGCGCTTCTCTTTCTTTCTGAACACAGATATCTTCCTTTCTTTCTCCCCACTGTTTCTATTGACCTAACTGCTGTTATTGATCATGTTTTAGGTGCAGATGAATGCACTCTTTGACCTGACCTGCATTGACATAAGCAACCAACACTGCTGTTATCATGTAAAGGAAGCAACTGTCTTTAAGTGGATATGTATATGCTGATCTTTGCATTAATGTGCTCCTAATGCAAGTGAACGTTTGCATTTTGTTGCAGACTAGTCACAGTTTTAAAACATAGAAGAGGTTGAGCTTTAGTGTTGCAGTATGCATTTAATGTCTGGTGTGGAATTAGCATTGCTAGACATGATGACGGCTTCTAGCCAAGGTAAAGCAAGTGCTAAAGATTATTTTATTTTTTTCTACAGCAGGAAACATCCATACAAAGTCAAAACACCTTCTCTAAAATCATATAGCCTTGAAGCATCGCCATCATGGTCTGGTGGGAGCACTTTTAGCTTAGCTTAGCTTAGCTCAGCTTAGCATAAATGATTGAATCAGGAAAGACCATTCTTGCTCAAAATTGTTCCTAATTAAAGCGTGAATCTTCTGTTTGACTTTATTACCAATCTCATTTCGTATTATGAATGAGAGGGTAATTTCTATCCATATAAGCCTAGAAAATAGCAACTTTTAATTTTTCTGTCGGTCTTAGTGCACAATGTAAATATAGAAGTCTCATGCTTTAAATAAAAAATTACCTCTTTGCTAAATTTTTTGAATGAAATGCTAATGGTCTAATCTGATTCAATGATTTATGCTAAGCTAAGCTAAATTAAAAGCGCTCTCTCCAGACCTGAGCCTAAACCCCCTCCCACTCTGTTCTGATTGGTCAAATGGTGCAGTTTGTTGTGACTGGTGTACTACTTAAAGTGCATGTCAGAACCATACCATGTCCATTCCCATATATGAGTTATAGGTACAAGTAAACACAGTGATATAAACAATAACAATGGTGTGAGAGATACACATTTTATTTTGCGTGGCATTCATGTTTAAAATTATCATATTTTACCCAATGCGATGACCATTTTACATTATGTGTGCATATTTGTTCATCAGTCAGTACATTAAATAATATTTCATAAATTTACTTTGTACTTCGACGAAAACAAACGTATGTAATCACACTAAAAAAATTCCTTCATGTTGTCCCAATACAAATCAATTAAGTTAACATTCATTCATTCATTCATTCATTCATTCATTTAATCATTCATTTATTTTCTTTTTGGCTTAGTCCCTTTAATAATCGGGGTCGCCACGGCGGAATGAACCGCCAACTTATCCAGCATATGTTTTACTCAGTGGGTGCCCTTCCAGCCGCAACCCAGCACTGGGAACAATTAAGTTAACATAATTGTTTGTAGTTTGAACATAAAAAATTAAGTTGACTCACCCCCCAAAAACTCAAGAATTGTGTTGATTCATCTGATTTTAAATAAGTAGTTCATTCAAGCAGCAAACTATTTTTTGAGTGCATGTACAGTTTGTACTGGAATATAATTTGTATTCCGTTACTTACGACTTGATTCGAACACTTTCTTGATTTAAACTAATTTGAAGAATTCTCTATATGATTTTTCTATATGATCAGTACAAATAATAACTTTTACATATGTATACTTTTTTTTCCTTTAAACATAAGTTGTAACGTCATGTTAATATTGTAAAAGAAAACAAAACAATAATACAGAAAAAAGGGGGAAGAGGAAAAAAATTAGGGGGAATTGAGGTGTTCCTATACAGTTCTATTATTCCTCTCTTGTTAAAATACTCAATAAATAAATTCCATATTACATAGAAATTCTTAGTTTTATTTCTGAGAAAAAGTCTGAGCTTTTCAAGTTGTAGGCAGAACATGACATTTTTTATCAATGTGTAGCAGAGTAGAGGATCTTTTCCTTTCCAGTTCAGTAAAATCAATTTGCATGCCAAAAGGGTTATAAATCTTATCACTGTACTTTGATTTTTACATAGTTCTGCATCATCACTGACACCAAATATGGCTAAAATGGACCCGGGGTGTATTTGTTTTCCCACCACTTCTGATATTAACTGTAAAACCAAGATCCAATGATTAACAATTTTAGGACAACTCCAAAACGTGACCGAGTGTTGGTGGAGTTTGACTACATCTATCACACAGTGGGTCTACAGAGGGGAACATGAGAGCTTTAATTTAGACAAGTGGATTGGTCCAGCATCTTTGTATTAAACCATGCCTGATACACACAGAACTAGAATGAACTTGTTCTTGTGCTTCCTCCCATTGCCAGTTTTCAATATAGATTTTTTTTTAATCACAAATGACAATTATACACACTAAAAAAAAGATATTATTTGAAAAAAGCATCTTGGTGGCACTTTAACTCTGCAGAAATATCTCTCTGTGCATACTGACTGTAAATGTAAAAACTTTCAAGTCTGCTATGTCATGGAAAATGTTACACACATATGGGAATTATGATTTGGGATTGAGGGTAACATCATAATTCAGCTCAGTCTAGCTTGTGCGTGTGTGTGTGCGTGTGTTAAATGATCCGATGTGCCGGTGGGAGAGTCAGACTTCTGATCCTTTGGCTTTCTCTTTTGCCCGTCTTCCTCTCGGTCTGTCTGAGTGTCTGATAACACCTGAGACATGCTGACATCACCATTTGTGGTTAATGCCACTGCAGAGGGCAAAGCCAGCAGAGGAAAAATAGCACAGACTGGATTTTTTTTCTGCATCTCTCTATGTCCTGAAATGACTGACTCCTATACTGATGTAACCAACAGTCAAGTTGATTCATTTAATATTGCATTTTACTAATGCTAACACATTCAAGCATATTGCAAAGTGTTACCAGTGTTTCTCCCCAAGCACAAAACATGTCTGGAAATCCATAAACAGTTGGCTAGCAAGATCTTTTCTCCTCTCTCTCATTCTCTCTCTCTCAGCAGGCCATGTGCATAAAGCTAATGAAGATGATCATCACAATCTATCTGCACTGACAGTAATGCCTCTGTACCCAGTGACCTTTAGGAACACGCTAGTTTGCTTTACAGCCAGCCTGAATGACAATCCAACAACAGAGAGACACTGGCTGATGCACAACTCTAGTTTCTCTTGCCTGATGACAAGAAAAGAGGAAGGAAAGCCACCTCCACTGGGGAAGCATGTCAGGAATTAATTTATTTTTCGATTGTTTAGATGATTCATGAATCATATTTATTAAAATCACAACAAAAATATTAACAGTTTTAAAAAAACTAGCAAAACTCTAGCATTAAAAATAGTGCCAGTTGCAACATAGGCTCATTCTGAAAATGTATGAAATTAATTATGTACAAATAAGTACGTATGGCTGCATTTTGTTTTTAAAACGAATGATGTGGGGCGGTATGACACCGTTCCGTTTCGCGCTTACCAGCTGACCGCTTACCTTCGTGTACGCTCATTTTTCCCCTGTTACCATTTTGTCCAGTTAGCTTGCTATGTACGTCGGCAGACTTGAGATGCAGAGAGTAGTTGACCATGACGGTGAGGTCTGATATCGAAGAACGATATCAGAAAGCGGGTAAGACAAAAAACTAAATCCAAAAAGTAAAATAAACAAGTAAATAACAAGTTGAAAATGCGGTAAAATCCGAAAACGTGGTAAAAATCAGGCGAGGGCTTTTCTTTTTTTGGATAGCTTATTATAACTGTCGGTTTGGTTCAGGGGAGTGGGTTGTTTGGGTCAATCGGTGCTTTTGAAAACACTATTGGTTGGGTTTAGGGAAGGAGGAGGGTGGGTCAATCGATCGGTCAGCCAGGGAGTCAGTCAGTCATCGGCCCCTGGTGGATTTACACAATAAGAGCAGGTGTGAATGGCAAAGACAAAAACGGCAAAAAAACAACATAGCTCTTGAGGCGTATTTGCTGCTTTCCAGAAATGTATATAGAGGTAAGTTTTCAGAATGAGCCTGGGTTGGTCTATTTACAAGGCTGTTTATTTGGCAACCAATATCTGGTTTAAACTGAAGTAAAAAGAATAAAAGAAAAAAGTGTGTTCAAGTCATCGTATATAAGATCAGAAAAGCATTTGTTTTGTATGAAATTAATGTGCAAGTGTAATTTGCATGTGTAATGGATACTTAAGATTTTTTTTTATTGTTATCATTGGGGGTAGGTGTAGGAAAGGGTTTATTGCTCTATTATGGTTGCATCCATTTGATAAAATATTCTCATTTATAGTCAATGTGGCATATTGTTTAATAATAAAGCATATTACAATAAAAGTGCAAACATCTGCCTCTATTTTTAGTATAACTAGTAGTCTATACAATGTCAGTGAACATAGTAACTGTGTAAGTATACATAACATTTAGCTATTTCCAAAGTGTAAACTGAACCTATTGCTATTACATATTGCTAAGAAAACTGCAATATTACAACATCTGTGTCTAGGAAAATGTTCTATTTTTGCTCTGTGCAAACAGCTATACTGCCAAAATGTAATGGTTAGAACTGAAGCTCTAAAATAAGTGTAACAATTCTGAACTATACACTAAAAGCAGAGACTGAAGTCAATAAATAAACACACTGTCAGAGGTCTCAAAGCCTACAGCAGACTAGTGTAATATTTATTTGTGGGTGCTTTCGGGGATTCAATCTTGAGATAATTAGTGAATTATAGAAATAAAACCCTCAGGCTTGGACAAGCTCTTTTTCACAATTTTTCTTTCTGCTTATTGCTTTTTCCTCTCTTGTCCCCACCATAATAAAAGTCCTCACTGCAATAGGGAACCACATACAATACATTCATTCATTTTCCTTCCGCTTAGTCCCTTTATTCATCAGGGGTCACCACAGTGGAATGAACCTCCAACTCATCCAGCATATGTCTTATGCAGTGGATACCCTTCCAGTTGCAACCCAGTACTGGGATACATCCATACACACTCGGACACACACATGCACTACGACCAATTTTGTTTATTCAATTCACCTATAATGAAGCATATTTTACAGTCACCAGGGCTTTTGCATTAAGATGGTGCCACAGAATGGAAATCTGGATATACACCAGGCATAGTATAATGAAAGGCTTCAATTAATGCAAAAGACATATTGTGGTTATTCTCATGTAAATCTTGGCAAAAAACAGACCAATCAGAACAAAACACAGACTGTTCTGAAGATCCAGAGGATATCATTAATATGATAGGCCACAAAATTACCAAGTGAAATTTCAAAATTATTTTTTTCCCATTATTTTAAGGTTTATCTAAGTTTGTATTAAACATACTATGAATGTGGGTTTCTTATTTTGAAAGTGGGAGAGCCAGCGAGGCTAAAAAGGAGCAGTTTTGTAAAGCAGGTCCAGTGTTCACAACTACTCATAATAACCACCTCAAAGAGGCATAACATCAGTTGTTAGTTTAATGTGTATAATGTGAAATTTGCCACGTATGTTTGTAATGAGGCAACAAACACACATAAGCTGCTTAATAAAAGTGTTTAATGTACACTTATAAATCATGTCATATCACTCTTACTGTCGTTTTTCTTGAGTGAAAGAACTCTAATAATTCCTGTCTGTTTTATATATCACAGCTTCAAGAGTTCACACTTAGCTGATGATTGATTATAAAGCGTATTTGGCATGCTGTCCCGGGAGAGAGCCCTGAGCTCAGAATATCCTTGAGCCCGGGGCTCCCTCCCGTTTAAAGGGCGAGAGGAGAGTTTGAGCTCAGGTAAGTCTCGAGAACTCCCCCCGCTTGTGAACGTGCTGAGATATATCTTAACTAGAGTTGCTTTAAGATGCTTATTAAAGTAGTTGATTTACTTATGTAGTATGTTTTTTGGACGGTGGGAGGAAACCGGAGAACCCGGGGAAAACCCACGCGAACACGGGGAGAACATGCAAACTCCACACAGAAACACCGACTGGCCCAGGGAGAGGCCGAACCAGCGGTGTTCTTGCTGTGAGGCAACAGTGCTAACCACTGGGCCACCGTGCCGCCCTATAGGAGAAAGGGAGGAGTTGGGGTGGAAGGGGGGATTCTTCAAAACGAAGATGACCAGAGTGGGAATCTCTGGTAATTTATAGTGTGTAAGGATTCGTCTGATTGGTGCAATATGCGGAGCTGATGTGGTACCAGCTGTGTTCAATCATAAGCACATGATCCTCTCGAAATTAGTTTATAAATAAACCCCACTTCGAAATACAATTTTAAATAGATCTGTGAAGATCCCATTTGTTGAGTATAATTATTATTTAGCCTATATTTCATTCAAAACAACTCAAGAGCAAACTAGGTTACTCTGGTAGTATAAAGGTTGCTCACTCACTCCTTCTAGCCAAAATAAACCTCTCTACAAAAGAGTTGAAAAGACTGTTAACAAGGCATCTACTCAATTTGTTATAATATTATTTGACACTGAAGAATTATTATTTTGCACATGTGTATTTGTGTACCTATTATGAAGATTTCTGTGTGTGTTGTATGTGTTTGAGAGACAGCAAGCACAAGCTACATTTTCATAGGATAAACCTTTTATTCAATAAGAAAAGATGCGCATAAACTACGATGGAAACACTTTTACCAAACAAATTCCAGTATGTGCATTAAAAAAAGTCACATGATTTTGTTTTAAGAGATAATGTGATTATAAAAACGTGTGTGAATGTACAAACCAGCAGGCTGAGAACATTGTACAGCATCTGAAATGTTGTTTTGGTCATTCTAAAATGTCTTAACCATTTGAGTATTAGTGTTATTATATTATTAATTACCTCCCGAATTAAGAGTGTCCGTGCTCCGCATCACGCCTTCAAACGCCACCATGTGTTCATTGTGTGTCGGCATCGTCTTCTGAGCCGCAAGTCATTTATTAAATAAGGAAAATATTCACGCAGCTTTTCCTACTGCAGCAAATTCCATTTTAACTGTTGATATTTGGCGCCAGTTCATCAGGAAGTGGCGATTTTGTTCTCTTTGACTCGTTGGATGGAAATGCTGCTTTTTTGCACACCTTTTTTTTCACCTGTTTTGTGCATAAATTTATTTCGCAAACCTGGAAACCTATTGACACAAGCTAAAAAAAAGAATCAGAGCAGAGCTCATTAATTTTCATGACCATTCCAAATATGGTCAAAACCGAGCATTTCACTCTAGAGGTAATTCCTGTGGTCATAAATGAGAATATAGAAAAAGTTCCTGGATAATTTGTACCAAAGACAAGAACATTTTATGAAGATTTCTGAGAACAATTTAACAGATTGAAAATAATGTTATCATCATCTAACGTTGAAACCCCATATGGATGTTTTTTTTTCGCATGGGAAAACCATTTCAAGTTATTATTAAAATAAAACACCTGCTTTCCAAAGCTGTTATTTTACAGCTCTGTAGCAATTTTGCTCGGTTTATTATAACAATTATACACAAGATTAAGATTTGAAGGTTCCCCTTGCACTGTAATTGAAAACTGTATCACTGCTCCAAAACATCTTACATATCAATAAAAAGATACAAAGATGTTATCTTGCCTCAAAAGACTGGCGCATGACGTACCTGATTCTCCACACCAGTATTTTTTTTAAAAACCTTTCAAAAACAAGCCAAGCTGATGATAAGAATTCGTCATTCACATAAAATCTACATCAAAGATCGCTCATATCAATCTGACTCACAGAAATGCCTCATCAGCGGCACAGCAAACTCAAACGTCCCAATGACAAGAACGCATCAGAAGCCACAATCTGATCAAACAGGGATTTGATTTGCGGTGATAAGATAAAACCTCTGCACAACCACAATCGCAGGCGGCCACAGTATCTCAGCATTCTCTAGCACCTCTCAGTCTACACACAGGGTTATAAAAGGAGAGAATCTGTGAAAAAAGCTGCTGAGATAAGTAAGCCACATGGGCTGATGATTGTTTTACATAACATAACCAATATATGACCCTAATTTTTTTGTGCATGTGAATGAGGCCACTGCAAGACTTTACTGGAAGGGAGTTGAAGAATGACTCCTTGTCGTGTTTAAGCGTGTTAAACCCTTCGCCCAAGTCTTCTCATTTAAACTGTGGTTTCTGCACTGGTGGCCTATAATCTCTAGGTTCCTTTTGGTTTAATTTGTCTGTGAGGTGGATCGTTTAGCTTCCTGCTGCAGGAACACACACACACACACACACACACACACACACACACACACACACAC
>CAIGQQ010026964.1:13852870-13872605 GCA_903798035.1 Danio albolineatus | reverse complement strand
CACACACACACACACACACACACACACACACACACACACACACGCAAGCCTTGAAAGTTATCATTGACATCTGCTGGATTGCCTGTGAGGGTAGACAAACTTTCTCTTGCTTTGCAGTGCACAACATGTTTATCTGTGAGAAGTAATGAGACTACCCTCATATTACTGCCGAAACTTGCCTTTCTTTTCTTTTCTTTCTTTCTTTCTTTCTTTCTTTCTTTCTTTCTTTCTTTCTTTCTTTCTTTCTTTCTTTCTTTCTTTCTTTCTTTCTTTTTTTTCTATCCATGTACAAACAAGCACTGCACTCAGTATAAGCTCTGTTCTCAAAGGATCTGATTCTGAAATGGTTTGCTCAAAGATCAGATCTCTATAATTCACCCCTAATCTGCTCTGATTGGTCAAATAGAAATAAAAACATACATTAATAAACCATCCATTAACTAACCATCAATTAATAAAGTTCTGGAGTTATGTTTGCCATCTATTTCAAATTGCCTTGCTTAAAACTGCTACAACAACGTTGAATTTAAATATGTTTAAATATAATATAAAAGCTTATGGGGCGCCACGGTGGCGTAGTGAGTAGCACGTTCGCCTCACAGCAAGACGGTTGCTGGTTCGATCCCCGGCTGGGCCAGTTGGCATTTCTGTGTGGAGTTTGCATGTTCTCCCAGTGGTTGCGTGGGTTTCCTCCGGGTGCTCCGGTTTTCCCCACAGTCCAAAGACATGCGGTATAGGTGAATTGGGTAAGCTAAATTGTCCATATTGTATGTGTGTGAATGAGAATGTATGGATGTGTTTCCCAGAGATGGGTTGTGGCTGGAAGGGCATCCGCTGCATAAAACAAATGCTGGATAAGTTGGCGGTTCATTCTGCTGTGGCGACCCCGGATTAATAAAGGGACTAAGCCGAAAAGAAAATGAATGAATGAATGAACAAAAGCTTATGTCCGAGTCACTTTGATCAACTGTAGTGTATCTCCACAAGTCTCCTAAAGTTGTCTAAGATATCAAGTCCCAAAATGCAATTTAATCAGTTTAATAATTGAACAAAACCTGCAAAAGATGAGTGATGATAAGATGTTAATTACCGGATTTATTTAATGCTCAGACTAGAAAATGTTTGCATCAGCTGAAATTGTTTTTGTGGCAGATTCATTGCAAAGCTCAGAAATCTTTTATACATCACAAGTATTTAAAGGAGCAGCATTTGCATGAAAATTTATATTTATTAAAATGTAAATAATGTAGCATTATAAATGTCTTAAATGACATGTCTTTAACTGGTTTAATTCTAATATATAATATACTTTATAAGTAAAAATATAAATTTTGTTAATTAAAAAACAACAACAACTTACATATTATTATAATGTTATTACTGATACACGGCAAAAAATACGGTGTTAAATACACAGTGTGATCTTTTTGGTGTTGTTCAGTGTTAAAACAGTAGTGCATTTCAATCCACGAGTGTGATAGAGCATATATTTAAGAGGTTTTTTTTTTGTATCAAACTTTTAACCCAATTTGCAGTGTGTTTCCCACTAGTGATGGGAAGTCCAGTTTTTTTACTCAAACTGGTTCTTTCGGACAAACAGTGATCAAACCAGTATGTTTTACGGGTCTTGATTATATAATAAATTATAAGCTATGATAAATTAATTCTCATCAGAAACAGTACAGTATATGCACTCATTAGCTTATATACACATGAACTCTGTGAGTAATGTACAAATTTAATATATTAACTTTGAACACTCCAGTTTGATGTATAATAAACTCTTATTGTTTTAAAATGAACTCTGTGAGTAATGTACAAATGTCACACTTTAGAAAGTGTTATTTTAACTCCAAAATGGAGGGAGTCATCTGTACACCTAAGGAGTGCTAAGTTAAACACAAATTGAGTTAAATGTACACTTTTTGCTGTGTAATAATAATATAGTAATTGTATGTTTTGTTTATATTTTTGATTCATGTCAAACTTTGTTATGATATTGCTATTTATACTATATTGTATTAACAATTATTTGAGGGTGAGTTTAAGATTATGAGCCCTTATTATGATTGAAACATAAACATAATTATTAGCGAGTAGTAATAGACCTGCCTGATCACTACCAAAACTTTCTCTTTCTCTATATCTTTTATCTTTATGACTTCTTTTCTTTCTTACTTTCCATCTTTTTCAGTCCTTTTTCTCTGTCTCTCTCTTTGCTTCTATCAACTCAGTATTCCAGTAACCTATCCCTTCCCAAACATAAATGCAAAGCCATTACAGATCTGAAAAAAGCCACAGCCTGACATTGGATAAACACAGGCCTGGCATGACAGGGCAGATTTCCTCCCTCCTAGTGCCCCCAAAACCTGAGCAAACAGAAAGCACCAGCAGCTCCATGAGTCAGCAGATGAAAGACATTGAGGGGCATACATCACTCAAGCATACTTCGGCGTGACGGTAACATACACTAAAAGGCAGTGTGTGCTTTTAGGACAGAAACAGGTTGCACTCATCAACCTTTTTTTTTCTGAGCTGACAAATAGAGAAACATGCCGGTTTTCTTTGGTCTGTGTGTGTTTTGCGTAGGAGATTTGGAGACCACAGGTGCTGAGAAGATCAAAAGGCAAGGGAAACTCTGTGTTCTTTGTTTCTAAACATGCCCAGAAACCTCTACAGTCAAAGTACACTAATTTTTCAGTTCTTTGACACCAGAATGAGAGGAAGAGGAAGAACCGAGGCCCCTCAGGACAGACAGATCTTTAAACTTCATGTTCTGTTGAGACTTTACTGCTGTAATGTTTAGGGTCACAGAGAATGAAATGACATATATGTGTTGTTAATGAGAGTTTAGACAAAAGATTTAATCCAATTAATGAATAAAATAATTTCTATTGACATGGATACACCAAACACAAGATGAAGATTGATCTCCAGTGACTGTTAAGTTTTGGAGTGCACATGGAGAGGAAAGGACTGTTTAGCTTCCCTCATTAAGTAATTTATGATTAGGCCCACACGGAACCTCCGCGCGCAGAATTCCGCCGATTTTTAGCCCATCATTGATTCTGTGTATTTACTGGTGTAAATGTGTGTACATTTATTTTTATTCAGTTTTTTAATTAATTTCAGTATAATTATTGATTAATATGAAAATGTTCAGGCGCCACGGTGGCCTAGTGGGTAGCACGTTCGCCTCACAGCAAGAAGGTCGCTGGTTCGAGCCTCGGCTGAGTTTGCATGTTCTCCCCGTGGTTGCGTGGGTTTCCTCCGGGTGCTCCGGTTTCCCCCACAAGTCCAAAGACATGTGGTACAGGTGAATTGGGTAGGCTAAATTGTCCGTAGTGTATGAGTGTAAATGAGTGTGTGTGGATGTTTCCCAGAGATGGGTTGTGGCTGGAAGGGCATCCGCTGTGTAAAAAATATGCTGGATAAGTTGGCGGATCATTCCGCTGTGGCGGCCCCGGATTAATAAAGGGACTAAGCCGAAAAGAAAATGAATGAATGAATGAAAATGTTCATATGATTTATTCACAATACAGTTTGTGAAGTAATACTTTATGTCTTTTAGTAGAGATGTTGTACGAGAGACTTGCTTTGTTTACTAAATAATGTGGATTTAATTGGATTCGCATTGTAAACACTAAATAAAAGTTAAAAAGCTATTCATTTTTATTTAATATATTAGGGTTTTAGTTATGATACTCCCAAAATTATTCTGCATAAATCCACAGATTTTTAACAAAATTCTCCGCAGAAATAGCAAAAAATGTCTGCAGATTCTGCCCTATTTATGATCAAATTTAGTATCTAAACTTTTATTATTTTTGTATTTTCTCATTGGAATTTTACTTGGCTTACCTGTGCCCATTCATCTGTACTCTTACGATATATTTCTATATCATCTGGTTTAAAGTTTACATCTTTTGTAACACATTTGCTTCTTGATTTTAGTTTTAGTTAGCTGTAAACCCTGGATATATAAATAGTAAAAAACACCCCACATGGAAAGAACCTATATAAACACATATGTTTTAATATAGGTTTTGATATAGGTTTTTAATATATGTGACATATTTAAAATTTGACATTTATCTGTATTATATGTCTCACTTATTTGCCATTGATAAATTCCATAACATGCCAATTACATGTGATAACAATTTCAAGTGTTTGCACATACATATTTTTTTGCATTTTTTTTTTAGCTAGTTCTTAGCCTTGATAATAGAAAATATGAGCTAGGCATCATGTACGACAGTTGCCAAAGTGATATATGAGGTATATAGGAGACATATGTATGTACATACAGTATAGGGCTTATATGTGGATACAAAGAAGCAATACAGAAGACCTATATGGCCTGTATATGCACATATCTGCACCTCAATTTTGCCTATATGTAGCATATGTATGCATATATGCAGTGTATATTTTATCATATATGTGCATATATACTGTATATAGGTTTCATTTATGGGCAAATATCCTCATATAGGTTGTTTTCATTGTGAGACAAACAACAACAACAAAAACATATATATGGTCAATAGTATTATCTCCCTCAACAATTTCTTTTTCTATTGCTACAGAACAACAAACTCTTGTTGTCCAATGACTTGCCTGAATAATCCTGCCTGCCTAGTTAACTTAATTAACCTAGTTAAGCTTTAAATTTGCACTTTAAGCTGAATACTAATCTCTTGCAAAATAAAATATAATGTAACGTGATAGCAAAGACAAAAGAAATTGGTTATCAAAACTATAAGGTTTGAAAAATTAGAGTATATATCTCATTTAAACAGCATTTAGGAAATATCTAAAAAAATTTATTAACATGAATTAACTAAATTAAAGTTTACTTTCACTTTATAAAAAAAATATCACGCGGTAAAGACACCATACTTACAATATTCCATAATTGATTTAACTCATTAAATGATTTAATGAAATATAGTCAACTTTAGGCGAC
Organism: Danio albolineatus; assembly: GCA_903798035.1. Classification (NCBI taxonomy): domain Eukaryota; kingdom Metazoa; phylum Chordata; class Actinopteri; order Cypriniformes; family Danionidae; genus Danio; species Danio albolineatus. Next base: position 13,867,633 of record CAIGQQ010026964.1, on the reverse strand, counting down.
ACGGTGGCTCGGTGGTTAGCACTGTTGCCTCACAGCAAGAAAAGTCACTGGTTCGAGTCCCGGCTGGGTCAGTGTGGAGTTTGCATGTTCTCCGTGTGTTCACGTGGGTTTCCTCCAGGTGCTCCGGTTTCCCCCACTGTCCAAAGACATGTGGTATAGGTGAACTGAATAAATTAAATTGGCTATAGTGTATGTGTGTTGTTATGAGTGTTGTTTCCCAGTACTGAATTGCAGCTGAAAGGGCAACCGCTGCGTAAAACATGTGCTGGATAAGTTGGCAGTTCATTCTGCTGTGGCAACCCCTGATGATTAAAGGGACTAAGCGGAAGGGAAATTAATGAATATTAAACTTTACTCTTATATACAATACATTTGTAACAATTTATATTTTAATAATTAATTAATCTTATTTGTAAAATATATTGAAAAGTATTGAGCCCCCTTGCCCCAAAAGTACTTAAAGGTAGGGCTGGGTATCGAGTTCGATACTTTTTAAGCACCGACCGAATCGTCTCGATACTATCGAGTATCGAAAAAATCATTTTCGTTCGGTACCAAATTTCGATACCCAAGGGTATAATCTTGTCAACGTCAGTGAGCTAGAAAACCTGCGGCATCCCTTAACATATGCCCGGATCAAATGCTGGTGATTAGCCTGAATCAGCCTGCTGCGAGGCTGTCTTGAAAATCAATAGTGTACGGCAGTATTACGCCCACTCGCCCAGAGCTTGTCAAATGTGAGGCTGTAATGCGTACACTACACTTTAAAGCATATCATAAATTCAACGCAAACAATGTTTAGGCGATCAAAAGTATGGCTACATTATGCAAAGATTGGCGGCAACAGCGTGCGATGCAATATCTGTAAAAAAGTTATCGCGACCAAAACTGGCAACACGTCTAATATGATAATGTGGCCGTTTAAGCGAAGTAAATTAAAAGAAGAGACATCAAACGCGGGATGAACACTTTATGAATCGATCGCTTTATTTTCCTCCTCGGCACACATGCTTAAAGGGGAAACACACCCCGTCACTTTTAGCTCTCTTAAAGGGGAAAAACAAGCACAACTCGTGAATGCTGTCACATGTATAAATGTATGCGCCACAATAAAACACCTCGCAGTACACGGAATTAATTTACGAGCAGAAAGTTGCTCCGTGTTTGACTGCAAGAAGATCACGCCAGCGCAGTCATCATCAGCCTCAGTATTTTCCTGACTTCAACAATGTGCCCAGCACAAGCGTCCTCCGTGATAGGATAACTGCGCGATGGCTGGGGCTCCGAAATGTAAACAGACATACAATACTAAAATGCTTTGAGGTTAACAGTAAATGATGAAGTTTACATTAAACTTATCTTATTTAAATGTCCACCCTAATGTTGTTCCAAACCCATAAGATCTTTGTTTACCTTCAGAACACAAATAAAGATAATTTGGATTTAATCCAAGAGCTTTCTGATCCTCCCATAGATTTACTGAATATGCATTTTTCAATGTCCAGAAAGGAACCAAAAACATAGTCTAAATAAGTCCATGTGATAAAAGTGGTTCAATCATAATTATATGAAGCTGCAAGAATACTTCTGTGCGCAAAGTAAACAAAAATAATTTCAATAAATATTCAACGATGTGAGGATCAGAAAGCTCTTGGATTAAATCCAAAATATCTTCATTTGTAGATAATTAATGACAGAATTTCAATTTTTGGGTGAACTAAACCTTAAAGCAGCAGTAAGCCTCACAAATACTTAAAATTGATTGACTTAAAACTGCTTGAACTTTATTAAAACTGTTTGCACTAATATATTGTGTCAACTACACTTTGTTCATTTTGTGCTTTTGTTCTTTGTTTATTGGTCTTAGAGATAAGCCTGCTGTGAAAAGTGTCACAAACATCCTGAAAAAAATAAAACCAAAGTTTCTCTGAGATTGTGTTATGTAATCTTGTTAAAATATATTTCTTAAAATAAAAGTATCGAAAAAAGTATCGTTCGGAATCGGTATCGAATTCAGGGTATCGGTATCGGTATCAAAAAATTTGGAACGATACCCAGCCCTACTTAAAGGTTAAAAAAAAAACTCTTTGAACCTAAGGACTGGACATTAAACACTTTAGGAAGGATCATTACCAACACTGACATCATGGAGTGACATAAATTAGAGAAATTCATCAATTACAAGTCAGTTCTCACCTTCATAAGTAACCCCTGTGAAAGTTGTGCAGGTGGCCAGCATGTTTGTAACACCTGGACCAAAAGTGCCTTTTCCATTCTCTTTCTGACACTCAGCAGATGCGGTCAGGAACTTGAGATGTTTAATCCTTTCATACATGAGCTACTGTGTGAAAGACAGCAACGCTGTTGTGTTTAAGCCCAGTTCTTAAGACTCGCAGAGAAAAATGTGTGAGAGTGTTGTAGCTCGTTCAACAGTCTGCCTGCTTTCCTTTACCCTCTCTCACACTTCACTATTGTACCTTGCTTGCAGAACCACGTATTAAAGCCTGCAGCTCATTTTTTCTCCAGATCAGATTTCTCAGAACACAGATGCTGTGGAAACACACAACAAAAAAGGCTTTTAAAATAATGCATTTGTTGATTTCCAGGTAGGAACCAGCCTCCAGGATTCCAGTTTGACCTGACCTATACAAACAGCTTTTGAAAAAACTATTTAGCTGAGAAGTCAATGCATGAAAAAGCTTGCATTTGTGACAGGGAAACAAGACACGCCATGTTTGTTTTGGGGGGAAGCGTGATGCTAGTTCACCAGAGTCATCTTTACTGTGTGATCAAATGAGGAATGCTTTTTCTCTCTCTCTGCCTTTATAGTTTGAATTATGCTGGTAAAGTATCTTATTATGACATCTTATTCCCTGGTCCGAACACGTCTACTGGCTTTGATATGGGCTAAGATCGTGTCATAATGAGATGGCATCACAGGAAAGGCACCAGAAAGGGCCAACATCTGAGAAGCCTCTGGAATGGAAAGTATTCACCACTAAACCAAAACATCAGAGCCTGTAATCACCTGCCTTGGAATAATGTTTATTGTTTTTCCCCTCATATTAGCAAATTGGATGACAATGAAAGATACGATAAGGAGACCATGACTGGGGGAGTGCGTAGTGTCGGAGGCTGACGTCAGATCGGGTTCGACGTGTACATGCATAAATGCTGCCACTCGTTCAGACGACCTCACAGTGACCCACACACACAATCACTCACCAACTCTTTCATTTGCAAAAAACTCAGACAGACACAAACATATGTAGACATATTCAGTCTCTAACCAATTCTGCCCTGTCAATAAAGCACAGATTAAGACGTATTTGGAGCAGTGTTTATATTTGCTTGCATGTTAGCCTTAATTAGCCAAATCATTATGACCACCTTCTAATTTTTCTATTAGTCCTGTGCATACTACCAAAACAACAATGGGCCACAAAGGCACTCCTCAACGCGTCCTGTGGTATCAAAACCTACCACCAAGGTTTTAGCAGAAGATTCTTCAAGAACTATGGGCCCTATCATACACCCGGCACACTAAGTCGCAAGATGCGCATGGTGCAATTTGTTGCTATTTTCAGACCAGCATAACCCTTCACATTTTGCACCATGCTGTTTAAATAGCAAATCCATTCGCACCATTTTGTGTACTCATGGGTGTTCTGGTCTAAAAAGACGGTGTGTTAAACGCATTGTTTGCTTGTTGCTATTTTGATGAACTGAAATAGACCACGCCATTGACCAACTATAAACTGGTCTAAAGTCCACCTGTTGCATTTTGTAGACGTATGCATCACCATATGGGGCATAAGAATAAGACGTGTGTTTGGATATAACTCAGTTTTTTGACCACACTTCATTATTATTGTTCATTTATTCGCTTGCTGGAAATTAGAACTGAATTTAGAAATTAAATATGTAGGCCAATGGTTGTCTTCAGTGGAGTGAGTTTCCACCATTTCCTAACCCCACGAAAGTAAAGGAGTAAAGTAAATAGTAAAAGTAAAGAGAAAGTAAAGAGGCCGATTGGAAGAGGCCCATTCTTTATCCTCACGCTGCAGATGGTCTGTTTAACTGTTTTCTCGCTAGTAAACTGTTCAGTTTTTCCATGTACAAAGTCCGTGTAAATAGCAAATGCGCAATGGCACGACACAACTGACTCTTAATGGGAATGGGAGATGATACTCTTATTGGTTTAAAGATTGTTATTCTCAAAACACACCTATAACTCATTCAGAGAATAAGCACAACCCTGTTAGACCATGCGCTGGGGCACAAACTACATTTTTCCGTCCTTAAAATAGCAAAAGTGGATTTGGACATTCCCTTAATGCTTTTGCGCCATGCGCCTTAATCTTTGTGCCTAGATTGTTCAAATAGAGCCCTATAGGTTGAAACTATTTTCCGCATCACTGACAAGATATTTCGTCAATTAAGAGACAATGGTTCTAGTATTAAGGTAAGGAAAGCCTTAGCGCATGCCCAGAATGGGTTATGGGATTTCTTAGTCTCTGGTCCTCCAGGTTTGATCAGAGAAAGTGTAGACAAGATTACATGTAACAATGAAGTCGTATAGAGTTGAACAGGCTGTTGTTGATGGAATTTGCCTTTTTTTTTTACACAACAACAGCATTTTTGTGACTTAAAATGCAAGAATGAAAACAGATTACAAAGTGGATTTTTTTTAAAATGCTGCTATTGTCAAGTTTGTGTAAAAACCTAAAAATTATATTCTTTGGCAATGTGGATGCATAGTACATATTTATGAAGGTATAAATTAACGTCAAGCATAAACAAACACACAAGCGTAAATATGTTAAAAATAAATAAATAAAAAAGGCCCTTTAAGGCCCTTATATCACATATCATATATGGTTGGTTGCTTTACATGTCAGTCAGATGGTCTCTGGGTGGTCCTTGTCCAATGAAAGGTACAACGGAGTCCAGACCTTCTGCCGTCAGTCTACACAAGACTAGGTTCTTGTCAAATTGATGTCCATATGTTTGACCACAGGCAGGGTTTCCCAGTACAACACTGTCCAGAGGATTCGTTTAATAAAAACTCTGACACAGTCAATTCAAATAATATATTTTCTGTGTGTCTGTCTGTCTGTCTGTCTGTCTGTCTGTCTGTCTGTCTGTCTATCTATCTATCAATTTATCTGTCTGTCTGTCTAATTAAAATCATAACAGACATTACAAAAACAAGAAACAATTATTGTGTGTACATCATGCTTATTACCAAAAAAATAAGCACACACACATATTAATATAAAATATTTTCATTATTTAAAAATTCTACACATTTGATTTCATTTGGGAGCTGTTCTAAAATCACTCAGAGGAGGGGCGAACACAAAAACATGTAAAGTATCTAATGTGAAGGAGGACCATGAACATCCACAATGACAAAAGCTCTGTCAATCATGCGTAATTAAACACTGCGGCGCAATAAGAACAGTGCAGGCCACTAAAACACCTCTTCGCTGAGGCCTCGTAAGTGCAAGTGGCCCCGACTCACTCACCAGTCACGGGCTGTTTATAACAGTCCCCATTAGGAGCCAATCTCCACTAGAGAAGCATGCAGAGCGCTCGGGCCACTTATCGAAAGACCTCTGGAAAACTTCAGCCATTAGCATGTGTGCGCATGATGATTTGTAGCGCAGGAAGAAGAGGGAGCGTTAGGGGGGAAAAGGGGGAACATGGCAGACAGCTCCTTTCACAAGATTGGACTTTAAACCAGCCAATTAGTCGTTTCACACATTGGGAGCATTGTGCAGGTCACACATTAATTTGAGAAATGAGCAGGAAAAGTGGAAGCTGGTGGTGTGGAGAGAGAGCGAGCGAGCTAGAGAGAGAGAGAGAGAGAAAGAAACTGCTGCTTTAATTATAGCGAAATTGCAATTCACAGATTTCCAACCTCTCTTTTCTATTTCTCCTCCTCTGTCACAGCATATTTCACCCCAAAAAGTGACAGGCTTTTCTTCAGCTTTGAATGTCCTTCATTGCTTCTCTGTTTGCTCTTGTTAGCAGAGCTCCAACAAGGATTTGACAGCAAGTAAATTCTCAACTTCTCCTAATTTGACAGGGAATCCGGTGATCTGTATGCAGGGATTTTGTCATGCATTTTTAACTGTATGCACAACTGCTTGTGTGTTCAGGCCTGTCTCTGTATGTTCCTATACGTGTGCATGTGCTGGCATCTAATTAACGGTAAAGCTCGGGCTTACTGTCTTGGTGTATCAAAACATGGGGAGTTCTTTCTGCTGCATTGGTACATTAATGAGAGTAAACAGCATGGGAATAAAAACTATTTTTTCTCCTGTCTAAACTATTATTGTATTTTTTTAGGTAGCTGAGGCAAGACATACAGTGGTGCAGGGCGCAGATAGTATTTCATGTGTGTGTTTTTTTTTTACTAACCACACGTTATCCAGATTAATCAGGCTCTAGGTGCACTGAAATAGCATGGAATTCGTTTAAGCAATATTTAAATTAAGCTGCACAGCTCTTTTCTATGCAAATGAGGCTCATTATAGATTGCATCGCATTCACAAAACTCGACGCTGATTGCCTGGTGCAATTAATGTTGCTGAAACTGGGCGGTAAACTGAATTTTATTAAAAAGAGACATTTGCGTACATTTTTAGTCATCGTGGCAGCAGTAATGCATCAAATGATGATCAAATTATTACATATCATAAAATACAGGAAGAACAGATGAGCACACTTTATAGATTGTAAAGTGATGCTTGGGTTGCAGTGTTTGTGCATTGCTGCATTTGCTTTGAAGGTATTTTTAGTCATCTTTAATTGTGGAAGAATGAAACAAACACACAAATTATTAAAGAAATAGCAATAGACACTGAATTGAATATAATGTAAAAAAACACAACATGTGTATATACATTAATTTACCAGTACAGTACTGTACAGTACAGTACACATACTGTAACTGCAGATTTTGCTGTGGTTTCTTCTACAGTTTAGGAGAAACATCTTTTCTTTAAAAGGGCCTATTTATACTTGGTTTTTACACAACAACAATGTGCTAAAAATAAAATTGATTTAAGTATTTCATTTTAAGTATTTATTTATTTATTGGTGAATTTTGTGTGTTGATAACAATGTTGTCTAAGCAATCTCTAGTCACACAGAACCATGAAGATGACTAGAAATGCTGTATTATGTATGTCAAGCAAATAGGTGCCAATGGCACTCTGTGAAGTAACAAGTAGTAATTTTTTTTCTTGTATTATTTAATATTTTCTATAGGATGCTTTACAATATTTTATTTATGCATACACATTAGTTTGGTCAGTACTGAAGCCAAATCTTGAGCTAATCTAACAAAATAACTTACAATAACAGTCTAAAATGACTACACCCAAATGTACGTGTTAGGGAAAAATATTAAATAAAAATTTTAAAAAGTTGAAAGAATGTGAAAAATTAGGAGAAACAATTTTTTTAAAATAAAATTCAGTTGAAAATGTGTAGTTTGTCATTTCTTTTGCAATATTTCGCTTAAATTTAAATGCATTATATTTATATTTCTAAAGACAACTTTCACGTCAGTCACTCTCAGTGACTAAAATATAATTTTAATAAATCTGTTTTTTTTAAATGCAATAAAATATATTACCTATATTTAATGAGAAATGGACAAAAAAATCATCAATACCTCAAAATGGTGTGTACTCATTTATGCGGTGCACAGTACAAACACATGACATACCAGTTTTCACATAGGCAATAATGCTATCGATTCCAAAACTGACACTTAAAATTTTATTTTTTAAAGTTTGCACTAAAAAGGTCACAATAAATTGCTAAATACAAAAAGGTTTTTTCTAGTTCAAATCCAATTTTAGCCAACAGTAATGTCTTAGTGACCCCTCATTATCTGGTGCCGCATTACTTCTTATGCTCTTTTAAAAACATTTGGGGGGGGGAGGGGTACAGTACAATAGTACATCATTAACATCATGAATACAGTTATTTGCATCCTTTCACACATACGTTTAAAATACTCCCACTGACCCCCTGTGAGAGTTTTTAATGTGACCATTATTTAGATCACAAATAATGCCTGATAATTTAGGCATAAGAATATTGTGAAATATCTTTTATTCCAATTATCAAATATATGGAAGAAAATCTATTGTAAATTAAACAGCTCATTTAAAAGCTCATTAAATGGGGGATCTGTGCCGCATGTTAGTCAGTGATGCAGCAGACAGATCAGAGCTGCTGGATTTACAACATGTTAATTCATCAACTTCAACTGAAATACATGAGTCAGTAAGTAAGTGGCTGTTTATTTAGGTTTTACTAGAACGTATGTGTATTTAAATGTCTACAACCCAAAATAAACATTATAAATAAACTGATAAATTGTGATTTATGACAAGGATCTTTCAGTTTAAGCCAACGCAGGAAAGCTGATTTGAATTTAAGGGCTGATCACATTTGAATCACACCGGTGTGATCATATGGTCCATAAATCAGCCTAGACTGATCACATCAGTGATTGTACGTGTAAAAAAGATTCATTTGATGTGCAATTAATTTCAGGTACTCATTCATTCATTCATTTTCCTGCAGCTTAGTTATTTGTCAGGGGTCGCCACAGTGGAAGCAACTATTCCAGCCGCAACTCAGTATTGGAAATCACCCATAAACACTCATTCACATACAATTATACACTACGGCCTGTGTGCAGACTCCACATAGAAGTGCCAACTGGCCCAGCTGTGACTCGAACCAGCAACCTTCTTGCTGTGAGGCGACAGTGCTAACCACTGAGCTGCCAATTTCAGGTACTAAACTAGTTAAAAGAAATCCATCCAAATAAAGAAAGATACTAGCAGTCCTGCTTCAGTTTTAGCGAATTCCCCTCATGGTCAGCTATCAGCTTCTGTTGCACCCAGAAAAAAATACAATGTACAATGCTACAAAGACAAATGATTGTTCTCACAGCGCATTTATCTGCAAACTCGTGGCAGTGCGGCTCCACTGAGGACCTGGAGAAAGTTTACATTGCGGGAGAACGAAGCATATATTCCAGCCGAATCAATCTAATCAATCCAGTGGACCACACTGGCTCTCTGGCAGAGGAAAGCAGAGGAAATATAGATTGTTCAATTATGTTGTCAGATATGAGAGCAGAGAAAACAAATAACCCGAATCCATAAGTGCCTGAAAACTTTAGCTGGGTAATATGTGTGCACATTTAAGAGCATTCCGCCATTATCTTGGGCGTTTCGCATGGTAAACACAACACCAGATGTATCAAAAACCTATTAAGGCTTAAGAACGACTATATAAGAGGAATATTTACATCAATTTGCGCACTTAATAGGCATGAAAATGCAGAGCTGTCATATCTAAAGCACACCGGCTCATCGTATTTCCAGGAATAGACTGACTTGAGGGCTGCACTTAAGCGCACACTTCCAGGTTAAAAGTCTTGGCATCTTTGAAAGCTCTGTGTCACCGTCGCTGTACGCCCATTCAAATATTGAAATGTTTATTTGAGCACATCCATCTATCAGTAAAAAAACCTGCTTTGAGACCAGAAGCTGCAAATTGATCTCGCTTTGAAAAGACGAGTCCTCTGCTGTCTTTTCAAAATGGTAAGAAATATAAGAGTTATTCGATGGCACGGTGTGAGAATAAAAGCACACCTGAGTGATTGACAGTGATAGCTTTTGGCCACTGAAGGTAATGACATCTTCTTCAGTGGCTTAGTGCTTTTACAGCAGCACTGAATGCTTATCAGTCAAAGCGATCAGCAGGAAGTAACAGAAAGCCAGGCTTATCTGTGTTTTGGTCTGGAGCTTTGGGGGAAGGGCCGAGGAGGCGAGGAGGAGGTTTGCAGTTGGTCGTCCTGTTTGGGGTGAAAACATGCCACAGGGCGCCAGACTTGCTGAGTAAAGCAATACTTGTGATGGCATTGCATTGACAAAGATATGGTTGCATATTTTGATGATCTCTTTAGATATTTGGTTGACTAGTAACTTTGCATGTTAACATGCAGTCGTTAGTAGACTGGCTACTGTTTGTGCACACTGTAAAAAATATCTGTTAATTATCAATTTCCTGGTGGTCGTGATTCATGGGTGTTTTCTGTTTATTTACACTTTCAAATTGCATTATGGGAGCTTAATCTCTGCCCTGCTTTTGATGTCAAACAGATTAACGAAGTGGCTTTTATTGAAGTTTTACATTATATATTGTCTGTGTTGATCATATGAATAATGCATAACCAATATTTTTTTACAAACATATTACACTGTAAAGAATGTCCATGATTTCAACATTTTAATGGTCCATTTGAGTATTAGCAGACTGTCTTGTTAAAATCTGTTGATACTGCTTCTAAACAGACATTTAACTGACAATAAGAAACACAAGTACATGTCAACTTACACTAACCCTAACCCCAACCCCAACTCTAACCCCAACCTAACAGTCTAATTATAATCTAATGAGAATTAGTTGCAATGTAACTTAAATTCAACAAACGGACCATCAAAATCAAAGTGTGACCGTAAACTGTTACAAACAAAACTGTAAAATACTACAGTAAAAATCTGTAATCTGGTTAACAGTAAGTTTCCTTACTATATGCTCTAAAATAAGCATAAATTGATATTTGTTGTTGTTTTTGACATTACAATAGTTCTGCCTAGCTGTTTTCTCATCAGTTATGCACACTAAAGTTTAATGTTCCATCTAATGTTGATTAATAATGTTTATTGCATGACTTCAGTGTCATCCATGCTACCGTGACTGTGTTTAATATTTGTGTGAATGACACTGAGGCTTTCTACATATCATTATATCTTTCTCCTGCAACGTAGGTCATAATACTTCAAAACGGTCATTACCATTGTGTAAAAATAATGTAATAAGGTAGTTACAGTAAAATCCTGCCAATCACAGCTGACGGTTTTGTTTATTCTGTATGTATATTACTTATTTTACAAAATGTAATTTTAAACTACTACTAATAAAAGACACTTTGTGTGGTTTATTTATAAACTAATTTTGAGAGGCTGGTCCCGCATTAGCTAACACATAATGCACCGATCAGATGAAGTCACTATAAATAACCAGTTTCTTGCCTCAGTTATCTTTATCTTGAAGAATCCCCCATTTCCACCCCACTCCCCCTCCCTTTTCTTTGATAGGGCAGCATGGCAGCCCAGTGGTTAGCACTGTTACCAGGCCAGTTGACATTTCTGTGCGGAGTTTACATGTTCTTCCCGTGCTCGCATAGGTTTCCCCTAGGTTCCCCGGTTTCCTCCCACCGTTCAAAGACATGCGACATAAGTGAGTTGACTAAACCAAATTGGCACCGTAGATGAGCTCTAGTGTGCATCATATCTCTCTATAGCAATTCCTAACTCATTAGCCATAAATAAGCAGGGGAGTTCTCGAGACCTACCTGAGCTCAAACTCCCCTCTCGCCCTTCAAATGGGAGAGAGCCCTCGGATTGAGGATCTTCTGAGCTCAGGGCTTTCTCCCAGGACAGCATGCCAAACACACTATATTATCAATCCTCAGCTAAGTGTGAACTCCGTTGTTGAACAATGTTGTCGAACAATGTTGTCGTACAAGATGCACTAAATTAAAAAGACAAAACAAAAGGGAAAGTAAACCAAAAAAGCATATATAAATCACAAGCTACAGCTGCTAATTTAGGGATATTTTTATTGAATATTTCAGTGCACATATAATGTTACTAGCGGCCAGCATTAAGTTTATTTTTTATTTTTTACAAAAGACACATAAGTAATACAGAATAGTCCAAAGATTTTGATGCAAAACCCTCTTTTGACCTTCTCACTGCTAATTTGTATGTTCGTGAAACTCTGTATGCTTGACAGTTTACTTCGACTCTTCCAGGAAACACTGTTTATAATAAATTGAGATAAATAAAACATGAAACATAATCACCCACTAATTTGCATACCTAGATCAAAATTCAGTTTGTCAGATGACAGTTGAGAGATGAATACGATAACTTGCTGCTGTGAAAAGACAACAGACCTATTTACCTCAGAGAAGCGTGTACATGGAATGTATGTTTGTCATATTTTCATTTATCTTGATTTCTCTCAATATGGGGGCATGACTCAAGCATTAACATAATCTGTAACCAGTTTTTCAGTTATTTTCAGTTATCAGATCACTTCTCTGTTCTCACTGCCACTTTCAAAAAAAAAAACTATTTGCTGATCAAGAGTTATGCAATATAGATATTCAATAGGTAATCAATCTTTCAACATGCATCTCAGTTCCGACAATATTCACAAACACATATCGATCACCACAAGTTTGCATGGACTCATATTACAATTAACACAAAATTGACAGATAAAATGAAAAATTCAAATTGACACTGAATGGGCTATTTTAAGTTCAGTATAATATCAACATTTTAGATGTCTTTTCAAAGAAATGCATGAATTTCACTACAGCAAAGATGCATTAAAAGAACAGCAAAATTGTTTAAATTGCAACGTTGTAGTCGATAATTCTAATGTTACACTGTAAAACCCAACAGTCAACTTTATCAAATGAAATGAGTGTAGTTCAAAATTTACAGAAAGTTAATTCTCCTCATTTGAAAAGAGTTTTGAACTCAGTGCTGAAGGTAATGAGTTAATTAAATACCTCATTACTTTAAGTTCACAGTAGTTATATAGATTCGTTTTTTGTTTTACTCAAATGGTTTATAGCAATCAGTTTCCTCAAACGGTTTGAGTTGCCTTAACTTATTAGGTTTTAATGTACTCAGATGGTTTGAGTTCTCTTCATTCATTGGGTTTTACTGTGCTCAAATTGCTTAATTCCTCAAATGGATTAAGTTCACAGCACTCATTAGTTTTGAACTTAAATTGTTTGTTGCAATCGGTTTCCTCAAATGGTTTGGGTTACCTTATTTCTTTGGGTTTTACAGTGTATAAAATATTTCCACGTTTTGAGGTTACCACTGTGCAAAAGAGTACTTTTTTGGTATTCTGACGAGTTTACCACTTCACCTAATGAACAATAATTGTACTCAGATCAGAATCTTCTTAGTCATCCAGATCCATATAAAACGATACAATACAGGGTGGGCCATTTATATGGATAAAACATAATAAATTACATAGACAATTGCCTTCAGATGACACCAAAGATAAAAGTCTAAGGGGGTCAGGTCGGGAGACCTTGGCAGCCATTCAACTGGCCCACGACGACAAATCCACTTTTCAGGAAACTACTCAGGAAACCATTCCCATTTTATTAAGGTGTATCCATATAAATGGCCCACCCTGTATAATATAATCAATATAATTCTATTGCCAATAGCATGCTTTTACCATTGACTGTTCAACGCAGAGACTTGATTTTATTCACTTTAACAAAACGTTACTTGTTTAAATAAACTCGGTTTATTCTTTTTGTATGAATTTCTTTCGAATTTAAACTAAACAAAAAAAACAATGCATCACAGTTTTTACTAAAATATTAAGAAACGCAAGTGCTTTCATCTTTTATAATAAATCGAAAGAGCAAATTAGAGTGATTTTCAAAGCATGCCACTGAAGACCTTAAAGCATCCTTTAAATGACATGTTTTTACATAATATTGTTTTACTACATAACAATATTATGCATGTAATATTATGTAACAATATTACGTTGCCATATCTCTTATCAAATTAATGCAGCAGTGGTAAGCAGGTGGTAAGAGACATCTATTAAAACAGTTGAAATGTTTGACCACAAACAGTAGCGTTTATAATATTATTGCAGAATTTGCTCATTTTTTTAATGTTTATACTCAACACATTACGTCACATGTACACATGACCTCTCTAGGCTGTACCCAACCTACTACTATGTGTACTACTGACCAAAAACACTAGACAAGAGACATTTTGAGAAAGTGTGGAGCGAGAGACAGACGGGACATGCTGGTGCTATGCAAATAAGCAATTTTAAAAAACTGGGCCAGACACTACATATGATCAAGTTGAGGCGAGCGACCACCTTCTTTCATTCAAAGCACTCAAAGAGCACCATGCCATCTGATGTGACATCTCTCTGCACAAACATGACAAGCTCAATTACAGGAAATTGAGGATAGCAGAAATTGCTGAGAGAGTCAGTTAGAGAAACGCCAAGACATGCAGATTTACAGACGAGGGCCATGCTGGTTAGCGACTATAATCAAAAGACTTCTGAAGGCTTTTCAACTGGACAAAAACCAATCCCGCTGGCTCAAAAGAAGATCATAGGACTAATGAATAATCTGATAGCATTTGCTCTTGCTCTTGAACCCTTAAAAATCCTCTTGCTTTATACAGCTACATTGTTAGACCTTGCTGTGATTGTAGTTATTTACTGCAAAAATGCCTGGTAAAATATCACATGCATTTTTTTATAGTTCACTACTGTAATATGCAGTACTGTGTGGGTATTTTTAAAACTGTTACAGTGACTTACTGCAGATAAGGAATTTGCAGTATTCTACTGTAATCAATTTAATCAAGTACTGCTATTGTAGTTAAAGACAAAATAGAGACAGTTAAAGAAACAATTATCAATTAACATCTTGCATGACAAAACGGATTGATGTATGACATTTTTTGACCGCAAAAAATACAATAAAATGTCTAACAGTGTAAAACAGTGTAGTTCTCCCATTTTCTTTTAGCTAAATGCAATGTACTAAAATAATCATAAACAAATTAT
>CAIGQQ010026964.1:13811124-13845013 GCA_903798035.1 Danio albolineatus | reverse complement strand
AATTAGTAATGTAATCAAATTACAATATTCAAGTAGGTGCCACGGTGGCGTAGTGGGTAGCACGTTCGCCTCACAGCAAGGTCACTGGTTTGAGCCGCGGCTGGGTCAGATGGTATTTCTGTGTGGAGTTTGCATGTTCTCCCCGTGGTTGCGTGGGTTTCCTCCGGGTGCTCCAGTTTCCCTCACAAGTCCAAAGACATGTGGTATAGTTGAATTGTGTAGGCTAAATTGTCCATTGTGTATGGATGTTTCCCAGAGATGGGTTGCAGTTGGAAGGGCATCTGCTGCGTAAAAGATATGCTGGATAAGTTGGTGGTTCATTCCGCTGTGGCGACTCCAGATTAATAAAGGGACTAAGCCGAAAAGAGAATGAATTAATGAATTTTCAAGTAGTAATCAGTAACTTGCAATCTATTACTTTTTTAAAGTAACTTACCGAACACTGGTTATGAATGAGGACTCTTGACTACAAAACAAATCTACCTTCTGGTGTGAATAAAATAACCCAACCTAGCCTAACCTAACCTATTTTATCCTCATTTTCTACATAAATCATAAATATTCACAATAAAGTACATTATAGTCAGAAAAAAACCCCGTTGCAGTACAAAACCTTTCAGAAGTCATCAGTGGTGTGCACAGTTCAGAAATACATTCAGAATTACTAAACAAATACATGACAAATGCTGAATGTTTCTAAAACATCATGCATACTGAAATGTGTCTATAAATTAGTTCAATGTGCGATCAGTGCGATGACGGAAGCAGATAAGCAAATTCAGTAAGAAAGCAATCGATCTACTTGGGTTACAGGTGGTTGCACCATTGTAAATGCTCAGCCATAACATCCCAAGATCATCTAACGGCATGATGTAAATTATGTTACTTGCCCAAATAGTGCATGCTCTAGTAACTTGCCTTCAATTATTTTTGCATGTTTAGAATTTTAATCGCATATATTAGACGGTTTACGGTGGAAGCTGAAAATAATTTCAAACCATTAATAATTTAACATAAATAAATGCTACACTTCAAAAACATGTATTTGAAGAACACTGTGAATCATCATTCTTTCTTATTTAAAACCTAATCAGCACATAAGGCCAGAAAAGAGAGTATTTAGAAAGCTGATGGGCCTGCTAGACTCAGCGAACAGAGAAGAAATGTGTTTTTAGGTCAGAATGGTAACACACACCCCTGTACAGAACAGGAGAATGTATAATCAAAGCCATGTATCTTGGCAGGCAGATCGTGAATGACTTTCCTCCTGTAGATTAACATATGGGGCAAATAAAAGAACTATAGAGCTCTATTCCACTAGCTTGTTGCCTCCCTTTAACTCATACAGGCTCAGGATTGCTTCCACAGGATCCATTTCCAAAGATAAGAATCAAGGCGAAAATCATTATATTTAATTAGGAGCATAAAGAAGGGATAACTGCTAAGGATGAAGGGGTCTGATGTTGGTCATTAGAAAAGGGGTTTTCAAGCATCACAATTAACATTTTTCTTAAATTTAGAAATAAATGAAATATAATTCACTATAATTATTTTCAGAAGATGCTCCTCAAGATGTCATTCAGTGTAACAGATTATCTTCACACATTGTCAAGGCATTAAAATTCTCTATAAACTCAAGCGCCAAAATATAAAGTAATTGTCATTTTTATCCTCTGGGTATTATCAGCATTAAATGATTAACAGTTACATTCATTCATTCATTCATTTTCTTTTCGGCTTAGTCCCTTTATTAATCCGGGGTCGCCAGAGCGGAATGAACCGCCAACTTATCCAGCATTTGTTTTACGCAGCGGATGCCCTTCCAGCCACAACCCATCTCTGGGAAACACATCCATACATTCTCATTCACACACATACACTACGGACAATTTAGCTTACCCAATTCACCTGTACCGCATGTCTTTGGACTGTGGGGGAAACCAGAGCACCCGGAGGAAACCCACGCGACCACGGGGAGAACATGCAAACTCCACACAGAAATGCCAACTGGCCCAGCCGGGGATCGAACCAGCAACCTTCTTGCTGTGAGGCGAACGTGCTAACCACTAGGCCACCGTGGCGCCCTGATTAACAGTTACAATATATTAATATTTAGTATGATGATTTATTCTTTTATATACTGTATTCATATATATATGTCGTTTAGTTTCTATAAATACATGTCTTAAATGGCAATAAAACATGATTTCACTAAAGCTTTGACATTTTGTTTTAAAAAAGGTTTTTTTACACTGACTAGCTATTCTACTTGGCATTAAACTGGATTCTGTGTTTATAAAAACTTGATGTGGACACCTAAAGTGGGATGCCTTGTTTAAATAAAAAGAAGAAAAAATTTATGTGGTTTGTATGGTTTGAGTAAAATGCGTTTGTGTTTTATTCTATAGAACTGATAACATACCTTGCAAAATTGTAAATCAAAAGTTTGTCATTTAGAGCATTTGACAATTGGTCAATGTTACAATTTTTCATTTGTTGTGATTGAAACTATTGTATAGGGCTATTCCACAAAACTAAATTAAAAACTCTTTTTAAGTCAATACATTAATAATATACAGTTGTATAAAAATTATATAAACAATCTTTTTGTTATGTAAAAATTACTTTTCTGTTAGGAAGAAATATAAATCATTTATTGAATTATTTTCTAATTATTCTTTTTTTTCATATTTATCTAATTATAATTCTCTATTTATTATTAATTATAGAATAATTTATTGAATAAAATACAAATGACTTTATCAAACACATTACAATACATTGCAAATCCAAAGTGATCTCAAAGTTTTCCATAGCTGTAAATAAAAATCTAAGAATTATATTAACAGTCGAATGTCAAGTAAAATGTAGTCAAACATCATGCATCAAATCTTGGGAATTATAAATTTAGTTTTTAGTAAATTTAGCTGAAAGTCTTAACCAGCTAGCAGTAACACAATGATTTGATCATTACAGTGACTGTAAACTAATCCTACAACCCACATACCTTCAGTTTGGACTGGGTGGCACAACTCATGAGTTATGCAGAAATAGATACTGAGTGCCAGAAGCATGACAGCTCTACAGCCCATTAGTAGATCCTGTGCCACTCACTACAATAAAGGCTGAGGTAAGATTGCATCACACACAGCCTGACTGCAATGACACAATCATTAATATCATGCAGTGCTGGAGCAGGCCTGTATTTCTCCATTTCAGTAATCTTTGATTTATTGTAATGTAAGCCAGCGAATGCAAGTCTGTAAAAAAGCACCAAATGAGGCTTGTTAAATTTTTCAGCCACTTTCAAAGCAGAATTCATCCTTCCAGGCTGGGCAGTTAGTCTTGCTGTGTACTGAATGAATGCAATTCAAAAGAAGGGAAAAAAAAAAAAAAAAAAAAAAAAAGAGGGGCAGAGCTCTTTGGAACGCTTTAGAGGGGGTTATACTTAAACCAATCATAAAGGGCTCCATAGGCAGCGCGAGGTTTGATTTCTTAAAGGAGCAGATGTTTTTCCCCGTCTAAAGAAGGGGAAAACTTAGTTTTAGAGAAGGGGTGGGAAATGTTTGCATGCATCTGGAAACACAAATCCTTCTGAAGGAGCCGAATGGAAAGATCACAAATATACTCGCTTTGATCACACACACACACACCATTAACCAGACATACATTTTCTTATCAGTTCCAGCTGATTTATTTGTGTCAGATACAGACTTCAGCATGACGACATGTAACTCATTTCCTTTGCTACAAAACGCAGATGGTCCATTTTGGGAGTATATTGCACAAAATAAATCAAAAACAATGTGCCATTATGATGGAAAAACAAAACAAAAAATAAAAAAGCAAAACAAAATCCAGTTTTACACCTGCTATTTGGGACCCATTCACACAGATATACATAAACTCCTAGCTTTACTATATTACAGAACATATACAATCTTCAATCTAGTACCAGAAATGAGGCTCATGTGTTCCCCCAATTCCATTGTACATTTTCCCTATAGAAACGTTTCTACAGCTGTACACTTGCCTTGAGTAAAATAATAACCAGGCATTTAAATGCAAGTTGACTTGTCAGTTTAATTCTTGCATGCTTTTACAAATGAAACCGGGTTGAAGTGCCTGAAGAAACCTCACTTAAAGCACAGTAAGAACATTCCCTTTAACTGTACAAAAATATGCCAGAAAATATTTTACTTTTTTTTTTAAAAAGATGAGGTATGTTGGTCATGTATCAAAATGCTTCCTGCCATACCTGTGTGTTCTAGAGTGGTTATCTGCTTAAAATATTCCCATACTTGGAGGGAAACTGAACCGGATAGAAAAAAAAGAAACATTTGTGGCGTACAGAAATTACATAAGACCTCAGAAAAAGTTCCATCCTGAACAGTGTTTCAGAATTGCCTCCATTCAGTCAAGCAGCCATTTGCCAGCTCCCTGTAGAGATACGGGTGGGATGGGAATGCATAGTTCAGATTTTACATTTTGCGCTCCACCACAGTTTAAGCAGTTTCACTGCAACCCCACAGAATAACCACACATTATGGCAAGCTACTTTAACATTTACTGCTTTTTAACTAACTAGCATCCATTTCTCTAAGTGACTTGTACTTATTAGTGATTTAATAGTGGTTAGCGTCTCAATTTCACTAGTAATTATTTAATACACTTTAATTTAATTCTTCTGGTCACTATATTATTAGTACCAAATAAAATGGATTATTGTTAGTAGTAGTAGTATTAAGTACAGGCAAAATTGAAGAATGTACCAGCAATAACATTTCATTCAGCTGAGAAAACGTTACAATCTGTTAAAACGAATAACAGAACAGTTACTTGTCATAAGTTATAGTGACTAGCAGCAAAACAATAAAGTAATTTTCCTAAAGAACTAGAAATAAATCCTAGTGTGTAATTCACTGGCATTTTAGTGATGGTCAAATAATAACCATACCATGCTGTTTTAATGAGTAAATGTTAAAAGAGCTTGCCATACACACAGCACAGTCAATGTTTGGACCATGTTGTCACTTTTTTTTCAACGTTACACGTCTCGTAACGCACGTTCCTCCGTCTTAACCGGGACAACCACCGAGGCAGAGTCAAAAAATAACCTGAAGATGCGCAATGCCTCCTTGATCATGGAGGAGTTTGTCAGTTAGTAAGTGAAAACCAGGTCTGAAAAGTTCGCCTCCAGCCAGTCTCCCGCGATCATCTCACTGAGCTCGGGAGTGCAATAGTCCGGGAACTCGAAGTGAGAACCGAGGCTGCCCTCGCTGAACGAGTCCAAGTCTTTATCCACCAGAGAGAGGCAAAGGTTTCCTGAAGTGTTCCCCAAGTCCGCGGTGTGGGAGCCCGCCGCTAAGTTCAAACTGAAGTCCACCAGCAAGTCGTCGGAGTCCTCGCTGGAGCTGCTGGACGAAGAGGAGACTGACCTGAAAGAAGATGCTGGTGACACCGAGGCAGGGTAAGCTGCGCTCTGCTTGGTAATGTTCTTGAAGTTGTAAAACAGTCTGCTGCCGGGAGTCGCGCTCGTGTGCCGGGACTCCTCGTACATACTCGCGCCATGCTCGGACTCCGCGGCGGAGCTCAGCGTGGGGCTCGCGGGGACGTTGTGCAGCCTGATGTGCTCCTCGTCCTCGTAGTCATCCTCCTCGTCGTCGTCGTCATCATCGTCGTCGTCGTCTTCGTCGTCAGTAAGTTCCCTTTTGATAGACTTGGTCACTTTTAAGTTTGTGAAAACATAGTTGAATCTGCAGTCTTGAGTGGATGCTCTCGCGGTAATGTTCCCCGGTTTGCTGGGCTTGAGTTTGGCGCACTTCTTTCCAGCGGCTGCTTTGACACTTTTGTTGATCTTCTCCGGCGACTGCACTGCTGGTTTTGATGAGCTGTCGAGCTTTGGTTTTTTCTTGGGTCTGTATTTGTAGTCGGGGTAGTCAGCCATGTGTTGGAGCCGGAGTCGCTCGGCTTCGCGGATAAAGGGAATCTTTTCGCTGTCCTTCAGCATTTTCCACCGCTTCCCCAGCCTTTTAGAGATCTCTGCGTTGTGCATGTCTGGAGACTGCTCCATGATTTTTCTCCTCTCGATTTTAGACCACACCATAAACGCATTCATGGGTCGTTTGATGTGGCCGGTGGCTGTCTTGCACCAGTCCGGTTTCGGTGGCACCGGGCTGCACGCCATCATTTCGCTCTCCTCGGTGTCTGTCGTCTCTCGCGACACGCTGCTCTCCGTCTCGCTGTGCTCCGTCTGCTGCACCATGTTCAAAAACACTTTTCCCTCTTGATAGACTCTCGCAGCTGCCGCACTCCGAGTCAAACCTCTTTTCAAAGTTACCGACTGCCTTCTTAACTAGTTCCTCAGTTTTTCATATCCATTACGTCACGAATAATTATCCAATAGCGTGCCGCGGCTCCTCCTACCAAGCCTAGACGTTCTTAACCCTTCGCTGCCAGAGTAGACTAGACTGCTAGTCAATGATTTAAGTGGTGCCTTTATAACCAAAATGACAGGCTACTGTGGCACCATAATGTGTATTTACTGATCTAAAACAAATTCAACTCAGCTTTATAATTAACCAAACAAATATTAAGTGACTGCTAGGCTTATTGCTCAGTGCAAATTGAGTTTTTTAAAGAACATTGATTTGTTTTTGCACATAAGGGATTGTGATTTAAAAATCTAAATGAAACATCCATGTTGTTTTCAAATACTGATATGCTACTTGACAGCAGGCAGTGCAGACAGTGGATTCGGACATGCCTTGTTGCCATCCTACCTCAGTACACAGCCCAAGATTTCATTTGTGCACACGCCTGTGGGTGGGATTTTCATTACGTGTGCGAGACAGGCATATTGAATGAACAGCGGTTCGTTCAGAGAGAGGGGATTGAGATAAAGTGAGAGGATAAACATTTAGTGTATCTGCATTTGAAATATGCACTAACCACTTACGAATTGCCTAGCTGCTTATAATTATTATGTAATTCTTGTAGTCCTGTAAACATGTCTCAAAATGGTTTTATATTTTCACACTGAAAATCAATTTTCAAAGATAAATATGTCATGACGTTACCTCATAGTTGATTTAAAGGGTTGATTTAAAGGACTCTGTCATCATTTACTCAAACTAATATCATTCCAAACCCAACAAAGACTTTTTTCGCCTTCAGGACACAAATAAAGATATTTGAATGAAACTGGAGAGATTTCTTGGTTTCTGAAAGTCCATTCACCCAACTCTGATTGTTAAAATCATTCATAAAGAGGCTGTTTAGTTTGATAAGTGTAAGACTAAACATGGATTTATTTGTACCCTCTTTTTGATTGTTTGGAAACATCAAGCATTTTGGGTGGATATACTTTCAATGGGACAAAAATCTCTCAGATTTAAATAAATACATAGTTTGTGTTGTAAAAATGAATAAATATCTTGGGTTAAAAATTAGACAAGGGTGAGTAAATGATGACAAACATTTTTCATTTTCATTTGAAATCACAAATTAGAAATAATTCAAATATTACATTTTTGATTACACTAAACAATATGGGAATCAATCTATTTTAAAGGGTACTCTTCATATAAGCCCCCTTATATAATTTCCACACTGAATTAAATAAATCTATTATCAACAATATTTTGCAACACTTTATTGATAGTTAAATGTAATACAGTGTTCAAATTATATAAAACTCTTCTTTTTTGTAAAGCAGTGGAGGTTGGTTGGAAATATTCAGTACACACTGCCATTAAATGTTTAGGGTCAGTTTATGTATTTTTAAAATTAGTTTTGGATTTAGGAGAGTCTGCTGGAGCTGTGTGCTTGACTTCACTGATTTACATCTTGACAATGTACTGTCAGTGTTAATGTTGATTATACATCCTTGTCCCACTTCCTCTATATTATGCAAGGAAAATGTATGTAGGTTATTACTCTAAAGCCTGAGCTCATAATAGAATAATGATGTTATATACAACCCGGTTGTCTCGACCTACATATTTACCTTGCATATTTCTTTTTTTAAAATGATGTGTCCAGACAGGAGAGGGAGTACAAAGATTTGCTGTGTCAAGGAGGTGAGCAACTCTCTCTCTCTCTCTCTCAGTGTCTCTAGACCACCCTATAACCACGGCTCTGGCTGACAGCCAGCTCTGTCTCTGATAAACCTCTCTGCCGTTCTCTCATTTCTCCTTCCCCTAGAGGGCAATCATTTACCCCTTTGAATCCGTCCTGCCCTGCCCCCACGCATCACTTCCTCCCCCACCTCAGACTCATGCAGTGACACATTAGAAATGCAGCGAGGGGATTTTGCTGGGCAGTTTTGCATTGAGATATTGAGATATAGCCCAAGATTAATTTTCACGGGCAGCGTCTCCTACAGACCAGACCACCCCCTTCCCTCCCGTCACGTCTTCCCACTGAGACTGGCTGCTTCTGAGGGCTGTCTGCCACAAGCCACATGTCTTTCCATCTCAGAGCCATTGATCATGATATTCCACAGCCTTTTCAGTTACTTTGCATAGCTTTTATTAAATCTGACGGTGTCGCCCCCACCAAGAACTAAAGTCACCAAAGGTTGACATGCTGGCGAACTTAACTGTGTATTCATCTGTTATGCAAATACTAATTATCACTTTTTCCTTGTTTGTCTTAAAAATAAAATGGGTTACAGCATTTATAATAAGAGCCAATGAGTAATTAAAATACTCAAATATATGGCAACAAAATGTATGTTAATGTGATTATAGTTTGCTTACTAAGGCACCTTAATCTCCATCACAATGCAACACATTAAACTTCATTCATTCATTTTCTTTTCGGCTTAGTCCCTTTATTAATCCGGGGTCGCCACAGCGGAATGAACCGCCAACTTATCCGGCATTTGTTTTACGCAGCGGATGCCCTTCCAGCCACAACCCATCTCTGGGAAACACATCCATACATACACATTCACACACATACACTATGGACAATTTAGCTTACCCAATTCACCTGTACCGCATGTCTTTGGACTGTGGGGGAAACCGGAGCACCCGGAGGAAACCCACGCAACCACGGGGAGAACATGCAAACTCCACACAGAAATGCCAACTGGCCAAGCCGGGGATCGAACCAGCGACCTTCTTGCTGTGAGGCGAACGTGCTAACCACTCGGCCACCGTGGCGCCCCACATTAAACTTTTAAACTACAAATCAAAAATGAATTATACAGAGAGGGCGCCATGGTGGCATAGTGAGTAGCACGTTCGCCTCAGCAAAAAGGTCGCTGGTTTGAGCCTCGGCTGGGTCAGTTGGCATTTCTGTGTGGAGTCTGCATGTTCTCCCCATGGCTGCGTGGGTTTCCTCTGGTTTCCCCCACAAGTCCAAAGACATGTGGTATAGGTGAATTGGCCGTAGTGTATGAGTGTGAATGAGTGTGAATGGATGTTTCCCAGAGATGGGTTGCAGCTGGAAGGGCATCTGTGCGTAAAACAAATGCTGGATAAGATAGCGGTTCATTCCGCTGTGGCGACCCCTGATTAATAAAGGGACTAAGCCGAAAAGAAAATAATGATGATGATGATTATTATACAGAGGAGGTTTTTATCCATTCAAACTCATTTCTACTGATTTTTATTTATTTATTTATTTAGCTGTGTTTCAAAGAGACATTTGGATGAACTGACGCTTACAAAATCCCACCATGTTAAAATTTGTGAACATTAGAAAAATGACACGTCACAACATGCCACAAATTATTATAATTTTCTTAATTAACATCTCTTCATTAACATCTTTATTCGTGTTCTGACGATGAAGTAATATTGGTTTGGAAAGACATAAAAGTGTGAATAATTAATGATTGAATTTTCATTTTGGGGTAAACTCATCTTTTAAGTTTCAGAGATAACAGTATTGCATTATTGTAAAGTAGACTACATATTTTTACTTTTTGTATGTTCGGTTATTGATTTAAAAGTATCTATTTATTTATAAGAAAATGAAGCCACACATAATGTGACATCATAATTTAATTGTTGCTGTGTACATACTTTGTTTGCTCAATTGTGGCTTTACAATAAATGAATTAGTGAAATAGCAACAAAGAAGTACTGGCAGCTCATTACCTGGTTATTGTATCCCAATTTGCATGATCAACCCAGATCATACATCACTTTATGCATTTCATGCCATTTTGTCAAGTGTTTTTTGATGTCAACATCAAAAAAATTGCCAGAGCAGATCAAGTTCCCATTATACATTTCAAGTAAAAAACACTTTTATCTAGACACATACAATTATACAACTGTTAATTAACAGAACCGTTTCCACAGCTAAAATAATACACACGTTTTAACAGACCAATTAATGTCAGCGCTTTTATAAAACCATGTGCTCCATATTTCATCATTAAAATCCTACAAAAACTGTCCCTATTCACAGACACATTTACTCACCCTAACCTCAATTTCCACCTTTTTTTAAAAAAGAAAATGAGGGATGAGCCCAAATAATTTTCTGCGCAATCAACATCATTCCACAAATGGTGGTGGTAACTAACCTGGAATACTCCTTTAAGCTTCAAGCCAAGAACGTTTAAGAGTTCTTGCTGCACCCGTTTCCCATTTTATTTTTATAATAACACCATTCCGTTCTCAGAGCAGCTGTGCATTACAGTAAATTAGATGAGGCTTGTACTGTGGTAAAATGGGCCTGGCTGAGAGCTGAGGTGAAGAGAAGATGATAGAGAGACGGTGAAAAGCACACCAGACAGGGATGACTCATCTCTTCCATGGCGTTTATCTTCCTTAGACTAGGAGCTGCCACTCAGCCGCAAGAGAAGTGCTAAAGCAATGGATCGATAGACAGTCCTGACTAGGAGCTATCTGATATTGAAGAAGCAGGAACGTATAGCTTCTGAATGGCCCCTGGATGGGCTCGTTCAATATGCCTTCAATCTCAGCAGCACACAAAAGGCTAAAGTCAGATTAGGTGACTGCGGGCTTGGAGGGACACTTGCAATGGGTGGAGTGGCACATTCACATAAATGAGTTAACAAGCCTAGCATCCTGGCCATTGATTGGGAATGCGATGGCCAGCTTTGGTCTTAGGGGTCGTAGCTTAACTAACGGCTGCTGTTAGATGTGTGAACTCAAAGGTCTGCTCGGTGGGCGTGGATGGGGACTGATTGTTTTGCAACACTTTTTTTTTTTTTTGAAGATGTGTGGGTTGCTTGGAAATTATTAAGATCAAATACACTACAAAGTCTGTATGTTGTTGTTGTTGTTGTTGTTTTCTGAAAATTTGCATTAAAGTGTATTTGCATCACAAGTAACAAGTGGCTATTACTTATATCTATCAAAAAAATGCTGGAAAATAGTATTGTTTCCACACAAAAGTTCAGATACCTACAAAGATGACACATTGTGAGCTATGCTTTGTTTGTTCATTTATCATTTAAATTTTTTACACTGAAAAATGTATAAAATAATATCTATAAACTTATATGAAACTCAGCTGCGGAATACCACAAACATTCATTGATTCATTCATTTTCTTTTCGGCTTAGTCCCTTTATTAATCCGGGGTCGCCACAGCGGAATGAACCGCCAACTTATCCAGCATTTGTTTTACGCAGCGGATGCCCTTCCAGCCACAACCCATCTCTGGGAAACACATCCATACATTCTCATTCACACACATACACTATGGACAATTTAGCTTACCCAATTCACCTGTACCGCATGTCTTTGGACTGTGGGGGAAACCGGAGCACCCGGAGGAAACCCACGCAACCACGGGGAGAACATGCAAACTCCACACAGAAATGCCAACTGGCTCAGCCGGGGATCGAACCAGCGACCTTCTTGCTGTGAGGCGAACGTGCTACTCACTACGCCACCGTGGCGCCATACCACAAACATTGCCATGAAAATCTATTTTCTTAATTTGCTTCAAAAATATACCAACAGGCGTCACAGTGTTACAGTGGGAAGCACGATCGCCCGTGTTCGTGTGGGTTTCCTTCAGATGCTCCGGTTTCCCTCACAGTCCAAAGACATGCGTTATAGGTGAATTGAGTGAACAAAATTGTCCGTAGTGTATGTTTGTGAATGAGTGTGTATGGATGTTTCCCAGTACTGGATTGCAGCTAGAAGGGCATTCGCTGCGTAAAACATATGCTGGATAAGTTGGTGGCTTATTCCGCTGTGGCTGGTTAATAAAAATATCAGTATTTTTATGAGTAAAAAAAAGCTGAAAGGTTCTTTTACAGGGTTTCTGCAGGTTTCAGCAAGTTAAATTTAAGACTTTTAAAGGCATTTTTAAGACCATTCTGAATGAAATTTTAGACTCTTACAGGGCTAAACACTAAGGAGTTTTTATTTTTATTTGCCCTATGAAACTTTTTAAAAAAGAGTTTAATACATTTAATAATACAATAATACAAATTTTAAAATTTAAAAAATAAAAAATCTAAAACGTTTTTAGTTTAGTTAATTTAGTTTAGTTTAGTTAATTCATTTAGTTAATTCTTTTAGTTAATTCATTTAGTTAATTCTGAGAAAAATATTTTAAATATTGTGTCAAAATAAACAAGCTCTAGTTATACACATACACTTTTTCCAACACAGTCTTTCTTAAAAATAAAAAATTGTAAAAAGTTTTAAAAAATTATAATAAACTAAAAGTGTGAACAGTAGGTCAGCTGCCTCAGCAGTAAATACATGGAGAACCTTTAAACAAGAGGTATTGTGAAGAAAATACTGTAATTCAACTATTATGCTAAATAGAGTTAAAAATTACATTCTTAAAAAGTTAAAGGTTTTATTGAGATGGGAGGTTAGTGATTGGATGGGTGTTGGCCTGATTGGGTAGCTATACATGAACAAAGGACCTGTTTAAAAAAGATTTAAGACCAACAGCACATTATTTTAGTAAATTTAAGACTTTTAAGGCCTAAAATTCTGTTTTTAAGTTTTTAAGACTGTTTTAAGACTGTTTAAGCCCCTGCAGATACCCCATTTTAAAATGGACAATTCTATAGTTATTTACAGTTGCAGGTTTCCCTGCTATTTAGATATTTAATTCGGTTTAATTTTAGATTAGAAGATAAACAAATACATGTAAAAGCTGTTTAGTACGTGTTAAAATGTTTTCTGTCTTTTCCCTATTATTAATGTTTCACATAAGTCCAAGGATTCTTGCAGATCCAACTCTGAAAAACCCTGGTTAATCAATTCTCTCTGTTTAATTTGAAACCTCAACAGGTCTGTACTTTCAAGCTGTTAACAAAACAAGGAAGTCAGCAGCAGACCATACACCACAAAATGTCGTATGAAATGACTTTCAAAGCCGTCCAGAGGAAGCCTTTTCCATCACTTTGCCATTTTATTTTATGGACATTTCCCGAATTCACCATGCATGATATTTTGATCTAATTCCGCCACTTCCAAAACATTTCTCTAGTGAAAACCCCACTGTCGCTGTAATTTGGGGAGAGTAAAGGATTTCGTTATCAGGGATAGATAAGAAGCCTCTGAAGTGGAATACATACTGTAATGCAATTGACCCCATGTCTCCACACTTTCAAGGTCTGATGCTTGGCAGACAGGAGTGACTTCACAAGATAAACAGAGAATACTTAACACGCTGGTGTGTGCTTGTGTTAGACCTTGTCAATGCAGCAAATGCAATGGCAGATTACACTCCAACACCGTAACCTTGCTCTCGTATTCTTACAAAAACATCTCCATGTGAACTGGAGGTGGCTGTTGAAGTTATACACAGGATTTCACAACACTCTCTTCGGTGCCTCTGTGTCAAAATGATGAAAGCAGTGAGGTAAACAAGATAAATGCAAAAAACAACAACAACTTTACAGTTCTCAAGTTACACTACCGCTGACTTTGAAAAGTTACCCGACTGAATTTATGCATAAAAAAACCTGCATGTTTATAGTTTTATATTGTACCAGAGAATGAAATCAAAAAGTTGTTGTCAATCTACTAACAAAACTTGTATTGTAATAATGTATAAACAAGCACAGGATGTACTGCATACATATCAGCTACTTGACAAGTCACCTGAAAGAGAAGATAACGAATGGTTTTATGGAGGAGCTACATACATTCATGTTTTAGGTCAGCCTGAAACCAGTTGGATGCATTTTTTAGGTGGCATTTAGACAATTTGTAGTAAAACAAATTAACGTGCAATGTATTGGAACAAAATGCAGTAAAAAATATTTTAATTAAATTATTCTAATATGATTGATAAATTAAATGGTGGGAAATTTTTACATAATTTTCAGAGATTTTAAAAGATGTGTTCATGTAGCACAACTCACATTAGCAATGCTAACATTAACATGTATTAAAGGTATGGTTCTCCCAAACAAACCCTTTAATGGTTCCAAACCTTTGAGTTTCTTCTGGAGAACACAAAATAAGATATTTTGAAGAAAGCTTACACCTGTAATTGTTGGCTTACATAGTAGGAAAAATAAATACTCTAAATGTCAATGGTTACAGGTTTCCAGCTTTCTGCAAAATATCCCATTTTGTGTTCAACAGAAGAAAGAAACTAATTAATTTCATTTGTGTTAAACAGAATAAAGACAATCAAACAGGTTTGGAACAAGTAAAGGGTGAGTAAATGATGAAAATCTTCATTTTTAGGTGAACTGTCCCTTTAAATTTGATTGTATGCGTAAACGGATTCGTTATATAGGTTTCCTCTGCTATTTTTTTGTTTTCTGGGTTTAAAATCGACATTTAGTCATTCATTTTCTTTTCAGCTTAGTCCCTCCATCTATCCGGGGTCGCCACAGCGGAATGAACCGCCAACTTATCCAGCATTTGTTTTACGCAGCGGATGCCCTTCCAGCTTTCTCTGGGAAACATCCATACATTCTCATTCACACTCATACACTACTGACTTAGCTTACCCAATTCACCTGTACCACGTGTCTTTGGACTGTGGGGGAAACCGGAGCACCCGGAGGAAACCCACGCAACCACGGGGAGAACATGCAAACTCCACACAGAAATGCCAACTGACAGTCGAGGCTCGAACCAGTGACCTTCTTGATGTGAGGCGACAGATCTACCTACTGCGCCGCGGTGTCGCCTAAAATCTACATATTAAATCAAATGTATAATCACAGGTCGTGATGTGGCTGATGACCACGGTAACTGATGACTTATTTGGTGTGTCACAACTAGCCATGACACTGTGGATAAATGAGAGGATGCTTAGGTTAAATACTGATGACAGCATCTCAGTGACAAACTGTGAAATCATGCACAGTAAGTCAGAGACACATTCATGGATCAAAATTGAGTGTTCGTTTTTGCTTTGTAAGCATTTCTGAGTAAGTTCTCCCTGAGTCTTCAAGACAAAAACCCATCAATCATTGTGGGGGCAAGTTGATCTTTACAGCTCTTCTGCAAATACATAAATAAATCCCAAAAAGCCTTGAAATATGTGAAAAAAGCTTATGCAGTATATTTTCGATGCAGAGTCCAAATCCATACAGATTATTTAGTTATAGCGGCAGTATTTATATCTCATTGTATACTGTACATCTGCGTTTGTGTGATGTACAGTGAGCTCATTTTGTTATGTAATGAGAACTCCAGCATGCATTTGTGGGAAGCTTTGGCTCTTTTGACAATGAAATTAAACTGCTGTATTGATTGTCTTGGCTCTTCTTCCTCCACTCTGTTTACACCCTCCCAGTTCTCCCTCACACACACCTTTGCATAATTTGTCAAAGCTATGATGAAAACTAAAACTACAAAAACTTGAGGAGGGGCCAAAATTAGTAACGGCTAGCATCAATGTAAACCGTCTCTTGGCATAAACAATACAGTCAGGATTTGCTATTGACGTGCACACGATGAAACATTACTGCTGAAAAGGCACTGACAAAGATTTTTACCTTGCATTTGCATTAGGAGATTGCCTTTCAGATGCAAAACCTATAGGAGGAGAGTATTTAAATGAATGTTTACTAAGGTTTGTGGCAGTCAGTTAAAAATGTATTCACCAGCTATGCTCCTGTGCTGTTACTAAACTATATAAACCATATCATCATCATTAATGTTCACGGTAAAAAATGGTTGTGATGTTAGTGGTTGTAAAAATGCAACATTAAAAAACTGTGACCTGGTTAACAGTAGGGTTGAACAATATATTGCTTGTGCACCAATATCACAATGTATCTGCAGGATTAGATTATTTATTAAAGATAAAAAATAAAGATATTATTGTTTTTAAATTATTTATACAATGTTGACCATGTTAATTTACATTTGATTGTTAATTTCTGTACTTGAATACTGTCAAACACTGTTTATTTTTGCTTGTAATCTATTATCATTTAAGCAGATGCACTGCATAGACAAAGGCTTGATCATCCAGAATAATCTAACGTGATGAAATCTTTCCGAATAGAGATATTCAAATTATCTGGTTAGAAATTTATAACCATATCACATATATTGCGGCGAAACAAAATATCGCAATGTCCGATTTTTCCAATATCGTGCAGCCCTAGTTAAATGTAACATTCTTTTAAATGTATAAGTTGAATAAGCGTAAAATCATTTCTCACAATTCCATGCATTATGGATGTTTACACAACTGTGATGCCTTAGATTTTCTTATCAGTGATGTACAGTTGAAGTCAGAATTATTAGCCCCCCTGTTTATTTTTTCCCCCAATTTCTGTTTAACAGTGAGATTTTTTTCAATACATTTCTAAACATAATAGTTTTAATAACTCATCTCTAATAATTAATTTATTTTATCTTTGTCATGATGACAGTAAATAATATTTTACTAGATATGTTTCAAGACATGTCTATATAGCTTAAAGTGACATTTAAAGGCCTAACTAGGATATTTCGGTTAACTAGGCAGGTTAGGGTAATTAGACAAGTTATTGTATAACGATGGTTTGTTCTGTAGACTATCAAAAAAATTAGCTTAAAGGGGCTAATAATCTTGACCTTAAAAAGGTCTTTAAAAAATTAAAAACTTTTATTCCAGCCGAAATAAGACAAATAAGACTTTCTCCAGAAGAAAAAATATTATCAGACATACTGTGAAAATTTCCCTGCTCTGTTAAACATAAATCAAAGGGGGGGCTAATTATTCTGACCTCAACAGCATATTAGAGTTTCATGTTGTGTCTAATATTGATAAATAGTGTTTATTGCATTACTTTAGTGTCATGTGTGTCACCATGAGGATATTTTGTGAACAACACTGAGCAGCTTCTATATTTTACTATTGTATGTTGTGTAAAAGTTGTTTGTAATGAGCATTGGTTTATCATGTGATTTTTCCCATCCCCACATGCATTTGGTTGTGTTTTTGTCTTTGTATCAACGGTACAATGTTTAGTAAAAGAATGGTGTGCTAACACTAAATTGACGAAATACGGTAAAATTGGGAATTTTTTTTATGGTTTCTACTGTATTTTAATGCAAGAATTCTGGTAACCACAGCTGTTTTAACCATAAATTTGACTGATTATTCAGTGCTATTTTGCAACTTAATTTGTGGTGGTTTATGTACTGCATTAACTATTAAGAAAATGCTGCTGTGATTGTGTTCTTTATATCTAGCATTATCAGCAGATTACTCGCAAAATGTTCCACTCTCATTGCCACTTTTGACCTAATCACAAAATTGCAAATAAATCACAGATAAGTTGCATTTATACATACGGTACGTCACATTTTATAAATGGGCTACAGTAGTCTTAAATAAAAAAGAAATGTTATCAAACACACATTTTAGTTTCTCAACAACACAACAAATACACCAAAAAGGATTATATAAAGCAATTAGGAACTCTCAAGGCAATAACGATAAACAAGCTTCTTATAACTGTCAACGGTAAACCAGTTTATTATTATTAAAGGGAAACTCAGGGGCTGTTTACACAACAACATTTTGAGCCAAAAACGGGAAAACCTTTTATGTGTTTCACTTGTTTGTTTACAGGAAAACCAGTTTTTGGGACTAAAAACAAATTAAAAAGTGGAAGTTTGTGAGAACACTGCCATGTAAATGTAAAACGTACGTTGTTTATTAACAAGGTGACAGCGCCAAATACTGGCCTGGAATAAATAATTCAGCTTTTCTGTTGCAGATGTGTAAACGTAGATCATTTTGAAAACATTGTCGTGTAACCAGTGGAACAACTTTTCTGTTTTTTGTTTTTTTTGGCTACATCGTTGTCAAGTAAAAATAGCCTGAAATTAGCAGTGCAAAATTTGAGTCTCTCTTTTAAAGCACCAGTGTGCAATTGAGGCATGCTTGACCTTTATTGCACACTGTAAAAATAAAAAGTTGAGTAAACTTAACATTTTAAAGCAACCGACTGCAAAGAAATTTTGAGTTTATTAAGCTTGAGTGGTTGAAGTTGTGCCAAATTATTTTTTAAGTGGACCAAAAAGGCTGGTTTAAGTCCAGTATACTGTACAGAATAATTTGGCACAACTTCAAACACTGAAGCTTAATGAACTCAAAAATTCTTCTGCGGCCGGTTGCTTTAAAAATTTAAGTTAACTCAACTTTTTATTTTTTGAAGATATGGAGAAATCAAAATTCTAAAAACATGCAGTTAAATAATTTTTTATGAGTAAATTCAACTCTGAGCTCAGAAATATGTCCACCTAACTTACAATTTTAAACTGAGTTAACAATTTGTCAGTTGGATTTTTTACAGTGCATTATAAGAGTTGTGGCAGCACATTTACCTTACAAACTCGCACTGCAAGACAGACATCTACACACACTTCATCAGGTTTAGCTGGATCTGTGAGAACGTTTATATGAACACCGATAATCTGATTTTTATATGATTAAGAGAATTCTCTGATTAAAAGTCTACCATGTAAACAGCGATTTTGATGACCTTAATCCAACTAAAGTCATAATTGAACAAAACAAATCAGATTAAGACACGTGGAGTATTCCAATTTTAGTCGTATTATTAAAGTGCAGTACAGACATATAAACACCTTAATCAAACTATTACCATCGTGTAGGACTTTAGTCGCATTTGTAACATGATAGCCTATACATGGCTGTTTGACACTATTCTCTGCACCTACCGAGTCAGTGAAGGATCAAAGATACCCGCATTGCGAAATGCAGAGGGTTTTTTCCCATACGGCATGCGGTATCAACTTTCATTAAAACAACACTCTTGCATGTATCACGGTGGTGCAGGGAGTAGCAAGATCGCCTCACAGCGAGAAGGTTGCTGGTTCAAGCCCCGGCTGTATCAGTTGCCATTTTAGTGTGGAGTTTGCATGTTTTCCCCGTGTTCTCCGGTTTCCCCCACAAGTCCAAAGACATGTGGTATAGGTGAATTGGGTAAGCTAAATAGTCCGTAGTGTATGTTTGTGAATGAGTGTGTATGGATGTTTCCGAGTGATGGGTTGCAGCTGGAAGGGCATCCGCTGCGTAAAACGTGCTGGATAAGTTGCCGGTTCATTCTGCTGTGGCGACCACAGATTAATAAAGGGACTGAGCCGAAAAGAAATCGAATGAATTCTTCCAGCCGTTTATACTTGCATTCAACATCTCGTTTGTCACGGGGGCATGCATGAAATGTTCCTGAATGAAAGTGAAAGTGCCAAACTGCAGTTAAAGTCGACGAATTAAAAATTAAACATCCGAAATTACATGAAACTCCGGAGGAAATGTAGACAGCCTACTGACGCAACAATGTTAATTGAATTTTGTGCTATAACATGTAAAAATATCTTTATATTGGTAATTACATGGCTTCTTCCAGCCACTTTCAACTAAAAGACATTATCTGTTACTATAAGGTTAATCTGATATAGCAGAGAACTACATTATTAACTTTTTTATTTTGTATGGGAAATATTTCATTCACAAACAAAAATTCTCGAACTCGCAGCCTTCATTGTCACACTTTTGAATCGAAATTTATATAATTATTAAATCTCTTAGATTGGTCAAAAACAAGAAAAGTGATAGATTATTGGATCCTTATGATAATTATTTTGGAAATATCACTGATACACAAGTCCTATGTCCTCTTGATGTATTTGTGCTATGTTTACCTTACTGTTTATTTATTTTATTTTATTTTTTATTTGATTATTTTTTATTTTTCTTTTCTTTTTTATGGTTTTATATGTTTACAATGTTACTTCTATTTATCTGTTAAGTTACTATCATTGCTACTATCATTGTCTTTTTGTGTAGTTCAACCTTTGTATGTTTGTTATTGAATCTAATAAAAAAAACAAAATAATTAAAATAATAAATAAAGGAAGAAAAAAAATATATATATATAACATGCAAAATGAGATCATGAAAGGAACATTCAAAAAGTAACTCATGTAAACATTATGGTCAAATTATTATCATATTCAGATTCAGTCAAATAATTTGATTGCTGATGTCCATATAAACATAGTCACTGTATTGGTGTCCATTGTCATATGTACAAGCTTGTTTATGTCAATTGAGCATTCTGAATTTGCACTTGTTTGGTTGTAGAATGTGTGAAAAGTCCACATTTGTCAGCATGTTTCAGAGCAGTGTTTATTGGCTTTAAGAGGATGAAAACCCAACTTATTTTCTGGCAAATGAGAAAATGTAAATAAACTTCTCTAGCTCACCAATCAACCAGCGTTGATTAACCCTCCAATAAAGCTGCAGCATAAAGCTAAGCATTGTTACATGCAGCGCACTTGTTTGCTGCTTTTTTTTCAGTAATAGTAAACATGTATTCAGAGGTTCTCGTGGGGCCCTGACCCACTATAATGAGAGTGTGTTTAGTCTGAAGGCCAGGCCCTGTGTTGATGGATTGCACTGCCTGAGGGAGAGTTTTTTTTTTCTTTCTTGACACCACAGGAAAGCTCGACAAGGTGCAGGGTGGACATAGATTTCTGTGCGTGTGTGTGTGCCCTTTTCAAACTATCGATTACTGGAGCCGATTTCATGTCATAGCTACAGGCCTCATGCATATGTGGTGGCAAAGGGCAAGATGAAAGGCATCAATCAGACAATGCTGCTTTATTATCTCGACCATGAAAACATGCAAGGTGGATAAATAATAAACACACTTGTGCTGATCATTTTATGTTGCGCCTCGGGCGTTTTGTCCAAAACATTACCTGGGTTGTACTGTTCAATTGTGGAGAGAGAGAATGTTTGACCTAGTTTTTTAGAGATTTACAAGGGCTGGAGTTGATCCAAGCCTTTGTCAGAACGTGAAGCACAATCTTACTTTTGACTGAGCAGCCATTTTTAGAGCAACAAGAGCTGAGCTGCTTTCCTATGGTGTTGGACGTGCAGCTTTTCTAAAGGAATAGTTCACCCTAAATTACATTTCTGTCATCGTTTGTTCCGTGCAACATAAAAGGAGATGTTTCAAAGACTGTTTTTCTGCGTAATTACAATGCACACGAGCTGGAGCTTTCAAGTTTTAAAAAAATTATTCATAAAATGGGTCAATATGTCTTGTGCCTTCCTTTGTTTAAGGAAAAGACCAAAACTGTTGTTGTTTCAAGTCATTATTCACTGAAGTTCGTGATATTTATAAATGATTCTTTAAGGTTTGATCTTTGTCAGTTGTTTAAATGCATACTGTTGTTTGCCCACAAGAGTTAAGCTGAAAGAAAAATAAAACCATAATAATGCTGATAAATAAAGACGTACAGTTTCTTTCTGTCTCTCTTTAAACAAATGCCATAGTATTTGAAAATATTTGGTATCTATTTGCAATTGGTATTTATTCATATTTAAATAAAATAATTAAAAGGGAATCATACTGAATCATACATAATTTCATACTAAATTTCAAACTACATTGTATGGGTCAAAATTATAGATTATATTTTTCTTTTATGGCATTAAAATCATTACAATATTAAATAAAGGACATGATCCATGAAGATATTTTGTAAATACTCTACTGTAAGTATATCAAAAGTACATTTTTGATTAGTAAAGTGTATTTAAGCAGTGTTTTCTGAGTATTTAGATTTGTTTGAACCCTCAGATTCCAGATTTTCAATAGTTGCATATTGGCCAATTATTCTTCTGATCTAACTTAACAAACCATACATACCTTTTAGATGATGTATAATTCCTAATTTTCAGGAATAGACACTTATGATGGTTTGTGGTCCATGGTCACATACATTTAAAATATTAATAACAGAGATGGAAGTGAAACGAAAAATAAACTTAAGGCAATACTTTCCCTTTAATAATGATAATAAAAAAATATACTATGAAGAATTGAAAATGGCATGTGCCAAGTGTAAGAAAGCAAGCTTTTATGTATAGTCATCTGAAAAAAGTTAGGACACCCTATTCAAATAAAAATGTTCCACATTAGGACATAAATATAATATCTGATCTTTGGCAGATTATTTGGGAAATAAAACCTCAAATGACCAACACCATATATACAGGTAAAATGTATGTCAGACACAGCAAAACAAATGCCTTAAATGATCATCAGCAGAAGTTTTAGCAGTTTGTAGGTTCTGGAGCCGTCAGGGGTGTTTACACAATGCTCATCTCACAGTTAAAGCTTAGCCAAAATTGGGACATACAAAAACATAACAATCCCAAGCACATCCAAAAAACAGAACTGAAGCTGAACAAAAGAAAAGACAAAAGTCAAGGTGCAATAAGTGCAATAATCAGAAGAAGTCCAGACCTCATCCTTCCTAAAATGCTGCGGCGGGAGCTGTGCAAAAACCCACAAAACTCAAGAGTCAAGATATAGGGTTAGGGTTATTTATAAAAATCCAATTGATTATATGTCAGAATCAGAATCAGAATCAGTTTTATTGCCAAGTGTGCTTCACACACACAAGGAATTTGCTTGGGCTACAGAAGCTTCCAGTGTACATAAAGTGACAAGTGACAACACAGAATAAATATATATAAAAAAAGAAGACGATAGACATTAAACAGAGATGCAGTCAGTCCAACGATCTGGATGTTAAAATGTATGTACAGATTGTTATAAATATACAGGTTATAAGGTGCTGTGTACAAATGCATAAGAAGTATTGATTGTATATTGTTATGAGGTGCTGTGTACAGATGCGTAAGAAGTATTGCATTGCATATTGTTATAAGGTGCTGTGTACAAGTGCGTGTGAGAAAGTATTGCACGTTTATTGCACAATAGGAAAAATATTAACTGTTCATGAGGT
This sequence comes from Danio albolineatus, assembly GCA_903798035.1. Classification (NCBI taxonomy): domain Eukaryota; kingdom Metazoa; phylum Chordata; class Actinopteri; order Cypriniformes; family Danionidae; genus Danio; species Danio albolineatus. Next base: position 13,821,788 of record CAIGQQ010026964.1, on the reverse strand, counting down.
AGATGGCCTGAGGAAAGAAACTTTTCCTGTGTTTGGCTGTTTTCGTGCTCGGTGCTCTGTAGCGCCGGCCAGACGGTAACAGTTCAAACAGGAAGTGTGCTGGGTGCGAGGCGTCCATTTTGCGAGCCCTTTTACTCACTCTGGAAGAGTACAGTTCTTGAAGTGTAGAAAGGTTAGTGCCAGTTGTGCAAAGGGTAATAATGTTCTTGTTGATATACTTAAATCTACAACAAAACTGAAGCTGAAAACAAAGAAAAAGAAATCAAGGTGTAACAGTCAAAGTCCAGAGCTCATTCTCCTTTAAATGCTGTGGCGGGACATGTGCAAAACCCCCAAAACTCAAAATTAGGAAGAAATAAGATTTCCTAACTTTTTCACATACGGAATTCCTATTGAATATACATGCATAGGGTAATACTGCTCCGGTTGATATAGTCAAATCAAAGTGACCCAATTCGACTAGTAGTACAGTAGCAAATAACAACGACAATCAGTGAACGATGACTCCATTTTGAACTTTTCATGTGGCTTCAGAAGACTCTGAATGAAACAATACTTTCAGGTGCGTCTGCATGCTTTTCTTCAGTCATCATCCATTATAATTGCATGGAAAAGACACCATCTTTAGTGTTTCAAAGTTAGAAAGTAACTCAAGACGGGATAAAGTGAACTATTCCTTGAACGCAAAGTTCAGCTCCGACAAGGTTTTCGAGTAGTTAGGGAATTGTTTTCCTTATTAACACTCGACACTTTTTTTTCTCTGTGAAATCTTACAGCGCAGCCTTGAAACTTCAGCTGAATTAGTAAGCTGTCAGAGGTTTACTCGCAAACGCCTCACAGCTACTGGAAAATTGAAGCTCTCCTTTCCTCGGCAAGAGCACTTCATCCTGAGGGCAGACTCATTTAAAGGTAAGTAGAGGATGTCATCAATTGTGAACAAATAAGACAATGGTGAGGAGGGGCTGGGGTTGAAGACTGGATGACAGCACTGGAAGATCGGTAGAAAAAGGCAGAAGAAGAAGAAGAAGAAAAAACAAAGATAATGATCACGACTCCTGGATAAAAGAAGCTATTATTTCACTACAGTTCATCTCGTGTTGACAATCCAGTTAATTACCTGGTGCTGCGGGACGGAGGAGCATGACAAACACCAAAAGGCTGAAGTAGAGGTTGCAGGTGGGCTTATTCAGAACAAGCTGCCCGTAACCAGATCCACAGCATGCACTTTATCTGAGGCTCCACGTCAACATCTATTAAGGGCCCTCACACTTTAATGAACGCTGAGACACCACATGAATGATTACGAGCGACACCGGCGTTGAAACGCGGTATTTAGCAAAATTGGAGTGAAATGTGAAGAGCACTTTTCTTGCGTTTTCTAAAAAAAAAAAAAAAAAAAAAAACACCAAGGGAGACACGCTCCCCATGGCTGTTGAAGTGAATAATGCGATGATTACAAAGCCCTTTTCGATTACAAAGCAGCACATAAATGCGCTCTTAAAGTGATGCGAATTTCACACTCAATTATACACACAACTCTCACCAATGTCTGTTGATTTTTAACCTTGTTTTAGTTCGAAGTCAACATGGATTGCACTTACAGACTGGTTTCTGTGCATAATGTGACATTAACTTGCTGAAACGTATAAGACATGTTGCATTTCAAAGATCAGGATTTGATCACATCATTAAACATGTGTAACATAAAATCCAGCCTAATGAACGTTTGCAAAACAGCTAATTTGTTAACATCCATCTGTTATTAAACATAGTTCACTTAAAAAATAGTTGGAATGTTTCCAATTTTTCCTCAAAATGTCTTCTTTTGTGCTCAACAAACCTTTAAAGGAAAAGTAAATGATGACAGAATTTTTTATTTTGGGTGAACTATCCCTTAAATCAAAATATTCATTGTTAGTTCATGTTGGCTCATTAGCTACTGTATTAGCTCCTTAAATATTAAGAGATGGCCGCACATTTTTATTTAGGCAACATTACATTATTCCATCACTTTAACAATAAACTTTGCATTTATTACAGTATTTATTCATCTTTGCTAACAAAAATACAATTATTTATTGTTAATTCATGCTATTGAATATCCAAAAATAACACTAACCCTAATACTTACATTCATTATTTCACCCCAAAATAATTTTCTTGGTCATCATTCACTTTTTTACTGTCGACTTGTTCAAAATCTTTTGCAAATCTGTCTTCTGCTGAACACTACAGAAGAATGTGGGTATATAAGGGAGTCAGTGGGGGACCAGCAGTGTATTGGTAACAAGGTCTTCTTTTAACATAAGAAAGAAACTCATACAGGTTTGAAACAACCTGATGATGAGTAAATGACAACAGCATTTTATTTCTGAGTGAACTATGTCTTTAAGTGTGGTTCATGTTGAAAAAAGGGTCATATGGGCTGACTAAATCATGCATCACTGGTCTGATCTTTTTAAACATGGAAAAGTCCTCATGTCCTCACAGTGCTCTAGTCAAGTACGCATGGTTCAGTGTGTAAATGTGCCATTTTTTCTTATACAGGCCCGTCGAAAGTTCAACTACCACGTGCCCTGCTCCCATCAACTGGCCCTAATGAGCCTGAAACGAACCTGATGAACCTGACTGAGACGCAGTGTGGAGACTGACCAAGCACTGAACATCCATTACAGGTGCCTTTTGCTCTTCTTTTTAGAAAATGTATCTGACATCATAATTGAAGCACATAATCATCATTGAAGCACATTTAACTGACAATATTGTTTTTTGTTAAATGGTCAAAGTTTGAGGTCAGTAAAATAGAATATAATTAAATATTTTAAATCAATTACATTTTCGGAAAATAAAATATAAATAAATAAATAAATAAATAAATGAAATTAAGCAAAATCTAAAAATCCATTTGTAGCATTTGTGAAATTTCACCTTTTATGAAATACTGTTGGTTACTGAAAGTATATGTATATTTAATATTTAAAAAGAATGTCATTTGCTTTTTATATAAATACACTTTGTGAAGGTCTAATGTGAAGGTCTAAAAATGACCTAAAAATGCTCTAATGTTGTATTTACAAATTTCAATTTCATATAGGGTATATGTTGAACATTACATGACCAAACCGGATCCCTGGGTAGAACACCTCCGCTTATCGCCATTTCATATGCGCCATCGGTTTGTTTTTGAAAGTAGTAAGTAGTGGACAGCTGTGATACTTAACTTTGGTAGTTCCTGGAGGCTTCTTGTATAAAACAACGGCATATTAGCGGAGAGTGAAAAACTGGAAGTGTTCTACCCAGGTTAACTGTAACGCGAAAGTTGCGCATATACCCTATTATTCCATGGTCTGTTTGGCTGGAGGGTGTGCTATATTTTCGTTGGAACGCACAGGTAGTTCCAGTTTTTATCACAGTTCGAAATAAATGCGCTTCTCCCAAACGTCTACAGTTACTATAGCAACTCGCATGTGCTGCGCATGAAACCGATGAGGGCTATTAATGGCGGACGAGAAATCCGCAAAATTAGGAAAATACTCATCAACTATGCCACAAAATCAAGTTTTAAGAGTTTTTCAAGCGAGAATGTAGTTATTTTAAAGTCAAATCGGCAGTTTGTGTGTAAGAAAAGTGCGTTTTAGAAAAATGTTGGAAGCTCCAGGCGGTCAGCGGCAGCTCCGCGAACGGCTCCACCCGAGGGAAGCTTTATGTCAGCCAGAGATTCTCCGGTTCTACGCAGCTGGATCTAATCTCTAGCATCTCTGTTGTATCTGGGATATATAATTAATCTTTGGTGTATCTAACGGTCAGTCTCTGGACATTTGAACTAAGTATTTTTTTCTCAGGTGTATTTTATTGGCAGATCACAAAGATAAGTTTCATAATTAATCTATGAGCGTAAATAATGTAATATTACACTGATACTGCATGTTTGGCTGATTGCTTTTATTTTAAAGGAGATAAATAAAGCAGAATGTTCTCCTACCTGTCCTATTATGTTTTTTCATTATATAAAATGTACCTATATTTAACAGCAGAGATTTCTGAAATAGACTTTTTTTTGCTTCAAAGACTCTAGTCTAGAGTACACTTGACTTGAAAATGCGTATTTAATTGATATGGTACCTTTTGTAAGATTTGTATGTTTATTATGAAATATAAATCACGGAAATTCTGTATAGTAGGTATGCCAGCTTTCGCAGTATTAAAGGTAATGTTAAGGGGAAAAAAGCTATTATACAGATCCTCCCTCGTCAGAGAAGTGGTAGACAGACAAAACAAACGTGTGACTGGGAATGTTGTATTTGTCCACTTGTGATCGGACTGATGAAATCACATCTTAATAATATTAGCAGGTAGAAACAGCACGCACATGCTCTCTCTGTCTCACTGTCTACCTGCCTGTCAGCCTGTCACAGCTGATTCAGCGGAGGGACTAGAAAATCTAACATGTAAAAAACGGACAAAAAAAGCTCCGCTGCGCGTCGTGTCGTCCTTTGCCTCCACGTCGTGCATTAAAATGCTTTAACTACTTACAATAACAAATCAATGGCGCACATGAGTGGAAGTGTTCTACCCAGGGATCCGGTTTGGTCACGTGACGTTCGACATATACCCTATTAAATGTGTTTTATTGCTCTCAAATAGAAATTTTGATCAAATTTTTCAATTTCTTTCAAAAAATATGACTCCAGACATTCGAATGGTAATGTATTTGTTGGACTCATCTCCCTTTAGAGAGCTCTAAAGAACTTGTAATAAATAAATACATAAATAAATAATGTTGACAACAAAAGGAATTCCCTATTCTCACTACCTAATTTATTTCCTGGACATTCACACATGTAAAACCTCCAGATCGAATCAAATTTGCATCTGTCGTGTCCCCAAATAGTAATTAAACAATAGTTTGTTTGGCATTTCCAGATAAAGGAATATAAATATAGGTCTGGTGGTAGATATATTCTATGCATGACCTTAAAATATGCACATATAGATCGCTATTTTCCAGCACTCCGTATCAAAGATCTTCCTTTGCCTTTTAAGTGTCTCCCCCCTCTATATTCTACAAATGTCAGTCATTCTGTCTTATCACATAATCTCAACAGCCTCACATTTATTTATGAGGAAAGGAGGTTCTGCCAGAATGACATAGCAAGTCAATGTCACCAAATGAAATACAGTATATAGTTCCACGCACTTGCTCAGAATATCAAGTATTTGAAGAAAAAAGCGAGCCCACTTTTCCTGAAACGCAATATGTTGTGGAAAATTTCAGCTCTTACATTTATATGGGTTATATTTGGAAGGCCGTTAATCCTATTTCCTGTTTCCTCGTCTTTAAAACAACTGCTTTTTCAATATACCTTCGTAACAGATGTTCTTGAATGAAAAAGCCTGTCTGCGAGCTAAATTGGCCCCAGTTGTTCCACGACTGCTTACTCTGTTATTTGTCAAGTGCATTAATTTTTCAGCACTAAATTCTCATTTTCAACATTCATAGTGGATATCAAAACTTAACGGAACAATTTTAGAAACATTTGCATGTTTTTTTTTTAGAAATATCTTTCAAAATTCAAATGGAGTTTAGATGTAGTTTTACCTTGCAAGTAGAACAGTCAGTGTTTTACAAAATAACTTCAACAAAAACCCTGTATTTTGTGGAAAACACAGTGATCACAACAGTCACTGTAGCTTGAAGAAAGATTACAACTACAATTTTTGAAGGTCACAGCAGTCAGAAAATGAGTAGGAAGTGTTCAAACCCTTGCCTGAATGACTTCAGCAGATCTGCACCATAAGACTTCACTAGTCTCTCACAGACATTACAAGTACTAGACATTACTTGCTGGATAGTATCAGTTAATTTGCAGTCAGTAAAAACTGGAAAGTTTGGATGCCAGAGGGTTTTCAGATTCCATTCCGTTATATTCAATGTTATTTGTATAGCGCTTTTCACAATGATTACTGTTTCAAAGCAGCTTTACAAAAGGTGCACATTATTGTATATAAGTTTTGGACTCTTCTAAAGCATATAAATGCTGTAATATGTTTGCAGATATTTAAGAAACGTGCTAAGTGAACATAATTGTTTATCTCAAAAAACAATATGGTCAGTATATATAGTATATTAGTATATTATAGTACAGTATATTAGTCAGCTGTGGTCAGTTATTTTCCTGAAAATTCAGGCGTTCCGCGTTGAAATATCTTTGTGTTGGTCTCTTTAACTGTTTACTGCCAGTTTACTCAATTATATTTTGGCACTCCGGGTTGCCTTGACAGAAAACATCACGTATGTCATTTCAGTCAGCTTCAGAGGAAAGTAGGATCCACCAAAATGAGAAGCAGATTTACACATGTGGTGGTTTTTAATTAGCAAATAATTATTACAAACATAAAAATGAGCTGATCAGCATACATCGTAATGCTGGAACGTCAGGTACACACGCTCTTGTTTTTATCGTCAATCTGGCAACCTGCTTTGCGTCAAGTTGGCATCAGAGGGGCCAAGTGAAACAAACCCTCTCCAATGTTTTGAATTTGGACTGCAATACCTATTTCAACCACTAGTCAACCATGTATACAGCACCTTCACCAGGATTTTTCACCAGGTGCCGGATTAGCACCAATAATGTTCTCTAATTTTGAGTGTACTCTTTTCATATATACTATGCTTCATAATATGCACTCAAAATGTTGTTTGCCGTTTGTTCAAATTATTTAAAATTAGCTGAAACAACATAATTCTTAATTTTAACTTAATTGTTTTATGATTAACCCTTGTAAAAAGTTATGAAGTTAACCTAATTAATTTGTTTTGAGGCCACATGAAGGAATTGTGTGGAACCCAGCATTTTTTACAGTGTCTGTAAATCATGAAATACACTTAAAACTGCCCCTTTGAATCAGTTAGGATATCTTCAAACATGAATAAGCAGTGATTTCAAACTGTACTTTAGGCTGATCTTCTCTAAACCTTCGCTTTCCTTCCAAAGCAGAGTTCGGCACATCTTTATTCTTCTCAGAACATATAAGAAACATGTCTTCTTCTTCTTCCACATTGTGCTCTCAGTGTTATCTTTGGGTGTGAAGATAGCAGTATTCCCTCACAGCTATTGACACAAACGCACACATCAGTGATGGATGGCCGCTATTATAAGGCAAAGCCCCTGCTACCCCTCAGTCCTGGCACAGAGGCAGGGATTAATCTTGCCCATTACATTTGGGGTGGGGGTGGGGGTGTCACCGCATTGACTCTGATTAGGCACATTGCAGTTTTGCCGGAGGCCCCGTTTACACCTCACATTAACATCCGTCTTGGGTGATCTGATCGGTGGACTGATGTAAAACAAGGTCCGAAACATTTTGCGGTGTCATTCTGTGTTTTATTACCGTGTTTGTGCACACTGATGTGGTACGTGATGTATGCACTCATGAAGACCCCTTGATAAAATCTGATCACAAGTGGTCACAGGAGAGGTGTTTGAGTTACATGGTAAAGCTGGGTGTGAATGGTCTTCTGTCTTACCTGATGGCTTGTGAATGGCGCAGACTGTGGTTAAAAAAAGGTGTAAATGGGGCCTACATGTCTCTGGACATGTCTGCTATCCCTCTAGCATCTGTAAAAAGATGGTTAATTTAGATTGAAAATGTATATATATACAGTTGAAGTCAGAATTATTAGCCCCAATATCTGTTTAACAGAGAGATTTTTTCAACACATTATTAAACATTATAGTTTTAATAACTCATCTCTAATAACTGATTTATTTAATCTTTGCCATGATGACAGTAAATAATATTTTACTACATATTTTTGAAGACACATTTATACAGTTTAAAGTGACTTTTAAAGGCTTAACTAGGTTAATTACAGTAGGTTAACTAGGCAGGTTCGTTCTATAGAATATTGAAAAAACACTTAAAGGGGCTAATAATTTTGACCTTGAAATGTTTTTAAAAAAAAATAAAAAACTGCTTTTATTCTAGCCATAATAAAACAAGTAAGATTTTTTACGAAAGAAAAAATATTATCACACATACTGTGAAAATTTCCTCGCTCTGTTAAACATCATTTAGGAAATAAAAAAAAGACTTCAACTGTATATATAATGCTAAGTGCTAGTCATAAGAGGTGTGGCAAGATGCCTACTCCACGAGGTCAGATACAAGATTCACTTCACGAGAACGAGATGAGACTTTTACAGTACTTTTTTAACCCATTTTGAAAATGAATATTTTTATTCATTTCTCAGTGAATATGGGCAATGTGTTTTGTTGCTTTTAAACAAATCAGATTTATTAAACAGATATAATTATGAAAAATAACATTTTAGTCACCAAACACATTTAGAAATTGAAGGACAGTACAATTAAATTCAAGCAAAATATTGCCAAAAAAAATACAACCTACAAAAAAATATATATATTTTATTTTTGCTTCTCTTGATTTTTCCTCTTTTTCAATTTTGTAATAAATATTTTTCTATAACATATAAATTTGGGTGTACAAGTTTTTGGACCCTTATTGTAAATTATTTTGTTTGATAAGCTCCAGATTTGGCTTTAGCACTGACTAATCTAATGTATATGCACAAATATAATATTGTATAGCTTTCTATTTAAAGTATGAATTTAAAGAGTTTTGAGGGGTGTATACCTATATATTACTTGTATATGCTGAGCACTGTATATGAATGGAAAATAGTCTTTTATTTAGCTGAAAACAAAATGCAAACTTTTTTAAATCAACTTGTAATGAAAGTTATTTTACTTCTATTTTAATGGATTCTATGCAGTAAAGGACAAGCAAAGACTGCAAAATATTTGCTAGTATGTGAATGGAAAATATTCAGATAAAAAAAAATCACAAAATGAAAAACAACTTAGGTGTTTTTATGGTAATGAATGAAAAAATGGTAATGAATAGTATTTTATTTTATTATGTCGTAAATGACTTGCAAACACTGAGCTACTGGATACTGGTTTAAAGGACTGATAGGAGAGAGTTGTTTTAATGTAATTTGATACCGCTCGCTGACTGAAAAGAAAACTTTGTTTACCAGACAGCATAAACTTGGGTTCAGTGACGATGATGTGACGAGTCTCCAGCACGTACGCACAGAGATGTGGGTGTCTTTGGTCCTTTACTGACTTGGTAGGTGCAGATAATAGAGTCAAACAGCCGTGTGTGTATGGCTTATCCTGTCGCAAAATGCAGCTAAAGTCCTACACGAGAAATCTCGTCATACAGGATCTCGTCACACCCCTAATATATCAATTAGGTTTACAAATGTCATTATACATATAAAAATATATGAGAATCATTTAAATTAAAACTATTTAGACACCAATACACACTTGCACAGCTATGTGAGGAACTCCCATAGACGTTAATATTTTTATAATGCACAAACTGTATATTTTAACCCAGACTAGGCATGGGAAGATAACTGCTTTCAAGGTATACCGCGGTATGGAAAAGTCAAGGTTTTCATAGCGGCAAAATTTTCTGCTGTACCGTTCCTAAGATATGGGCAAGATTTTTTTTTTCAGTTTTCAGTTTTTTTTAGGTGTAAATTGTAAAGTCATCAGTGTTTTTGAAACAAATGAAGACAGCAAAAGTCAATGATTCACTTGAGGTATTTAGCCTGACATGTTTTACTGCCCCAAACTATTTTAAATGTTTCTCAAAATAAAATATATTGTGTTCAAAGGGGAAAAAACCTTTTGTTTTTTAGCCAGATATTTAAAAAGAATATATTTTAGAGCAGTAATCACAATACCGTGAAACCGTGATATTTTTATCCAAGGTTATCATACTGTCGGAATCTTTTACTGGCCCATGCCTAACCCAGACCTTATAATAATAATAATAATAATAATAATAATAATAATAATAATAATAATAATAATAATAATAATAATAATAATAATAATAATAACAACAATTCCTATAATTATTACCCTTACCCTTAACCTTACCCTAAACCTAACCTTCATAGGAAATAATCCTCAATTTTAAATTTTTAAAACCTTTCATGCTATGTAACTAAAGAGACATTTTTATCACCATGGGGACCAAAAAAATGTCCCCACAATGTCCAAATGTATGGTAGTGCTATACTATAAGGAATACAAGACACACAGAGACAGAGAGAGAGAGAGAGAGAGAGAGAGAGAGAGTTACTGTAAATACTGTATACTCATTATTATTGTTTTTATTACTGTTTTATCCTAAAATGTTGATTGTTAAGTGTACAGTTTATTCTGATCTATTTGTTTATTGATATATATAAATAATATGATATATTAAAATATATATGATATTTTGTATAATAATATGATGTATTGAATAATAATAATATATTTTGAATAATAATATGATGTATTGAATAATAATATGATGTATTGAATAATATGACATATTATTCATATTTTTATTTAAATATATGTTATTATATATCTCTTTTTTTTTTACTATTATTTACTGTGTTTACTGTGGTTTTTACTATCTGTGTATGCGCCTTTTTATGTAAACTATATAAATGCATTGGCAATACATTTATAACATTTGTCATGCCAATAAATCAATTATTGAATTAGAGAGAAAGCGAAAGAGATAGATAGAGAGAGAGAGAGAGAGAGAGAGAGAGAGAGAGAGA
>CAIGQQ010026964.1:13784644-13810724 GCA_903798035.1 Danio albolineatus | reverse complement strand
CAAATAATTTCATATATATATATATATATATATATGAAATTATTTGAAGTACAATATATAAAGGAATAGGTAATACAAAAGGAAAAAACTGTAAATTCTAAAATGACAGTACTGCAAACCAAAATTACTGCTTGACATCAGGTCAAACTCAGCCATCAGTATGTCACTGTGGTTGTTGTGGTGTAGATCCTGCACCACAATACGTTAAGCTATCATTTCATTCCACGTATCTGATCTAGCGCTGGTAAAATCAGCTGTGTGTCAAGTGATCTCGCTATGAAAGAAAAAAAGGGCTGACATGATGACAGATTAAGTGTCTAATAGCAGAGGAGAAGAGATAGATGGGGATCTCGCATGTTGGTGTGAAGCACAGCAGTAATTTCCCCCGGTCATCTACACTTACATGTGGACATTTTTCATGTGCACAGAAAGGAAGGAGGGAGGGCAGCGCTTTATGAATTCTGAAGAGGGGGAAATGTGGAGATAGAAGGGTACAATATTCAGTGACTCAAATTATCTATCGATTAGTGCCAATTAATTCACAGTGGACAAAGTTTCTTCATTTATTACACTGGAGATGAACAGTGCCAGAAACTGCACTCAACTGAAAGTAGCGACACAGATCCTCTAAAGTGGGGCAGAAAGAGAGGTGGAAAAAGAAACAGGTAGCATGATTGAGTGCTGATGCTCGTAGAAAAGCCTATGTCTGTGCACTAAATCTCCGCTATGACATGACCACTTTTTTATTGTATGAATCTTCTTGATAAATGCTAGTCCAATTTCACTCAACTCCTAAGTTTCAGTAAAATCCCAAAGACCCATATAAGACTACCAATAGGTTTCTTGTCATGTGGCACCTTTTGAACTCTTTAACACTAACAAATATGTTAGTGTTTTCTATCAGTTCTAACTGACCTTTCTAAAGTGACTCAAACAGCAAGTTTCAGAATCAGAATCAGAAAGAGCTTTATTGCCAGGTATGTTGACACATACGAGGAATTTGTTTTGGTGACAGAGCTTCTACAGTGCAGCAGAATTACAGAGACAGGACAAAAAACAGATAATAAATATATTCAAAGAATAGAAGTAAGTGTTAAATGCAAATATACAGATGGACAAGTGTATGTACAGGTGTATTACTATATACAACGTTATATGTGCAGCTGTTATGTGCAAATTGGCATGTAAGGTGTGTTGTTAAATAAGTGTATGTGTGTGTAACAAGTGTATTTGTTATGTGCAAATTGGCATGTAAGGTGTGTTGTTAAATAAGTGTATGTGTGTGTAACAAGTGTATTTGTTATGTGCAAATTGGCATGTAAAGTGTGTTGTTAAATTAGTGTATGTGTGTGTAAGAGTGTATTGCAAGTAGTGATGTTGGTTCCACGATTATTATCATCAGGTATTTGTCCAGATGAAGGCCTAAGAGAGACCTGTCCATCCGAATAAAGAGATGGTGGTCGTTCCAAATCTGTGATTTTTAGAATTTTTAATCTTTCCAATGCCAAAAACTCATTTAAGTCCCCTAAAAAGGCCAACACAGGCTCACTGGAAATACAACCTTCAGCTTACATTGTGGTGAAACCGCAAAAACGTACTTCAACATACGTTTGACTGCAGTTTCTTGATAAAATGAACACTACGGGGCAGTATGATGCCAACAACTTTTGTTCCTTTTTACTTTAATGGTATCTGCAGGGATATAAAATCAATGAAAAAATGCACAATACCAAATAAATAACACAAAACAACGTAAAAGTTGGGCGTCAAGGTGGCGCAGTGAGTAGCACAATCGCCTCACAGCAGGAAGGTTGCTGGTTCAAGCCTCGGCTGGGTCAGTTGGCGTTTCTGTGTGGAATTTGCATGTTCTCACCATGTTCATGTGGGTTTCCTCCACAAGTCCAAAGACATGCGGTCTAGGTGAATTGGATAAGCTAAACTGTCCGTAGTGTATCTGTGTGAATGAGAGTGTATGGATGTTTTCCAGTGATGGATTGCAGCTGAAAGGGCATCCGCTGAATAAAACATATGCTGGATAAGTTGGCGGTTCATTCCGCAGTGGCGACCCCAGATTAATAAAGTGACTTAGCTGAAAAGAAAATGAATGAATGTAAAAGTGTCTATGATTTGTACTTGAATATGTTTGCCTCCCATGTATATTTCCATAAGGACAACCTTTCTGGCATGGCCAGTTTGCTCAGCATTTTGTACAGTGTTGTACTAGTAAAGAGCTACTACTAGAGAGCTGGAGTTCGAGTGCTGTGAAGCATGTTTTGCAAAACATTAAAAGCAATGTAAAATCAGGGTAAATTAGCATTAATGCAATTTTCTGTTATATTTGCTTTTTAAAACACTATTGGTTGGGTTTAGGTCAGCGGTTCACTAGGCGTTCTGTACGACAAGCAGCACGTTCTTGTGGCCATGCACAAGAAGGACATGTAAATGACATGTACTGTATTACAAACCACAGCCTAAGTAATGTATTTCAGATTGTCAAACATGTAAACAGTGGCATATATTGGATTTGTCATCTGAAACTTGCAACAAAACATAAACGGATCAACATATTTTACATTTGGCAAAAACGTAGTCCAATGTATTTCCAATGAGCCTAAGCTGAAAAAAGCTGGTCAACTGCGAAGACGAAGGCGTGAGAAGACAGGATAATGTTGAGAATCTCAATAGACAGTCGGTTCAACACTGCAGCCAAAATTGACAAACCAATCAGTGCTGAACAGGTAATGATCAGTGACTCAACGTTTAAGAGAATTTGAACTGAAAGGCCTGCAGTAATCAAACTTTCATCTGCAGAAAAAGTCAAAAGGCCTTCACTGAGGAGCTTGTTGTGTGGACAGAGTTGGTCCAAAGTTTTTGACTGCTGTAACCTCTCATAATGTAATGTTTCTTTTTGCTACAATCATCGCTGTTCTTTAATTTTGATCCATTTGTTTACAACAAAATAAAGTTCTTTCTGTGCATTTACCTCAATTATTTAGTAAAACACTGTTCTATAGCATGGTTTAGCATAACATGTTACATAAAATCCATTTAACATGTTACATTACATAAAAGATGATATACTGATTGCACAAAAAGAGTTGTATATCTAACCGAAAATACTCTGTGAGATTCACTCTGTGAGGTTTAAATTGTTATTGTTACTTGCTGTTTCTTTGAAGTTATTTGAGTTCTAGCAATTACCAAGTAAAATAGTTTTCACATCAATTCTGGTGTGTTTTCCAACCAAAATTAAAAGTCCAACAGAAATTTAAACAGCCTAGCCTTTCATTGATGAAGAGAAACCTGGAACGACTAATGGGAAAATTAATATCCACAGGATGAAAAGTCAATCAGAGGAAACAGGAAAAACCTATAAACTACTAACCAATTAGAAAAACATTCCAAAGGAAATGTTGCTAAAGCTCTCTGATTGCAGACAAAATATTTGCTTTTCATCTCCCACCCAAGCGCAGCAACATTATAACATTATTCAGCTCCGTGTTCACTTACATGAGTATTGTAAGATCAAGAATCAGTGAAAATGTACCGCATAACAGGATGGACTCTGATCTAATTCATGAACATTTTAGTGATGAATGAGTTGAGGCTTTCTAAGTGTCCGGGGGCAGAATCTCTGACACTCTCATCTACGTCACACTCCTGGCAACCTGTTATTATTTATGGAGATTATTAATAGTGCGCCTTTGAAGATGAAAAGAGAGAAGAGCCTTCGCCGATCTCGCATGGGTTGTTTGGAAGTTCACATTGAAAGAGTTGTGCTTTTCTATTGGCAGCCACTCAGTTTTGATAGCTGAAATTTGCAAGCGTGGTCGTGAGAGTCAGAGGTTTATGGCTACATCCTGAATTCAGATTTACACATCAGAGAATCCAAAATGGACTGGAAAGAAAGACGAGCGAAAGGGGGTCTTTTTAAGGTGAACTCTTTCAATGGCTGATGAGAGCAGCGTTCGACAATATTCAAAAGCGTGCTTTTTCTCTGTGTGAGTGTGTGTGTGTGCTAAAACAGTTAAGCGTCTGCTGGGCTCAAAGCCTGAAAACCGTCCCAATAAAAATGATTCCTACATGCCAGGTCATGCTGGGCTCAGACATCCTTCTTGCCCCAGCGAGCCGCAGAAAGGGAAGATGAAATGACTGGTGAAGTTCCTGCAATGGAATGCTGACTGTTAAATGAAAGAGATTTTCTCAGGCACATGTCAGAGATTTTCTACTCATTTAGGAACTAGAATCCAGTTGCTAAAATTGAAGCTTACGTCCATCATTTTTTTTTTTTTTTATCAAATTAATTTCATAAGTCACTTCAACTTATACAATCACCAGCCACTTTAATAGGTACACCTTACTAGAACTGGGTTGAACCCACTTTTGCCTTCAGAACTGCCTTAATCCCTAGTGGCATAGATTCAACAAGGTATTGGAAATGTTCCCCAGAGATTTTGGTCCATATTGACATGATATCATCATGCAGTTGCAGCAGATTTGTTGGCTGCACAACTATGATGCGAATCTCCCGTTCCACCACATCCCAAAGGTGCTCTATTGGATTGTGATCTGGTGACTGTGGAGGCCGTTTGAGTACAGTGAACTTAGGGCGTACTCACACTATGCTATCCGAACCGTGCTCAGGCCCGTTTCCCGGATAATTTTAGAAGTGTGAGTGCGCTGAATCGGGCTCAGGCACGGTACAGTTGGCCGGCCCTGGCCCGGTTAGAAGAGGTGTGCCTGAGCCCAGTACCCTTGTAGTGAAAGTGCAAAGCGCACCTAAGCCCGAAACTGAAGAGGAGACATGACTTTTGGGGCCTGTTTCATATGGATTTATTAATCATTCTTACTCTTTAATGAACGCACACTGTCATAGATTATTAAAGACGCAAACCCCTCTCTGTACGACAGCTGCGCCTTTAGTAAACCTCCTAATTCCTGCAGCACGAGGACTTTCAGCAGTAGCTGATCTGTTCGGCGGAATATTTGACTGTGTGTCACTGCACATCAAACCACTAAAACCATATAATGATATAAAGAAATCTCCACTGAAATCTCAGAGAGCGATTCTCTTACACTGAATAGCGCATCATCGATGAAGTAAGCATGCTTAGGCCTGAATGCAATGTGACCGCGGGCCGTCGGGGGAGACGGAAGGGGGGACAAGCGTGCTTTGGCCCGGTTAAAGGGAACTGTACATAGTGTGAGTACGCCGTTATTGTCATGTTCAAGAAACCAGTCTGAGATGATTCACACTTTATGACATGGCGTTTTACCCTGCTGGAAGTAGCCATCAGAAGATGGGTACACTGTGGTCATTAAGGGATGGACATGGTCAGCAACAATACTCAGGTAGGCTGTGGCATTGACACAATGCTCAATTGGTACTAATGGGCCCAAAGTGTGCCAAGAAAACCCACACCATTACACCACCATTGCTGTTGCCTTTCTTTCAGCTGGAACCAGTCTGGCCATTCTTCTTTAACTTCTTGCATCAACAAGGTATTTGTGCCCACAGAACTGCCACTCACTGGATATGTTTTTTTTTTTTTTGGACCATTCTCTGTAAACCCTAGAGATGGTTGTGCGTGAAAATCCCAGTAGATCAGCAGTTTCTGAAATACTCAGACCAGCCCGTCTGGCACCAACAATGATGCCACATTCAAAGTCACTTGCATTACTTTTCTTCCCCATTCTGATGCTCTGTTTGAACTACAGCAGATCGTCTTGATAATGTCTACATGCCTAAATGCACTGACTTGCTGCCATGTGATTGGCTGATTAGAAATGTGCGTTAACAAGCAGTTGGACTGGTGTACCTAATAAGGTGGCTGGTGAGTGTAAATCATTAAGCTATGTGACGTAAAACATCAAGTTGACACTCTCGTTCACTATCCTTCGGCTTAGTACCTGATTTATCAGGGGTCACCACAGTACAATGAACTGCCAATTACTCTGGCATGTTTTATGCACATGCAAACACATTTTAACACAGGGCTATGTAGTTTGGGATTGGGGCCAACTTGCACACTTCTGCTATACACACACATAAACACACGCTTTCCGCCATGTATCTGAACACTTCCAGCTGCTGAATTGTATTTAATATCCCCTGTTCCTTTGGCTGAATACATTCCAGTTGTTTTCCCTTAATAAAAAAAACTTAATGTATCTAAGTATATAAATATATAAATAATGTATATACCATCTATAATATATAAACGATTATAGTATTCATTGTTAGTGTGTCACGGTGGCCCGGTGGGTAGCATGATCGCCTCACAGCAAGAAGGTCGCTGGTTGAGTTGGCATTTCTGTGTGGAGTTAGCATGTTTTCCCCGTGTTCGCGTGGGTTTCCTTCCGGTACTCCAGTTTCCCCCCCAAAGTCCAAAGACATGTGGTTTAGGTAAATTGGGTAAGCTAAATTGTCCGTAGTGTATGTGTGTATGGATGTTTCCCAGTGATGGGTTGCAGCCGTAAGGGCATCCGCTGCGTAACAAATATGCGGAATAAGTTGGCGAATCATTCCGCTGTGGCAACCCCAGTTAATAAAGAGACTAAGCCGAAAAGAAAATGAATGAATGAGTATATATTATTAATACTACTATATATTGTAGAATATTTATATGGCAAATATGAAATAATAATATTAATTTTAAACAAATTACAGTCAATTGCCTACATATTGTCTTATTATATGTTTGTGCATTTTTTTTTATTTTGCCCATGATGGTTTTAACAATTTTTAGCCTTTATTTTTCCTGCACATTTACAAGAGCGCCCTGGCCAAGATTAAGCAGTACAAGGGTTACATTAAGTTCACATGAGTATAACAAATAAAAGATAACATCTTTAATTAATATATCAAAACACACATAAAATGACAATTAAACTAGTCAGAGCTTCCACAGGCCATGTTACAAATTCCAATTTGTTCTATATATATATATATATTATCCCCGACATACATTGCCAAACACTAAAACTTGCACACTTCTGCTATACACACACATAAACACACGCTTTCCGCCATGTATCTGAACACTTCCAGCTGCTGATATGTATTTAATATCCCCTGTTCCTTTAGCTGAATACATTCCAGTTGTGCTTCCTCCCTTCCAGGGCTACAGGCCTGTATATGTGTGCTGTTTTTTTTCCATTCTGCAGCAGAAGGATGTGGGCGATGATTTATAGAGCATGTCCAATTGGATTCTGTGTACCAGCACAGGGCAGGGTGTCACAAGTGTGTTGGTACAGTAGGTCACAATCCAATAAGGAGTGAGGTGGGATTGCCTGATATGGGCATACGCCAACTAAGCCAAAAAAAAAAATTGTTGAGGAAATCAAGTTCCCCATCAAAGAGAGTTTCATGCAGAGGCCCATGCTGAAGGATTTTCAGTCTAATTACCGTGGCCCAGCGTCAGACACCAGGAAAAGAGGCAGTGAAACATAAGACGTTTCAGGCGACGAGACCTGCTCCGCTCTGCTCCGGGCTTGTTATAAAACCCCCTTTCTCTCTTTGATACTCTTTTCAAAAAAAAAAAAAAAAAAAAAAACAAGACTGCTTGGCTTTGGCAAATGAAAGTGTACTGGCACAAAAAGAATCCGTGTGTCCTTTTTCTGAGATAATAAAGACATAAGAAACAGTCTTTTGACTGGAGAGAGCCCTGCATTAAGCAGTCTTTGGGATTTCTGTCAGAGAAGTGAATGGGGGTCCGCGCAGCTGCTGAGGGCTTGGATCTGGTACCATGCTGGCTGCCTGTTTGAAGAGGCCTGCAGCTTAACAGGGCCTTCTAATACCTCCATTGTTGCTGATGCAGGGGTGCAGACCTCGAGTGCCAGGCTGAGGTGAAGAGGTCCACAGCTGCACCCCGTCTGAGAGGGGAGACGGTGAAGTGCTTCCATTTGCTTTGGAATTGATTATAATAAATGAGTTGCGAGCTCAGTGCAACTCTTAGTAATTGTAGTCTACGTATATACTGAGAACAAAATTGATGGTTCGTTTTTACTCACTTCCTGTATTTTATTTAGAGAGCACAGTCGCTGACCATTGTGCTGTACACACGTTGTAAAATCCTGATTGAATAAGAATGATGAAATCAAATCAAATTAATAAATCAGATTCTGACTTATTACTATTATACCTGCAAGTATTTGAAAGGACACAAGCTTCATCCAAAAGATAATAAGTCGATTTACAAGAGTCGTCATTGTGAAAAGCTTGTATTTACTTTTATTTTATTTCAGCTTTTATTTACATTTAAACAAAACCTTTAGGTCAGAATTTGCCAGGGCTATGAATAGGCCTTTTCTAAATGGTAAAGATTCAGTTTCCATTGAACAAGGATTGTGTGGAGATTATCCTAATAGAAAGAGGTAGACTATTCTACTACTTGGGGCTGATAATGGCAAAAGGCCAGTCTCCCTTTTGCTTCAACTTAGATCTGAGAACAATTCACAATCTTCTAACTTGATGATCTTAAACATGTATTAGATATGTTAAGTCACTTTTTAGTGCTTAATGTTGTTCTGTACACAAACAGATCAGTAATTTATTTAAGTGAAGAGCACATTTAACAACTCCTAAAAAGGCAGGCAGTGGCAAATGTGTATATCCACAAGGTGAACAGACCTGAACGGGACTAGTTTTGAATTATGTATTTAAACAAATCAGAGCTGTCTCTTTATGTGCAATGAAAAACGAATCACAGGTAATGAAATAGATCTGGACTCAACAGTGTTGGCAGATTTTGCAAGAATAAAATAGTAAAAACAAGCACATAAAATTAAACAGAAATACCTAATTTGAGAAATAAATAAGGCCCATACCAAAATATTGTGACCTCCACTTGCTTTATATATGGTTCTGCTCCTATAATAAATGGTCATGACAACACTTCAATAGCATGCACTGTGAGCAGCCTTCCAAACTAAGCTAGTTTAGTTAAAATCATAACCAAACGTCATTGGTATAACAACAGATACCAAACGGTTGGTCTGTAATCAATATCAAAATGACTGAGATTCAAACATTTGAACTAAGCCAATCAGCTCAAAGAAGGCAGGGTTTATGGTTTACAGATAACATGATTTCCTTAATGAGCATAAGAGACTTCTGGCATTACTCCTTTTAAGAATTGTACATTTTCATATCAATGAAATCGCATGTATTAGTGTGAATTAGATACTTTTTCCTGAAGATATGTAAAATAGTTACGTATCCACATGAGATGTGCAGGACAAAACAGATCAAACCAGAGATGCGTGCACAGGGCTACATCAGCTTGCAGTTTTTATTTTCACAAATCTTCTACAATTTTGACAATCTCACATATGTTACGGGTTCACATTTTCTCATGCTTTTTTTACTTTTTTTTGTAAATCCATTAAAGGCTGCTGTGTACATTTCTGCAAATCTCAATGTCCTTCTCGCACGCATTCATGAGAGGCTGGCCGGCTTGTCATAACACATATATCAGCTCTATGAGTCGAGTTCGACACCATACAAGGTGAGCTACCAAGCAAACTGACCGTATAAATTGTGTAAGCTTTACATATGTAGGTTCATACGTAGGTAATAGGACTTATGGAGCTGTGCAACGATGTATTTGCTGTTTGGACTTTCAGCAGTGATAATTAAACCACACTGAACCGAACTAGGCATGGGCCGGTATAAGAGTCTGACGGTATGATAACCTTGCATAAAAATATCACGGTTTCACGGTTTCGTGATTACTGCTCTAAAATATATTATTTTTTAATGTCTGGGCAAAAAACCAAAACTTTTTCCCCTTTGAACATAATATATTTTATTTTGAGAAGCATTTAAAATCGTTTTGGGCATTAAACATGTCAGGCTAAATAATTCAAGTAAATCACTGACTTCTGCGGTCTCCATTTATTTCAAAAACACAGATGTCTTTACAATTTACACCTAAAAAACTCTTAAAAATTATATAAATAAAAAAATCTTACACGATTTATGAAAACCTTGACTTTTACATACAACGGTATACCTTGAAAACGGTTATCGTCCCATGCCTAAACTGAACTAAATCGAACTTCAACTCTGAAAACTGCACTGACACAGTTTCAGCTTACTAGAACATCTATGTTAAGCTGCTTTGACACAATCTACATCTTAGAAGCACTATATAAATAAACATGAATTGAATTAAACCTAATAAGCGGTCAGCAGTAGCGTGAAAAGGAAAAAAAACGTTTTTTATAGTAGCATAACACCCCGTATTGTTAATTTTACAAAATAAATGCAGCCAAACATAGCACCGGTATTTTTTCCAAAAATGTAGCCATGGGCACATATCCTCAATGAGCTTGTGTTAGATAAAATAGGGTTATTTTTGGGGACAATAAGGCAAATTCAAGTAGAAAGTTACAGAACAGAATCAGAGCTTTATAGGCCATTTTAAAAAACACAGCTTGAAATCAAAGCTTCATTTAGTGTTCATCTCTGGGGTTAAGAAACCACTCAACTTCATGCAGAAAATTTGCATGCAAACTCAAAAATCATTTCACAACATAAAACTCCAGGGCAGACAGCTGCCTTCAGTATTTTCCTGTAATCTGAACTTATGCAGCAACTGAGACGTTAGCCGGTGGAGCAGGCAGCCAGAAGAATAATAGCTCTATTGATCTCTGTTGTGTGTGAATGTCCCTCCTATTGACTTCCCCCCTTGCAAAAGCACGAATCTGGATCACAATAGGATCCCAATGCAAATTCTAAGCGCTGTTAAATGTCCAGGCCAGAAGGGAGTGTTCAGTTCACTGCATCCAGCCCCACTGACCCATACAGCAGGGTCTGGGCAGAATGCAAATACTATTAGACTCTATTTTGGGCAAGACTTGGGTGGATCAGAGTCGGAGATTGAATCTGACCCAGGGTCATGTGGCTGCGTGATTCTACAGTAACCCAAACAAACATGGTGGAGAGGCTTCCTGGAGTGAATGAAAAGGGAAAAGCGTGGGTGTAGTCGCTCCATCACAGTTGCGGCATATAAAACTGTGTCACAAACAAGTGGAGGACACGTTATAGTGCTATTTAATGATATATTTGGGATCCTATTATTCAACCTGCAGTACAATACATTTTCAAAACAACAACAAAACACAAACACGTTAAAGATTTAACAGATGGTTGTGGATGAGAATCATGTAGAATGTTATAATGCCTCAAACAACTCTGGCTCTGTAATGGTTTTATTGTAGATTCTACTACTTTTAAGGTATGAGTATTCAGATTGCATTATCAGTGTGTACAATATTGTGTTTGATATTTGATTAGATAAATGTAATATTTATAATAATATTTCTAATATCTAATATTAAACAAACAATAATTTTAGTCACATATGTCATTCATTTTTCATTAAATAATACAGAAAAAAATGAATAATGTGAATATCGGTTTTCATATTGTAATGTACTGTAATGTGTATTTATATAATGCGTTTATTGTGTATGGCCATAGACCCAAATAGCTTCACAATCATGAGAGGGGGTCTCTCCACACCACCACCAGTGTGCAGGATCCACTTGGAACAGCAGCCACAGGACAACAGCACTAGTGCAGTCACCACACACCATCTATAGGTGGAATGGAGAGACAGTGATAGAGCCAGATAGAGTCAGGACCTCAGTTAAACGTCTCATCCCGAAAGACAATGCTCACTGACAGTATAGTGTCCCCTTCACTTTACTAGGGCATTAAGGCCCCATTTACACTAGTACGTTTTAGTTTTAAAACGGTGTTTTAGCATGAAAACGATCCGCGTTCACACTAGCGTTTCACTCAGCGTTTCTGAACATATCTCCGTCCACAGTACTCAACCAAAATGTATATCACGTGACCATTCGCGCACTCTGGGCATGCGCGTTTAAGTATAAACAGGAAGCATGTGTCTCGCTGGTTCTTCCTGGTGTAACCCCAAACCGACGTTCTAAATGGGGCTTACGCAGCTTGAAACGCAAGCGATTAGCGAGTGCTCAAACAATAGCTTGCCTCTTGCGAATATATGCAGCTGTTGTAGTAAAAAAGGCAGAGTTTAACTGCACAATAGCGCCTAAAACGGACAATGGTTCTCCCAACACTCCCATTTCTATATCCAGCAGCCATGCCTCCATTTTCAGATGTCTCCGTTTCCCTCATCGACACTGAGATAGAGAAGCAGCATTTTAGAATAAAAACGGCCTCTCCAGCATTTCCAAAATGCTCTGTTTTCAGGGCTCGAAAACTCCGACGTACTGTGGACGGATGGCGTAACCCTAGCAAAACTTATGCATTTTAAAACGAAAATGCAATAGTGTAAACGGGGCCTAAGACTCACACAGACCACAGGTTGAGCGCCCCCTACTGGCCTCTCTAACACTACTTCCAACAGCAAGTACTGGGGCATAAGGACTCACACAGACCACAAGTTGAGCGCCCCCTGCTGGCCTCTCTAACACTACATCTAACTGCAACCTAGTTTTCCCATGTGGTCTCCCATCCAGGTACTGACCAGGCTCAGCCCTGCTTAGCTTCAGTGCTTTAGATTCAGTCTTGGGCTGCAGGGTGATACGGCTGTGTATTTAAACAACCAGGAAGAAACTGCAGTGATTTTACTGTTGCAGTAAAAAAAAATAGGTTTTTTATTCACTAAACATATCTGACTCTATGTTTGTGTGGTACATAAGTTACCGTCTTTGTGTTTAAAGCGCTAAAAATGACCTACTAAAAAAAAAATAATAATAAAATAAAGAACCAGCTCATTATAAGTCTTTGTCCTGCAGCTGAACCGCATCGATTGCACTATTTGATTCAACGAACATGGCTGATTCATTAGAGTCATTTGTTTTAGAGCAGAACTACATCGGTTGCAGTTTGATTCGATGAACTGAACTTACTCATTGGAGTCATTTGTGTCCTTGTATGTGTAAACATACCTGGCAATAAAGCTCTTTATGATTCTGATTTGCTCTGGTGCTGAAGTACATTGGTTGCATTGATTCAGTGAACACAGCCGACTCATTTGAGTCATGTGTTGTGTAGCTGAACTAAATTGGTTGCACTGTTTATTTTTGAACTGAACAGAACCAGCTCATTAATCAGTCATCTGGAAGTCTGACTGAAATCAAGTTTTTGATTAGCTAAAAAGAACCGACTGATTAGAATAATTCGTTCTGGAGACAAACTTGATTACTTACACTATAAGTGTTTGATTCCATCACTCAAAAGAGTGAATCATTTTAATTCGAAAAATTTTGGTTTATATTGTTTATATTTGATTCACTGACAATAATAGGCTCATAATTTTCACGAGTTCTGAGAGTTTGACTACAGTTATGATTCATGTTATTGTAAGAAAGACTTTCTTCACCACTTTCTGGTGCCAAACATCTCTTGTTGTGCTCTATTTATCTGATTCACTGAAAAGAACTGGCTCACAACAATATTTCATGTTACAGTTGAACTTATTACCGTGATTTAATTTGAAGTGCTAAAAATAACAATGCATAAAAATTGCATAGAAAAATCCGACTAAACCATTGCAATGTAAGCTTATGGTTTACTACAGTGAACTGCTTAATTTCAGCGATTAAACAATGCTTGTGCTGTCTGTTTCACACTGTTGATTCAATAGCAGTGTAATGATGCAACTAAAAGCAAATACAAATGCATGTGCAAGGACAGACCAGAAAGTAATTTTTTAAAATAAAAACACAGGAATCAAACAGGATTGCGTTCAACTCTGAGTGACCTTGATTGACCAACTAACCATCCGTCAGCTTTCAGTCAGCATATTTAACCAGCGCAAACAGCTCCAAGCAGAGCCGGTGTCAACCTGGTGAGGTTTGCACCCGCTTCCATTTTTAGTTCTCACCTCAAGCGGCCTTCTCTCATCATTCGTCTTTGACTGCAGCATTGTTAAACAACATTAAATCAGGTAGACAAGCGAGACAATTTCATTATGTGTCGAGATGGAGGTGGCAGACAAAAGTGAAGGCGGAGATGAGATCTAGTCGATGTAATGCAAATGCAGAATGGGGACCAGCTCAGCAGGGGGACTGGAGGGAGCAGATCTGTAGTGTGTGTTTGGAAATGTGGTGCGGAAAATGAATTTTCTGCTATTCAGAGGGAAAGAAATGTTTGAATATTTTTTTCCATGTGGATGCTGATGGATTTACCAGTCGAATGTAAAAATAGGTGCAACCAGAAGGAAAAACTATATTTATATGTTTTTATAGAGAACAGACAATGATATGTATTAGGGTCGCTCTACTATGGAAAAAATCATGATCAGGATTATTTTGGTCAATATTAAAATCACCATTATTTAAAATGATAATGAGTGGGCCATGATTTATATAAATATATCAATAATGGGTTACCGTTTATGAAGAATGGGTAACTGTTTCCTGCACAGAACAGCACAAGTTTAGAATAAATCTAATTCACAATGAATGCGGACTGCTGAAAAGGAGACAGGATATGGCATTAAAACCATATCCTGTCTCGATTGCTGCTTTTTCATAATCGTTGGAGGCCAAAATATATATTTTTTAATATTTAATAATTACACACACAAATATAACATTTCTTTTCAATAAACCATTATTAATAAACAGAAATAGATGTGAAAATGTATGTAAATCTATTAGTTGAGAGACAGCATTACAGACACCATCCTAATAAACAAGCTTTAGAGCCCCAGTCATCAGAAAGCTTAACCACCGTCTGGACTTTCAATTAAACTCCACCTAATAAATATCATCAGCCCTGCAGAGCGATAATGAACCAGTTCTCGTTTTGGCCCAGACTTACAGGAGGAGCAACCTAGTTTTTACACCACTGCTTAATCGCTCTTTGATTTTATGAAGCAGGTTTGACACAGTCCCATCTGGAGAAGAACATGCACCGAAAAACAGGCTGTTTGCTCTTTCAGCATCCTTATATATTATTCTCGGAAGCCAACTGGAAATAGCATGCACATATTAACAGTAAAACTGCCAAGGGTCTTTACTATACCTAAAACCACCAGCGGGTAAAAATTACCATATGACTACTGTTTTGAAATGGCTAGAAGATGTATTGTCACTGCATTATGCCACTGCCTTCACAAAGTAATGTCTAAAGTCATGAAATGCTTATTTTTAGTCATCAGCTACAATTCTGAGCTGACCCAGAACACAAGACTCAACCATGATATTAACCCACCACACATCACACTGACCCTCACTCCCGGAATTTAGTGTCTCTAATACCTGTTTGGCATTCAATAATCTCTTTCTTTCACGACTGATTACTGCTATGTCACTAGGTGAAAGATGTTGCCTAGCAACATAGAACACTTAAACATGAGTTGCACAAAAATAATGCCATTATATAGGTATATTTGGCCTTCTGCTTCTTATAGGTAGAAATGTCCTCCCATTTTAATCTTGTTTTATCAAAACAATTATTAACAACATTGCATTGTAAATTACACACTTTTTAAGTAAAATTCAATTATTGGGAGCCTTAAATTTTTGATTGAAAATCTGTTATGTACATTTGAATGGCAGCTATGGGTGAATTTGACTCTGGGTCAACTCTGGGTTTTAAGTATTAAAGGTGCAGAATACATTTTTATTACAGTATATATCAAATTGTTCTCTGCTATCTACATAAAAGATTTGTGGCTTAGGTAAGTGCAAAAAACAATCTTTACAAATGGATTTACAGGTCCATTTCCAACCCTAGGTATTGGCTCTAATACGATATGGTTGGTTTTGACCATATTTGGAAGGGTGGTGAATATTAATGAGCTATGCTCTGATGCATTATCAGCTCATGTTAGTTCCTGATGCTCACACACACACACACACACACACACAAACACACAAACACACACACACACACACACACACACACACACACACACACACACACACACACACACACACACACACACACACACACACACACACACACACACAGTAACTAAACGTGCAATAAACACATCTGTTGAGCAGTTTGCATGCGTCTGTTGCCTCATTACAAACATACGCAACAAATTTGACAAATATACAGATTAAACTGACAAAAGATACCTTTAAAAAAGATTTAAGCATTTAAATTTATAATCCATATATCCTATATTTACATTGCATTTTGACATTTACAGATCACAAGAAGAAGTTTTATAAAACGGTCCTATTTTCAAAAAAAAGAGTCCTACATAAATAGTACGTGTAATATAATCTTAAAAAATTTAATATTTTTGTTGGAATCTCACATAAATACAATCATCAATCATCAGTCATCAATCAAACAGCCTGGGCTATGTATATTAATGATTCCATATGGATTATTTAAAAGTCTGTGTTTTGATCTGATTGGCCTATCTTTTACTTGG
Source organism: Danio albolineatus (assembly GCA_903798035.1). NCBI lineage: Eukaryota > Metazoa > Chordata > Actinopteri > Cypriniformes > Danionidae > Danio > Danio albolineatus. The sequence continues at coordinate 13,794,330 of CAIGQQ010026964.1, read as the reverse complement.
ATTTTACACTCACAGGATTTACCTGAGAACAAGTTTTCAACTGTAAGAGTTTGAGGCTTACAGTATGCCATTTCCAATTACTAAGCTCTAATTATTTAGCTATGCCTTGGTATATTTTCATTCGATGGCACCTTTAAATGCAATGTCACACATCTACAATTTCTTACATTTCCTCTTTCCTTTTTTCTTTCTGTCCTCTATATTCCTTTCCTTAAGTCTCCCAGCTGCCCCCTGAGGTCACTATAATTGGAGGCTCATTTCCTGAGCACGAACCGTCTGACTTTATATAATGGACTCGGTTCTCCTTGTGGCCTTGTAATGTTCAAATAGGAACCAAATGCAAATAGCCAAAGAGCCATGACCATCAGATAACAGCTTGTGGCGACAGACAGAGACCTGGACAAGAAAGTTTAGGAGCCACTCCACGCTTGTTCAAGTGTGTTTTGAGATAGCATCAACAAATCTGGACGTTTTACCCATTTGACCTAGAACACTGAGAACTGGCTGGCACTCGTCCCGTCATATTTTGCATACTGATAACCTAAAAATAGCTCTGCATAAACATTTGTTCCTATTGCTGGCATGTCTTCTGACACCGAATGTGAAGTGTGGTTATATTTAAAGCTGATTTTATGACGGAATTAACTTGACAAGCCTCTACGCAAAGCGACTATGTTAGTGTTTTGAACTCTCCGTTCGCATTCCAGATCGTGTTGATAATGAAGCAGTTCATTTGATTTTGTCTGCTCGCATCTGAACAGTCTCTAGTCTGGCAACAATAGATATTTCCCTCCAGCCACTGTGTTTGCTTTTCCAAAATTAACATATGACAAAAAGACTTTAACAAGCTTGCGAGACTGTGGCACTTATCTCAGGAAATGAAATAATCACTTGATTTTGAAATCAGATAAGTTTGGAGTTGAGCAAACAGGCCAGTGTAAGGTCAGTGTGTTGTTTTATTCAGTCTCTCCTAAGATCAATTGTTTTGCCTAGAACTGTCTTCCTGTTTTTGGTGGGACTATAGATTTTTGGATAATTAATCCAGAAGTAAACTCTTTACTCTGATGTCAATGTAAACCCATGTATTTTTGTTCTGACTTTAATTGTCATTGACTTTAATTGTATGGATATATAATATAAACAGGTCACTCTTCAAAATGTCTTGTGTTATATATGACAAGTCATTTTGATATACAGTGGTTCACGTTTTGCGGTCTCGCAATTTTGCAGATTTTTTTTTGTGCATTTGACATACTTTTTTTCTACAGCGCATTGTGTTCAATTCAATTCAAATCAATTCACCTTTATTTGTATAGCGCTTTTACAATGTAGATTGTGTCAAAGCAGCTTCACATAGAAGCTTATAGTAAATTGAAAGTGTCAGTCCAGTTATTAGTGTTGGAGTTCAGTTCAGTTCAGTTAAGTGTTGCTGTGTTCTGCCTCCTGACTAGATGTAGACTATTGTCAATCAATCTCCTTCGTGATGTGTCTCTTGTACAGTTAAGAAACATATTCAGCTTGCCAAATTGGCATAAATCTTTGATCCCTAGCAGTGTTACTCTAAAGTGCAGTAATGTATGTTTGCATGTTTTCTCCCCAACAAACCAAAACGTCGACGAAACGTTGTGCACCGTCAAAGGCACCTACAGTAGCACCCAAAAGCCAGAGGAAGATGCTAACCATCGCACTAAAAATTTTACATCTGGACATGCTAAAGGAAGGTCGAAGTTACTCGGCTGTAGGGTGCTTTACGGAATAAATAAATGAAGATCAAATGGTTTGATCTTTGGTTTCATTCTGTAATATTGGACTTATTTTTCTACGACGGTTTGAACTTTGAGAGTTTTAAACAAGAGAGAAAAGTGTGAAAATTTTAATGCCTGTTTGAAAAAGTGTATAAAGTTTGAAGTGAGGGGTTTCACAGTCTTAAAACATCTATATTAATTGTAAAAAAAATAAAATAAAAATTGACGAATTTGCGGATTTTGCCTATTGCGGGCTATTTTTAGAACGTAACTCCCGCGAATAACGAGAAACCATTGTATATTTAAATATTGCTGCCATGATAAAACTATTATAAAATTATATTGTTTACTCGACCTAATCAAAATAACAAAACACATTCACAAATATGAATAAGAATAAACTAACATTAACATTAAAAACACATTAACAATTGAATGTGAGTTTCATAAAGAAGTCCAGTAACATTAAGACAACATTGATTTTTTGCACAAAACAATGATGAGGATCCAGAATTATTGCCTTACTTTGCATAATTGATACTGATACAGTATTTCTTTTATTTGTTTTTTGTTAACTTTTATTCATTGGTTACCCCAGTTTCAAGACACCGCAGGGGAGGAGGGTGGGGGTGTTTTTTCAGACTGTATGTTTTCTTAACAACTAATAAAAAAATAAAATAAAATAAAAAGACAACATTGATTTATATGCTGTTGGAAGGTGTTAATGAAATTGTTAGCTTATATTTGCGCAAACAATTCATCTAACCAAGGTTGCCAGGTCAGTGTAACAAAACCCACACAACTGCTAATCAAACTAGCCCAATCACATTGTCTGCATTCAAGTAGAGTGTTTTGCATATCTATGGTCCCCTTTGGCTGAAATAATGCTCATCTCACCTCAGCTGAACCCACGCACTAAAGTACACAGTAGTCTAAAAATACTCAAATACCACATGAAGCATTTTTTTCAAACCTTTGATTTGCACAAAGCTGCCGAGTAACATTGCAATTTTTGGGGGGAAAAATCCATCAGTGGTAGGGAAGCATTAAGTCATAAATGACTGAAAATTCATTGTCAATAAAAAAAGCTTTTTTCTTTCTTATTTTTACCTTGGTGAACATGAGATTCTTTCCAAAACATTTTTTAAAGCTGTTTACCGAAACATTTATAGCGTGTGTATATAATTATGTGTGTGCTGTGTTTGTGTCAGTATAGCGAATCTGGCACAGAGTCATGATGGTTGTCCTGAACAGGTGGTCTATCTCAGTTGCCGTCACCCTCATCCTGAAAGCCCTCATGTCTGACCAGCTCAGGATCCGTCAGCACTTCCTCTGAGCTCATATCATGCCTGTCAACACCTGGATCTCTCCGCTCTGGACTCTTCCTGTAACAGACCTGCATATCTCCACACAAACACACTGAACTACTACCCAAAACCTGTCATTACACATCCTGCAAAACAGCACGGGCTGTTTTTAAAAAACAAGCATGTTTGAACATCAACAGGTAACTGTAAAATAAGCATAAAAGACTCTTTAAAAGTCATTAGAGAGACATTACAATCTGCGGGGCGGCGAGTCTTTGATGAGGCTGATTATTAGTGTGCAGTAAAGCCCTGTGAAAGGGGTTAGCATAGGTTCATGTCTGGGACGCAGGTGATTTAGTTTCTCTCAGTAGGAAGCCTCTGGCTCTCTGACATGTTTCCTATGACCTTCCTTGGGCCAGAGGATCATTAATGACTTGCTCAACTTTTACAGGACGGATCAAAGGTGGAATGGACACATTTTGGGTTTGGAAGTGCGGTTGAACTAAATATGTTGAATCATCTACTTTAAAAAAAGCTGTACAATTCTGAATAAATTAGCAATCATGTTTAATCGCTGAAGTCAGTTGTAAAATATGTATTTAATTGCAAATGATTTAATCTTTAGTTTAAATGATTGATTCAACAGGTCTCCCATAATGATAAAATACATTTCATTATTGGATGAATGAAAACTGAACTGACACTGTTTCAATTCACTTTAGTCTTCTATGTGAAGCTGCTTTGACACAATATACATTGTAAAAGTGCTATACAAATAAAAATGAATTGAATTGAATTAAATGGATCAGCATTTTGGAATCAATCTCTTGAACAAATGATTCAATGATAAATACATTTTTATCAGTGGCTTGTCATCACCAACTGGTGTGATGATATAATAAACCTTACATATTTCTTTGTTAGTTACTTGTCACCACCTACAATTAAGACATGATTGATATACCTTTCATATACGCCACCTACTGGTGTTATAATATCATTGAAGTAATTTTAACAGTTACTTGTTGTCAGCACTGATTTAATTATATAACTGATATGATTTTTAAGTAGGGATAAAGTACATCCAGGTGGTTGTTACTGCAGAGTAAAGTCTGACAGGCTAGTCCGACGTAAACTAAAGTCACAAAACATAAAAATAAGACACAAAAAGCCTGTTAAAGCCGTAATAGTTGATTTAGTCTATGATTAAATGGAAAGCTGACAGAAGCGTGACAGACAAGCATATGAATAACATCCGGCTCTCCCTTGGGAAGCTAATACGAAAGTAACTGAAACTGCAATTTAGCGAAATTCCACTGGGCCTGTCTCCATAATAGAGCACATTTCTATTGACCACAATGTTAAAATGTTAAAAACTTTACAGCAGAAAAAAACAGTGTTTACAGCCTGGAACAAAAAACTACTTTGGTGTATATAGCTAATATTACACTTCATGACAATTGTGAGGGGGGAATTTTTTTCTATAACCAACCCGTTTCATTTATATTAAGTTATATTATGTCTGCATAATTAAGGTCGAGGCTACTTGAGTGACAGCTAGGTCTCGCTGATTACCGTCACATCTCCTCAGCTGATTCTGGCTGATTAGCTGCTGAACTCGGCATATATATTGTATTTTTGTTTTGTTTTATGAGGCTTTACACAGTCAGTTGCCTTCTGGAATTATTTCTTACATTATTAGCAGATAATATGGCATGCTGTGCACTTAATTGTGCTCGCGAACCATTCAAGTGGCCTCCATTTCCGAAGTGAGGAAAATTCTTATATACTTATATATCATATCTGTTTTATTTAAGATAATTTATCATTTATAATTTTCTTTAGACCTGTAATGCACTCCAGAAACTGAAAGGCTGATAAGCTGTAGGCTATAGAACAGTCATCTGAAATGTTGTCATGCAGTGTTGCACCTGGATTTCATAAATAGCCTTGCATTTACTAACACAGACTGTATTTGAAGTATTTGGGAGTTTTTAGCGTATTTCCTCCTGTAGAAAAATGTCATGAGAACAATGCTTAGTGGCTCAATGTATTACAACAGTATTTTTAAAAGTCTAAACACTTTATTGATATAGTATACAGCCAAATACAAGTAGTCAGAACACAAACAAGTCGCAGGTAATGATGTATTAAGCGTTTCTTAAAAAGAAAAAAACTCTCTAAGCAAAATGCTAGCAGGCATCTGTAGCTCCGCTCACCTCTTTGCCTCTTTGCCCTTTTTTGGTTACCCCGAAGAACCAGGATGAGTCTGTGTTTTTAGTTTTAATGGTTGTTATCTGGAAATACATGTAACATACCTTGGAACACTAGTATTCCAGATAGCCATATAATAATATGAATTATCATTCTATCTATGTACAAAACATTTTTTGTTCAACTGGTTTTGATGACTGACACTGTGATAACCATAGAAATGCTGCAACGTCTTAGATGTTTGTCATCAGCTATTAATGTTACAGCAACCAAAGACTCATTATGGTCTGTGATTGTAACTATCCACCATCGACAGAGGCATCATGTTTTGTTTATGTTTGGAAGGCTGTTCCAAAGAACACACTCTTGATGTGTTGCCAAGTTCTTTTTTTTAAGTTGCACATATTGAGTGTCTTTGGGCTCAAGCAATCCAGTTTATAATGAATGAAGACGTACCTTGTTCCCTGTCATTTTTGGCACAACAAGAGAGAGACAAGTGTGATATGCATTTAAATATGTCATTAACAACAAGCTGTTCAGTTATTTTTATGCACAAATTTTTTTTAAATGTGGTTGTTACTACCTGCACATGCACTGTAAAAAGCAATTAGTTATTTTACTTTAAACAGTGAGTAAACTCATTGCCTTAAAAGTGAAAATAGGATTTTAACTTGAAATTGGTTAGTTGACTTACCTTAATTTTTCATATTTCTGCAGATAGTTCATTTTCTAATTACTTAATCATTTTAAGGCACCGGTTTTACTCACTTTTTTACGCAAAGTTAACCAAATGCAGTGTTTTAACAGTGTGATAGCAACAATTTTCACAAATGTGAGTTTGTTTGTTTGTTTCTTTTACTAATTTTACACAGATAATAGTGATATTGTTTTCAAAAACATGCTCCTTACAACCTATTTTTCATAGACCCCCAAACTCAATAACAGCTAAAACACATAAAAAGATGAAAATGGTGTCAGATAAATGCTCTCTTCCTCTATTTTAATTACTTCAGTAGACATCCTTGTTTATTTCCAAACCAACTTTCATCCTAGTGTTAATTAGAATTTTCTTTATGCAGAAATAACAATACCGTGTGGTTTAAAAGACTACAGCTAAAGCTGTTTTCTTAACTGTAAATGTCAACTTGTCTCTCTGGATTAAACACAGATCTGCATGTCTGCTGTGATCATACTTGTCAAAATTTTAATAGACATCACTGTCATTTAGAGATAAGTTTGCGTGGGTGTTTGAATTAAGATTGTGATCTTTTAGCGATTGATTGCGTCGCTCTATATTGTGTTGCTGCCAAACACTAGTTGTTTTTTAGCTTTATAAGTGTCCGTCCAACTGTTTTTGAGATGGTTTTCAAGCTGTGAAGATCTAACAGTCCTGTTGAGAGAGGGAAAGAGAGAAAGGCTTTGCAAAAATCCACACCTCAGGCCAACCATCTGTTACAAAAGCTGGGGAAAAAGGAGAAGAGGCCCGTTCTGACCAGTCGCCCCTCTCTGTTTTCACACTCTTGTCTATCAGAATGTATCTACTATCAACAGCTGGCCATTACCTCAGGCAGTGGTTCTGCTTCGTTACACATCTGGATCTTCCTGCAGGGGTTCAAGTTGTTTTGTGGGTCTAATAATTAGGACCTTGAACCTTTTGGGGGTGTAATCTCATTTATCGTATTGAGGGTTTATTTTCATTAGCCATGTTATTAGGATTCTATACAGAAGTTTAGCCAAACAAATCGAATCAAAAAGGTTTGTGCAATGTTAATTGAGTTGTGTTCTCTTAAAACCTATGAATTATTGGCTGGGTTATTAGACCATGCACCATTGTCAATAACACACACAAAAAAAAGTTTGGTATGAAGGCTATAGTTTTATTAAAATGTGGCTGTTGAGGGCACGCCTTGGAAGCAAGGCCAATAAGCTTAGTGTGTAAGTTTGTGATTTCCAATAGATGTGTGCAACTTGCACAATGCACACATGGGAGCGCATTTTTCAGGTACACCTAGTTGAAAAACATCTGAACTTTTCTGAATTCCGTGAGCGCACCGCGATTCATGTAAGTAGAACTAATCAATCTGCTTCAAACTTTGTATGGACTATACACATTTCTGTAATAACAGCAGACTAATTACACCAGACAAACACAGCGCATCCAAACACTGCAGTGCTTTTTACTTTTCTCCATAAACTTGCATCGGAGCTGCAGCAGTGATTTGTTCATTTGTCGTCCTCTGAGAAAATGGTTGATGGTTGCCTAGTTATGAGAGATGCCAGTGGAGCACGAGCAAGAAGCCCACTGAAAATGGTGAAGGAAACCACGCGCTTGTCACTTCAGGTCAGAATAACAACATGCAAAAATGAGTGCCGTGGCTAGCAGCATGAGGAGATTGTGAATAAAAAAGGATGTAAGGAAATCGCCTGAGTGGCTTTTTGGTTTCTTTTCTTGTGCATCCTAGCCACTAGCACCCCATCTGAAGGATTTTTTCAGCATAGTGGTAATGTACTCATTCAATTTCACAAATTTTTATGCAATATGTATTTGAATAAGGACGGTTAGTTCCTTTACTTGAAAGCTCAGATTTAATTATCATAACTTGTTTTGTTTACAGAGTTTGAGCTTTACTGTACCATTATTATTGACACCCTAAACAATCTCCTCGGTTTGATTGTTCAGCGTTTACATTTTATCATTGTACACACTTTGTAACATTTTATTTATCAGGTTTAAGAGTCTTAACCTGTTTATTGTTTAATTTATTATAAAGAGATGAGATAATATTTTGTTTAAATATTTGACTATTAAAATTGTTTGCCCTAGTAATGTTAGTAAATTAAAATAAAGTGGTTAAACTAAAAAAATCCTAATATTCCTGAATGGACTGTTAAAAATTATTTTAAAATTATCGATACTGAATGATATGAAACATGATATTGTGATTTTTTTTTTTTGCAATATCGCCCAGCCCTATATAAATCTATTCTTTTTCCTTAAGTATAATTTGTAAAATGTATATTTAATTAAAAATTTAAATAAAGAATTTATCTGAATAAGAATGTATGGGTGTTTCCCAGGTATGGGTTGCAGCTGGAAGGCATCCGCTGCATAAAAACCTATGCTGGATAAGTTAGCAGTTCATCCCACTGTGACGACCCCTGATTAATAAAGGGACTAAGCCGATGAATGAATGAACAAGTTTAAAGTAAAATCTTTAGAATTTTAATTTTAATTTTAAATTGATTTCAAATTTTAAATTTAATTTTAAATTACTTTCAAATAGATTTTTAATTAAATAAATACTATTAAAGAAATAAAGTACTAAAAATGAAATAATATACATTTAGAGTTCTTCATAAAACTATTAAAAGTAAAAAAAAATTATCAAATATAAACGAAATGCAAGCACTAGGAGGAATTCACCAAACCTGATATTTCATTAATAATATATATTTTAAATCATTTTGGATTATTTCTGTAGTATTCCAGAAAAAAAAAACAGAAGCACTACAGATTTATTTTTTAAATGAGCAATTCAGACTTATTTTTAGTTTTAATTTAGAAAATGTTCATTTTTTTTCTAGTACTATCAAACAAAAATTGTGCAGTCTGAGTTTGTTAATCACCGGTCACTTGCAAAAAACAAAAAAAGGCCAGACGTTACATAACAATATGTCATCAGTTACTCCCATGAGCATTACACATATTATTTCAAGTCACAAAGGAATATCACCCATCAAATATAAGCCAGAGATTTGCATTTTCAGTGTGTTAACCGTATTTGCTTTTAAAGACATGCAAATGATCTGTTAATCCTATCCAGCATGTTTTACCGAAGGGGACTCCGAAAACAATGCCTTAGCCAGACCTCATAAATAAACCGGCCTTGAGGAACAGTGCGAATGTGGATAAGCAGTACGACTGTGTTTAAAAATGCTGACGACCGTCTTACAGTTGCCCGTATAAGAAGCAAAAAAAGAGAGAAAGAAGCAAGAAATGGGTGGGGGAATGAACCTTGGCTCTCCTAGAAGCCTTCCGGGGTGCATTCATTTGCAAAACACTCAGGGACCGGCCCATCCATTTCGCCCTGGCCTCCTGCAGACCCCCCACCGGAGAGATGGTATCTTGTCACCTTAATAATGGCTGTGCATACAAAAAAAGTGGCTTGAGCTCTTCTGGCGCTTCAATTGAGTTCTGGAGGAGGGGGGCATAGATAAACACCTAAAGAATGACTTGAATGATAGCACCAAAGGCCAAAGCTTTGCCTTGGGATTCACTTATCTGAATGGTAATAAGAAATGCAAACAGGACCGAGAGCGCAAATAATAAAAAAAGAAAAGGCACTGTCTTCATTGCTCATGTGGAAAGCGAAAAAGAAAGAAAGAAAGAAAGAAAGAAAGAAAGAAAGAAAGAAAGAAA
>CAIGQQ010026964.1:13739858-13778652 GCA_903798035.1 Danio albolineatus | reverse complement strand
GCACTTGAATCCTCGCCTCCGTTGCCTCCGTCAGCTTACACGTGACACTCTTCATTCAATCCTACACAACGCATGCTGGGTACTAGACATTCTTTACCACATATCTATTATTAAAATGTACTTAATATGAATAGGTTTGCAGCTATTAGAAAATATTGAAATATTACATGTAAATCAATATTAATATCTAACACTTTCTACTCATTTTATTTATTACATCAAGTTAAAGTGTAAATATTAAATATTTTACATTTAATATTAAAATTTTAAAATTATTACAGTAAGGGTATTAAACTTTACTACACCAAAAAGTCCTTTTTTGTGTGTGTGTGACAATAGCCCCTTTCACACATACAGACCTTACAGTCTGTATGTGCGAACTGGCCCTTTTTGAAAATACCGGTAAATTCGTTCCGGCAATTTTCCAGAGAGAGAAGTTGTAACATTACCGGTAATTTGCCGGAATGCTGTGCTGTGTAAACGCAGAACGAACATTGCCGGAAAAAGCACGTTCACACTTAGAATGCGCTGACGTGAGACGTGTGCTCCAGCCAATCAGAACATTCAGGCACATTCACATCCGCGCTGTTTATGAAAATAAAAGCCTTTGAATATTTTTCCAGACACATTGAGCTGCTAGATGTTAGTCAGATAACGTTTCAATGTTCCTTCTTAATGCCACTGTGGAAAATATCGATAAAATGCTTATGATAAACCGCTGTTTGTTTACCTTCAAGCTCCGCTTCAGTTGCTGGACGTGTGTGCACATGAAGAGCTCCGGTGAGCGCCAACACACAAACATACAATATGTACATCTCAACATGCTAAAGTGTTCCTCTGTATGTTTTCATCAAAGATGTTCACAATACTTCTCCATCCACAGAATTAGTGTAGACAAATGTATAAACATTTAGCTGTGATTTGCGCTTTTGCCATTGGATGTTTCTGGGACAAAACAGCTGCATGAATGCTAAAGCTTTCGAGTCATCAAAAAAAAAAAAAAAAAAAAAAAAAAAAAACATCCCTTCTGTGTTTACAAACACAACCATTTAGAGCTCATTTCTGGTTAATGATGTCAATATTAACCGGCATTTTGGAATGGATGTGTGAATGCTCTTTTACGGAAAAATTATGGAATGTCCTGATAATTTATATTACATTTTGAAGCTAATTAGTAATAACATTAAAAGTAAAAAGTATTTAGTTTTTTTTTTTACCTAAAATGAACAAATATAGCTTTTTTTCTGTCGTTGTCAGTTAAAGAGTAAATTAATTAATATGTATATATATAATTTGCTCACTCTCAAGTGGTTCTAAACGTTTATGAGTTGCTTTTTTCTGTTAAACCAAAAAGAAGATGTTCTGAAGCATGTTGAAAACGTCATTCATAGTCTGGAAATACATGGAAGTCAATGGTTTCTGACATTCTTCAAAATATCTATTCAGATTTTGAGGCTGAGATTTTAATTTTTGGGTGAACTATCCCTTTAACTAAATGTTTACCAATGAGACTTTTCTGTTAATGGTTATATACTGTATTTTATAACCCTTAGCCAATTAATTAGTTTGAAACAGTTACTCTGATGTTCTTATTGCACCTGTTAAAGTAACTATTTTTGTCAATACTGTTATAATGCCATAGATTCTACAATACAGCAATTATGGTCGCCAGCAACTAGATTTATTTGTATTCTATTGCAAAAATTTTCATGCGCCTTCATGTTCACATAAGTCTTGTATGACCTTGCAGTGTGCAAATAACCATCCAGAACATTGAATAAGTACATGCCAAGTAGATTTGACAAATAATCTCAAGAAAGTGTCATATCTTCTTAACAAATGCATAAAATGAGTTTCGGATAACCCACATGACTGACTGTTCATCTCGTAAATCATCCCAAGAAAAATGAGCATTAGAGAAACAGCCAAAACCTGTACGCTAATGTGACCCCACGCATCAGAGCGAACGCTACGATAAGAGCATCACTCCTTCTCTCAGCTCTTTCATTTGATTTAGAAACGGTTCCTTCCTGAAGATATGATCAAATGCGGATTTATTTCGTCTTCTCCTCCTCAAGCTGTAGAAACAATCCATACTCTGTACATCATGCAAATGGGACCCTCCGAATGCTAACACAATTCTTTTTTTAGCTTATCTGTTTTGAAGCAGGCCAGGCCAGTCTTATCCACTACTGTATGTTCAATATTTATGGAGAGAGAATCGAGCCGCAACCAGTGTCTATTTTTTATTTATTTTTTGGTTCAGTTCCTGATAAAAATAAGAAACAATGTGACAGACCATGAGGCTCTCATCAAGCTCTGTTTTATCAAGAGAGACCACTGACCAATTGAGTAGGCTGACCCCTATTGCCCTGGGTTTATAACCTTATGAATACAAATTCAGGATACAGTCACGGTCTCTTGGCACACCACCTGAATTCCGCATCATCACATTCCCTCAATATAATCCAGACATGTTCACCAATGCTTTAAAGCAGCAGGTTCAAGACTCTTCACTTGAAAAAACAACCAAGATCAAGTGCTAGAAATCTCCATGCATCTGGGACCAGGTGTTTCAGTTTACCTTTATATATACAGTACAGTCAATATTTGAAGTTGAGGCTACAATTCGGACAGGCTGACCAAAATTGGACAATAGAAGATTAAAAAAAACGTTGCCTGTCTGATGAGTCTCGATTTCGTCTGCAACATTCGGATGGTAGGGTCAGAATTTGGCATCAACAACATGAAAGCATGGATCAATTCTGCCTTGTATCAACGGTTCAGGCTGCTAGTGGTGGTGTAACAGTGTGAAGGATAAATGGACTAAAATCTCTGAGGAATGTTACCAGTACCTTGTTGAATCTATGCCACGAGGGATTAAGGCAGTTCTGAAGAGGATCCAACCTTGTACTAGCAAGGTGTACCTAAAACAGTGGCCGGTGAGTGTATATACCCAGGACTACGTTTTCTTGCAGTTTCTGTTTTTCACAAATCCACTAGAGGGTGCAGTGTATATTTCTGACAATCTCTGATACGTTCCTGGGGCATGTTTTCTCATACATGCCACTTCTTGTAAATCCACCAGAGGTCATTGTGTACATTTCTGGGCATATTAATGTCCATATTGTGAGAAAAGCCGCTCAGCTAGTTGCCATGCATAATATATCAGCTTGATATCGACTGACCAACACACCCCTTTCCCTAAAACCAATCGATACTGTTTTCAAAAACAAGCTACATAGACTAGAGGTGCATCCCATGTTGCATACTTGTGCACTATTCTACACCATTTTGTAATATAATTAGTGTAAGTAGTGCGTTCACACTGAAAAAACATGTGAACTTTAATTACTCGGATGATGCACTCATTCAACCGGTGAAATGAAGTGTGTAATGATGGACACTTCCCGCACTTAACGACTGCAGCTTTGCTCACGTAGCGGAAGGGGCGGAGCTATCAGAGCACATGCTGAATAATTTTATTTATTTTGGATTTTGAAAGCAAAATTTTCCTACAAGATTATAGCGCCTCCCGATGGTGAATGCGGTTATACTCATGCCAGGTATTATTTGGTATTTTGGTCATTTATTTCACTAATTTGGCAACCGTCAAACGTCATCAGGGAAACAGTTTGAATTTCCACTTAGTATAAAAACCATTAGTGCTCCATTTGGGACAGCACTACATACATATACTATGCTGTTGAGTGTGTAAGTGCATAAGTACATAGTGCATAAGTGCATAGTTTATAGTGTGCCATTTGGGACACAGCTTAGAAATGGCATTGTGGGAAAGCCGTCCACATGGAGGAAAGCAGTCAGCAGTACTGCCCTGTAGTGTTCGTTTTACACATAAAATCCAGCCATATGTACCTGCGAGCACATATTTCTCGGTCCTCAAATATGTCTACCAAAATGTATTGCATAGACTGCATTTTCACATCTCACCGTTATGATTAAACAAAGTCAGAATTGTGAGTATAAATCTTTATGTCTGCCAATTATGACTATTTTAATCTGATATTATGGGTATATACCTCACAACTCTGCCTTATCAGTAGCAAATGAGAGTTTATTTCTTGCTATTGTGAAAAATATTCAGAATTGTGAGGTAAAAAAGTTAAATAAATTTTGTTTATTTATCTTATTGTGGGGCGCCAATATTGTGTAGTAGGTAGCACGATCGTCTCACAGCAAGAAGGTCACTGGTTCGAGCCTCGGCTGGGTTAGTTGGCATTTCTGTGTGGAGTTTGCATGTTCTCCCCGTGGTCGCTTGGGTTTCCTCCGGGTGTTCCTTCCGCTGTGGCGACCCCAGATTAATAAAGGGATTAAGCCGAAAAGAAAATGAATGAATGAATGTATCTTATTGTGGCAAAAATGGGCTTTAGTCACATAAAATGGCTTTAAAACACAATATAAATGTGGCATTATGAATTCATTCATTTTCTTGTCGGCTTAGTCCCTTTATTAATCCGGGGTTGCCACAGCGGAATCAACCGTCAACTTATCCAGCATATTTTTTACACAACGGATGCCCTTCCAGCTGCAACCCATCTCTGGGAAACATCCATACACACACATTCCCACTCATACACTATGGACAATTTAGGCTACCCAATTCACTTATACCACATGTCTTTGGACTTGTGGGGGAAACCTGAGCACCTGGAGGAAACCCACGCAACCACGGGGAGAACATGCAAACTCCACACAGAAATGCCAACTGACCCAGCCGGGGCTCGAACCAGCGACCTTCTTGCTGTGAGGCGAACGTGCTACTCACTACGCCACAGTGGCGCCCTGAATTGTATCATATTTTGTTTATTTATTGTAAGAACTACTAGAATTCTAGTTTGTTTTATAACTATGCCTTTTTTTATTCTAGTTAAATTATTTGTTGAGGAGTAGGGAAAAATATAATGTCAATAATGTATTTTTTTTCTTTTAATCTAAGCTACCAGTAGCCTATTTTATATTATTTCTTAAATCATAGATTTTGACAGTCCTCAGTAATGCAATTCTAACCCACTGCAACCTAGTTAAGTGTGACTTGTTTTCCTAAATAGATGTAACATGTATAAGGACTATATATGCAAAATCTTGCCTCCCTCACAGACTACAGACCAGCTTAAAAGAAACCCGATATGTTAAAGAGAAAAAACGGAACAATATCCACCCTCTTGAACACAATCACAGCTCTGGGAATCTGACCAGCTCTTCTCAATGACTGCTGAAGCCCTGCCCAGACAGATGCAGAGTCAAAAACACAGGAAAAGAATTAAATTAAGACAGAGAATGTGTGAAAAAGAAGCTTCGTTTCTACAACTGTGTAAAACACTGCCATTTAAATGCCACAAATGATGTGCCAAATGCTTCATGCTGGGAAAATACTGGGAATTAGGCCACTATAGTGCCATTGCGAACTGAAAAATCTACTCGGATGAGATGTGTTTTTATACTTTATTTTATTTTTTTAAAAATAAAGCCTACCCTATATTTTGGAATGACCTGTGTGACTGAAACCATTTGTAAACATTGACTGTGCTTCACTGCTCTTCCCTGTTATTATTTCCATTTCAGCAAACACAGCATGAGCCATGAAGCTCGAACACAAATACATATCTTTTTAGTGAGCCTGTGCAGGACACAAGACAATATAGTGTTGTCTTACATCACATGGAGTGACATGAAAATTATTCAGATATTAAATTAAATCTCAGGAGACACTTCAAGTAATTATTTTAGGTCATAGCAGGTCATTAGGTCATTCAGAGGACCAAAATGTTAAACAATCCCTGAGATCATCATAATCTGTATACTAAGATTCATTTAAGACAGTGCGCAGCAGTGAATTAGGATAAAACCTAAAGTAAGAAGCTATGAACACAATGAACTGAAGTGCTTATAAACAAACATTTTTAGAAAGCAATTTATCACATAGTAAAATGCAATTTGTTATCTAATAAAGTCCTTTTATTTCTAAATGTTTTATTTAAGTGCCTAGTGGCTCTGTATTAATTTAGCTTTAAATGACAATGTATCCTAACATGAGGCAATGCAATGAAACATTGCAATGTTTAAAAGAAGGTCTCTTTATGTGTTATCAAGGGTCACATTATAGACCCTGGGTTTGCTCCACATTTCACACTCCTCATTTACATAATGTTAAATGAGTAAGTTAATAGATTAATGCTGGCCTTGATGGGTATTTAATACTTCTAAATTAGTGTCCAACTTTTCTTTACCTGGGCTAAAAGTGATACTAAACCCACTTTTCAATAACAAATGTGAAACTTTTTTTTTTTTTTTACTTGGGTTTAAAGACTGCACTAGACCTATTTTTAAACCAAATGACTGAAACCATCTTTATTGCAGAACACACTTGTTTGTTCACATGAAAGTGTTTACACTGATGAACAATAACTAACTCCAGGGTTAACATCCACATTGGATGAGATAAAGACTAGCATTGTGCATCCTCATCTTATGGCTATCACTTTATTTAACATTTTTTGAAAGATAAAGCGGGATATTTTTTTAACCCTGGCTAAAAAGTGGCGCTAAACCTGATTCTAAGTGTGAAATATTCCCTAAACCTGGGTTAAAAGGGGTGCGTAGAATGAGAATCAACAAACAATTAAGCCGATAGTGTTAATACTATTAGGTTTACAGCTTGAAAGTTCTTGTTTCCTTTCATTTATTTTCCAAAAATATATATACGTTTTTTTTATTTTTTTTATTTTATTCAAATAAAAAGCACAACATCAGGAGATTAATATCGTTGTGTGCATATTGTTTCCCTCACTGTTTATTAATGATGTGGCCAGTTATTTTAGAACTTTATTTGGGCAACTTAAAGGCATTTTTTCCTCAGTACTTCAATTTTTTTAACCCTCAATTCCAGATTTTTAAATAGCTGTAAGTCAGTTCAGATATGGTCATATAAAAACAAACCATACATCAATGAAAGTCATATTTATTCACCTTTTAGGTGATGTAAAAATCTCAATTTCATAAAATTGACACTTGTGACCACTTTGTACCCCAAGATCACTAATGACTCAGGGGCAAACTAGTTCAAGTGTGAACAAAAGCCCTAATGTGAACAAACAAATTACAAATATTTCAGTCATTCAGTATGTTAATAATGTTATAATGGCTAAATCTCATTTTTTGGCAAGTGCAGTGCCCTACTTGAGAGAGCTCCACCCACACGCTCTCCTGATTGGCTGTGATTTTTGATTGATTTTCTAGTGTGGGCTTACTGCAAATTTGCATAAAGAACTAAAAGGTCATGTCTAGGCCTACTAAGAGTTGCAGAAATCACCCACTACATGTTTATTAAAACATTTAGATAATTTGCCGATTTATGATGTCTACAGAGAGCAAGACTCTATAATAAATTCGGCACAATTGAACACATTTTACCATATCCAAATCATCAATTGTGCTCCAAAATCAGTGCAGCGTATGAAAAAAACCCTTGTGTTTGGGCCTAGTCATGGCCCCGAGAGCTCTTTCTGTGTCTCTGCAGGGGGCCTGTGGCTAGCTTACGGAGCATCTCTGTTGAGAATTGATTTCCATCATCCCCCCACAGCAGAAGGCTCAGGTCACATCCCAGCCTGCCCGAGCAAGATAACGGCAAATAAAGTGAAAGCAAGTCGCCTGGAAATGAAGAAAAAAAAAAAAAACCTGTGATATTGCCTCAAATTGACCAGTTCCATACCAAAGCTGTAGGTGTTTGTGGACAAAGAACATTGCTTAGTCTTTTTCCTCCTACTTATGTAGAGCGATGTTGTTTGTCTACATATTCCCAAACATATGAGCTTCCTCTCTCTCTCTCCCTCTCTTTCTCTCTCTCCGAGGCATTCCATCTGATTATGAGTACTTTGCAATCTGCGACAGTTTGATTGATGCTCCACCTCCATGAGCTGAATTTTGAGCAGCGCCTCCTTGGAGCAGCCCGTTCTGTGTCTGCAAGCTGGTAACCTTGAATTTATGTTTCCACGGCAACAGCGCTGGTCATGCATTATGGATTATCATTGAAATTCTACACCACCTACCTAACATAATAATGGGGGCTTGAGACTTAATCAAATCAGCTATTCTGTGTGAGTGCGTGTGCCTATGAGTGATTGTGTATCATTCATATGATTGCTATATGAATCTGTGTTTACTTATGTTTGGGACGGCAGCGCATTTTTGCGTCAGTTTAAACGCATATATGCTGATGGCCTTTCCATATGAAGGCAGGAGATAATGAAAACATATTTGAGCGCATCCACGTGTGTGAATGTCATCACTGTGTGACGTGTGAAAGCTGTTATATTTTGCACCAAAGACTTGAAAACTATGACCAACCCAACAGAGAGGATCATCTGCAAGAGATTTTTAGCATTAGTTTTATTGTTATATCATTAAAGCATTCCCTAAATCACCTGTAATGACAAATAAAGTGAAAGCAAGGCATTGGGACATGTAAAAAAGTGATATTGCCTCATTTTTGCCTTAAATTGGGGCAATATCACAATCTGAGAACTTTCAAAATTTGAGAATTTAGTTTATAGCCCTAGCTACTGCTTAGATTTGTGATCGAGGGATTCACATCCTAATGAACTGTATTGATTCACAGTAATGTTCTCATGGCAGTAACACAGAGGTGTCTTATGACTTTACAAACAAAAATGTATGAATTATAAACTGACAAAAAAATAAGCAAAGCAAGATCATCATCACAAGCAATTTAGATTCTCATAATGTTTTCGAATGTAGGCTAAATTGATCAAATCAAGCAAAAACATTTAATATCTGTGTAAACCAGAAGTTGATGCAAACCTTTATTCCAGTTTGATGAACCACTGTTTTATTATTGCACGTGGCTTAGCATGTATTCAAGCCGTCAAACCGACATCCTCTGAGAAGCAAAGCATTTTTAGAAAGTAAGCAAATGGTTAGATTTTGATTAAAGATTAGCATATTTTTTATTTTTTATTTTTTTGAGAACTAACTTGCACGGATTAGTTGTTATCCTTAATACTAACAGTATGTGCTAGTAAAACAAACAGTTTAAATTTAAATGTTTTCGCATTTAATATGCAAAAGTTTAATTCATTTATTAATTTGTCTCTGTCACAGAGTGCTAATAATTAAGATGCATCATTTGAAATGTGGTGACAAAGACACTGTGGGAATTTAATCATGTTTTCTACTTTTTAAATGCCCTTTGTGTGCAGATTTAATTATTTTACTCCTACCCAGACTTTCCAAATTTAAAATAAAAAAATGACCCAAAGGCAGAAATTGCATTAAATAATATCCAATGATAATCTGCTAAATAATATACATTTTGCAACTTCAAAATATTTATAATCTGAATACAAAAAAAGTAAATAGAATAATAACAACTAATAATACCGTATTGTGTGACAAGAAAAAAAAATCAACCTCAATTTTATGTTCAGTG
Source organism: Danio albolineatus (assembly GCA_903798035.1). Lineage (NCBI taxonomy): Eukaryota > Metazoa > Chordata > Actinopteri > Cypriniformes > Danionidae > Danio > Danio albolineatus. Next base: position 13,769,186 of record CAIGQQ010026964.1, on the reverse strand, counting down.
TTGGTCAATATTAGTTGAATGGGGTGTATGCACACACACTTTTAATTTCAGCCAGCCAGCCTCAACGCTATTATAAAATTGCGAAAGGCTTAATTGTTAAAGGCTTAATTTCTTTAAAGATCAGTGATCTTCACTGCCTGATAGATATACGACACAAAGTGGGTCTCAGACCGGACAAGATTAGAAGCAATGCATTAAATTTCGTTTCCCCCACCATGTCTTTAAAACATGAGTTTATTTCACCTCAGTGTATTCAATGGAGTTTCTGCGCTCAACAGCTAATTCTGACGGTGCTAGTGGTTACATGGTCTGTCATTTCATTTCACACTTAAACAACTGAATGTATTGTAATTTCATTACACCATCGATGCTGTAAAAGAAACCTTATGAAATTGAAAATAGTCACATTAAGCTTTCACCGGAAGTTTGTCAATGGCTGAAAAACATTAGCTGTACCTCATTATAAATGAATCAAAGAAGAAAATCTTTAAATGGCTTTTTTAGGGTCTTCAAAAATTGCTTTAAAATGTATTTCCTTAGCATTCACAGATTCCGATTCGCCCACAGCAGAAATAAAACATCCAAATACTAATAGTACATCCAACAACTCGCTATTTTCACCTAAAACAAAAGTACAAGCAGCATATTTTCAAACTCAAATAAGCTAGCAGAGATGCTGAGTCACTGAATTTGCACAAAGGATCAACAAGGCCGTGATATAAACACAGATTCATACATCCTGCTTTGATCACTCTGTCTTCACTTAAAGGCTGTAATTACTGCAATGTGCTTTAGTGTAGTGTATTGAGTAATGCAGAGCAGGCTTAATCTCCCTCTGCTAGGCCTAAATTAACCCAGTGAATCAATGTAAGGAGAACAGTGGCTCTCTGCTGTGTCTCTGTGAAGGCTCCTCTATTGTTCTGTCAAACTATTGACAATGAATCAAGCAGCGGGGTTCATTACGGAGGCACCGAGACAAAAGACGGAGGTGTTATAACTTCATAATTAAGAACTGGAAGGCATCTGACAGGACGAGATGACGTAACCCCAAGAAACCAACGCTCTATGATTTATAGCACACGTATCAAAGTGCAACACTGAATTTACATAGGACTCGTTTCCAGATGCAGGGACTCCTTAAGTTCTATTCATTAACATAAACCGTTAATTAATCGACGTATACATATTTAAGATATATTTAAGGCATGAAAAGGATGGGGAAAAAATAACTACTATTAATCATCACGTTACTCCAGTTGATTGATTACATACAGTATTGCGAATGTTTTTTGTATTACAAGTTTTGTAAAATGTTATGTTTAAGTATTTAAATTAAGCCTCGGTCAGATTACATGATTCTTATTGTCGGTTACGCAAGTAACTATGTTATGTGATATTGTCTTGATAAAATCTTGACGTGTCATGGGTAAAAAATGTGCCAGACTACACATTAATTCATGATCAGTCATCCCGTGACATCTACGACGAAAGTTATTACCTAAAGAAGTCACAAGTGTTGCTATAACAATATTTATTTATCTTAAAAATTTTAATGTTTTTTATACCTTATGTCAACCTCCATAAACACTCATGCTTGCTGACAACTAGGCTATATTATTTAAGGGCATTCGTTATGACATTGATAGGCTCAAACGTATATTTCCTTTTTAATATTAAGATTTTCTTTTTAATCTAAATGTATATTTTCCAGCCTAGGGTTGCTTATTTAACACTCCGTAGTCTAAACTTGCTGCGAGTGAGATGGAGAAAATGAAAGCACATCAGCACTAAGGAAAAATCTGATGCACAAGACAAAATAATGACATATTTAAAAATTTGCTAATATATGACAGAGGTTTGTGATACAACAATTACAGTGAAGCATTGATTAAATCCTTGTTTTCCACAGAGCAAAACAAATCATCCACCCGCACAGTTGAGAAGTGGATGGGCACAAACAAAAAAATAATTTGTTTATTTTTCTTGGGTAAAAAAATCTTTTTCAAAAGAATTTCGTTTGGTATCATTTATATCTTATTTTTAATGTTTTTGTTGATCAGTTACAGTATCTAATAGACTTTACTTTAAAACCAGTCCGCTATATGCTTTAGCGCCAAAGCACAAAATGATTTTGTTAAATAAAAGATAATCTAGCCTAAATAAAATTAAAGTGAAATATTCACAGTTTCAGATAAACTTATATTAAACTGTTTTCATTTTTAATGACAAAATCATCCATTGCACCGGTTAGTTTCAATTTAATTAGATTAATAAAGTAATTTAAATAAGCAAGACAGGCTTTTACAATGTATTTTTAGCACTGAGACCCACCTGTAAGTGAATATGCAGCCTATTTTTTGATTACCTGACCCGCGGGTTAACGGCAGCATCCACGGATATACTAACTGAGAAATGATGTGCTCCTATTGTCCAGTGTCACCCACAAGACAGAACTTGTCATGAAGATGGGGAAAAAATTAAACATGCTAGACTTTCTGCGAGGTGTAGTGAGGCGTCGCAGACATGGTATTGGTTGTTGTGAACTATGCCACATTACACAAGAAGACATGATCGAATCTTGTGTCACGACGCCCATTTGTCGTTTACGACTCCCCATGACACCCTACGCCAATGAAATCGTGCCAAGATTTGACCAGGACTTTAGGCATTGTTTCATTAAATATGCACTAATTTGCATGTATTTCTTCAACTAAAATTAGAAAATTGTATAAAGGCAGAGTTAACATCATTCTTATTACATTTTCGGACATATTAGAGTCAAAAGTTTTGATAATCGTTTTTGATCATTTCATAAACATGAATCAAACTGTAATGTTTGGAGTATGTAAGAGTTGAGGTGGAGAAGACATACAGATCAGTCGAGGAACAAAAAACATTTAGAGTGTTTTGATTTAAATCTACAAATACAGATTGCTAAAGCGTGACAAAAGATACACACAATATTTATATTCGATAAAAAAAAAACACTAAGCCCAAAATTTTAAAACTGACAGGGGCATGAAAAAAAAAAGTTTATGCCTGCAGCGTCTTGCCTTAATTAACACAAACGTTTAACTATTTACCATATTCTCATTTAAAGAAGCTTGTGCTCTTGTGTGATAGAAGCGTAGCACCTTTTTAACATTTGTCTACAGTAACTGGTTCATGACGAATATAATATTAATGCGCAAAGACAATGTGTAAGATAATGAGTAGAGTCTGACAGCTGAGGTTTGGGAGGCAGTGTTTTTGCGTGGGCCTTTGATGCCTGATTAAGCAACTATATCAGTCCCTTGTCTGTCGCCTGTCAAGAAACGCTCTCATAGATTCCATTATAAACACAGTGTGGGCTGATAAGGCCAGATCTGCTGCAAGAGACGCTCAGTGTAAAAAAGTAGTTTTTTTCTGTAAATAACAAAAATATATGATGATATTTATTTTGATTAAAGAGAAAGTTGCAAAGGTCAAATAAACTTAGCTGCTCTCCTGACCCAAACAGCAAACAAGAACCAATTAAAAACCATCAGAACACAACAGGTCTAATTACCAGGATACTAGCGAATCACTTTATCCTGGTCTAAGCTTTATTTATTCACAGCAACGGCTAGCTCCGTTAAGCTAATTTCAAAGTCATCCAACATCTAGTATGCTTGCAAACCCAAACCAAGGCTCATCAGCAACAGTAACGACTATTCGATTGTTCTTTGATTCTGGACATATAGATTTTAGAGCCCATTTAAGTTGAACGATAGCAAAAAATGTCAATACAAGAGCTGAGCCTGCAGTCCTGAGGGAACCGAGCGAACTCAAACTGCACTTTCAGCGTTACTTCCACTCAAATGAACGCCACATTACCGTTGAGAAGATCTCGGCGTCTAGTACGCGAGCGTTTTATTTCGAATCACCATTTTTGAAGCAGACGCACTCTTCTTAGTTTCCATCTAATTGTCAGGGAAAAAAAACAGAGCGAGCCAGAACGATGAAAAAGCTGCGATTCACATATTCTGTCAAATAGTGGGTGCTGTGCAAATTAAAAATTGCTTGGTCAAATGAGCTGCTCTGTCTGACTGAGGGCTACACAATTGGCGGTGACAGGCCCCGAGCAGAACATGTCAGAGCGGTAATGGCGCTAAGGTAACCAGATGGCTGGTGATGGATTTGGCTGTCTGAATCTATTCCTACAGCCCAAGCGCGCTAACTACACGTTGGACTGCTGCATATTCCCCCATAATTAGCTGCACATTTCGCCTTGGCTCCTACATGACATTCAGAAAAACACCGTGCCTCGGTGCTGATAGAATATTTTGGAGGTGCAAATTAAGGTTCTGACATGTCATCTCCGAGACGGCGAAAAAGATGCTGTGGCGCAGCGAAATGGTTTTAAACAGAAAGGTTCTTATTTACATACTGTGCGTACACAGCGAAATAAAAAATAAAGTCAATTCGGGGGTTTGTCAGAGGAAAATTGGAAATTCCGAAAGCATCATTTAAGAGTCGTACCGATAAGTTTGAACAGATGAGAGCAGAATGCACATTTGTGGGAGATTAAAGAGTATTTGGAGTGAAAGTCTGACTGGAAATATGCCTTTGTTGACAGCTTTTGGGAGGTTGTTTTTATGCAGTTTAACCACATATATGCCTTATTATTTATCTGGAACAGAAGTTTTAAAAAAGTTGCACTATACTAAATGATTAGGTGTCTCCAAAAGTAAATAATGCTAACACAAGTGCGTAAATAGCAGCTATAAAAATGTCTACAATTCTAGAATTTATATGAAATACTTACAAACCAATCTAAAAAAATTAATTACTGTATGCAATTAATATTACATAAAAAAATAAAGCAATTTCATGAGATAAATACAGGATTAGGTGTCTAAAATAAGTAAGTCACACTGACTTGTAAGGTGCAGCTCCCAAATACACAAAATGTTAGAAATTTTAATTTGCACCTCCAAAATATTCTATTAGCACTGCGACAATGTGTTTTTCTGCCAGCTATTTCAGCAGTGCAATTTACTGATACCATAAGAGTGTCAATAACACCAACTGTTCTGTCATTCTACTCTGTTTTATTACTTTATTGACCCTGTTCTATTGTAAGCATTTCCAAAGCCTCTCTACTCTTTTCACTTTAAAATTGGGTTTTTAGTCCACATGCATTAAACAAGTAATTTAATGTATTTTTGCATTATAAATACTTTATAAATGTTTTAAATAATGTCTACACATATGCATCTATATTTAGATTTGTTTACTTGTTTTGTAAATAACTGCTGTTTTTTTTTTTTGCTGTTTTTTGGAATTTAATTAAATGTTTTGTTTATATTTTGGTTCTACTGTATTTTTAAATTTGAATCAAATATATGTTTTTAAATGAAATTTCAAAGGAAAAATTATTAATTAATTTTTTTTTTTTACAAAATTCACAAATATAAAAAACATACACAGTAAGTATAGATGTATATGTAAATAACTATACATATAAATAGTTTAACTATATATATATATATATATATATATATATATATATATATATATATATAAATAACAAAACTTTTATATATTTATTTATATATATATATATATATAGTTTTGTTATTAATATTAAAAATATATTGTGAGTCTGTATAAGTAAATAAATGCTTTCAAATCTTTTATGTTGTATTAAGTAGAATATATTTGATAGACATTTTAAAACAATAAATATTAAACATATATAATAAACCTACACCACAATAACCACAATGTGATGTATCTGCTTCTAACAAAGTCTCCCTTGCCCTTCAAAAACCCCACAGCTCATTTCTAATCCAGATTGAGAGTAGACATCTGACAAACCCCTCTCTTACTCCTGGGGCTCATGGGCTCAAGCAGAAACAGAAGAGAGAGCCACACAGGGATGTTTATCTGCTCTTCAGGGACTGTTAGAGACACCCAGTGATCTCCATCTCTCCTGCTGCTAGTGAGAAGCAGGTCAGGGGTGAGAAGAGCTGAGAAGGGGCTGCTCACACATTCATGCTCTGATATTCTGCTTGTCTGGCTTTGGGGTGATTGATGACTGCAGGCCTGAAGCGCTCAGAGATTTTCTACGGCCACGGTTGAAGACCCTTGAGAATGTGGGGAAAAAGAGTGCGTATAGGAATGAGATTAAGGTCTACAGCTAAAAGCCAAGATCTGACATAATGGTCTAAACTGGTAACGCTATTGGAAAGAACCCAGCTTAAACCAAGCCTATGGTGGTTGGTGGGCTGTTTTGCTGGTTTTAGATGAGTTGTGAGACTTGTCAGATGTCAGCCAGGAATACAGAGCTTCTAGAATAATCTAAGATCAGCTTATCTAGTGACCAACATATGACATTAGGGTAGTTCAAAAGGACAGTTCACCCTAAAGTGACAGCATATTAATGACTGTTATTTCACTCACCCTCGAGGGATTTTGTTTTTTCTTCTGTAGATTGTGACAAAAGATTGTTCGCTAAAACCAAGACTTTGGTAATTCATAAAATAATAGTCAATGGCTATTGGAAAATTGAAAAAAATAATAAATAAAAAATACAGGAAAACAAAATGAATGCCCATGGTTAATGATCAAACACTGGGGTCACAGAACGTTAGAAGGAAGCAAAACGGTCACTCTATACAAGAAACTGTACATTATTTGCAACGTTCTTATCAGTTTTTGCAAACAATTCTTATTGTGTTCATGACAGTCTGGAGTAGGCATGGGCCGGTATAAGACTCTGACGGTATGATAACCTTGGATAAAAATATCACGGTTTGACGGTATTGTGTTTACTGCTCTAAAATATGTTCTTTTTAAATGTCTGGCTAAAAAACAAAACCTTTTTCCCCTTTGAATACAATATATTTTATTTTGAGAAACATTGAAAATATTTAACAGCAGTAAACATGTTTCAGGGCGCCACGGTGGCCGAGTGGTTAGCACGTTCGCCTCACAGCAAGAAGGTCGCTGGTTCGATCCCCGGCTGGGCCAGTTGGCATTTCTGTGTGGAGTTTGCATGTTCTCCCCGTGGTTGCGTGGGTTTCCTCCGGGTGCTCCGGTTTTCCCCACAGTCCAAAGACATGCAGTACAGGTGAATTGGGTAAGCTAAATTGTCCGTAGTGTGAATGAGAATGTATGGATGTGTTTCCCAGAGATGGGTTGTGGCTGGAAGGGCATCCGCTGCGTAAAACAAATGCTGGATAAGTTGGCGGTTCATTCCGCTGTGGCGACCCCGGATTAATAAAGGGACTAAGCCGAAAAGAAAATGAATGAATGAATAAATAAACATGTTTCAAGTGAGCATTAAACAATAATTCAAGTGAATCATTGACTTCTGTGGTCTTTATTTGTTTAAAAAAACACAGATGTCTTTACAATTTACACCTAAAAAACTAAAAAACAAATGTTAATAAAAAAAAAATCTTACTCATACCTTAGGAATGGTATAGCAGACAATTTTGGCAGTATGAAAACCTTGACTTTTCCAAACCACAGTATACCTTGAAAACGGTTGTCATCCCATGCCTAGTCTGGAGTCCCAGCTTCCTGTCACATAGTGACATTAATTAAAATTGGTAAAACTATGAGTGATCATTCACATAAATGTAATTTACTTATTAAAGGTGCCCTATAAGTGAAATATGAATATAGCTAGGCATAGTCTAATAATTAGAGATTAATATTAGGAAATGGGAAAACCGTAAAGGCTGATTTATAGTTCTGTGTCAAGCGCACACATATGCTCCGGTGCAGCCTGCGCGCAGTCGCATAGCCCTTGCCGTGGCTGATTCTGACGCACACCTCTCAAAAAATGTACACTTCACAACAACGCTTAGCGCAAGCTCTGTGATTGGTCAACTTGGTAGTGCTAATGAGTGTGGGCATAACTAAGAGCTGTGCGAACCTGTTGGAACAAATGTTTACAAGTGTCAAATCACGTGAAGGAGCTCTAGATGGAAACTTTTGTTTTGTGTTTACCTTATGATTAAAGTTATTGCACGTCTGCCCGTTCTCGCCTCTGACTGAGCGAGTTTGATCCACTTGTACATTAAGGTAGAGTTCAGAAAAAACAAAACACCGTCTTTCGGATGAGACGTTAAACCGAGGTCCTGACTCTCTGTGGTTATTAAAAATCCCATGGCACTTCTCGTAAAGAGTAGATGTGTAACCCCGGTGTCCTGGCCAAATTCCCTCTCGGCCCTTAACCATCATGGCCTCCCAATCATCCCCATCCACTGAATTGGCTGCATAACTATCTCTCCTCTCCAGCTATAGCTGGTGTGTGGTGAGCGCACTGGCGCCGTTGTCCTGTGGCTGCCGTTGCATCATCCAAGTGGATGCTGCACACTGGTGGTGGTGTGGAGAGACCCCCCACATGATTGTGAAGCCATTTAGGTGTATGGCCATGCACAATAAATGCGCTACTGTATGTAAATACACATTACATTACATTACAGTTAAAAAACTCGACAGAGGAACATAAAAACCTACTGCCAGCTAGCGTTTCGGAAGTGTTATTGCAGAGCAAAACAAACAGTGCACAGAAGTGTTAATGCACGGCCACGTGCAAGGCAGGTGCTGTGGGTCACGCTGATCTCTCGACGCAGAAGTATTAACCAGGCTTGAGCCTCAGACACCATTTCTTCCTTATTCTCATGTAAATTCCGCAAGTGTAAAACCCCGGTGGATAACAGGCCAATCAGAACACAAACAGACTGTTGCGTGACTCATGATTTGCATGCCAACATGATTTGCATGTACTTTAGGTCACGTACTAAGTCATCAGAACTTGATGAGCTGCCGTGTCATCAGGAGATCAGCAGTCAAAACAAACCCCAATGTTTTGAGATTATAACAATGATAATCTTTAAGTATATCAAAGTTTATGTTAAACTTAAACACCACAAAGTCAAAGCCAGCCACCAGTTTGTTTGTTTTTTTTTTTTGCTTGTCAGAAATATAATGCAGGATATACAAATTATACATTTATTCAGCATCACCTCAAAGAGGATGGGCAGCACGGTGGCTCACTGTAGCCTCACAGCAAGAAGGTCGCTGGTTTGATTCCCGGCTGGGCCAGTTGGCAGTTCTGTGTGGAGTTTGCATGTTCTCCCCATGCTGGCATGGGTTTACTCTGGGTGCTATGATTTCCCCCACAGTCCAAAGACATGCGGTACAGGTGAATTGAATGAGCTAAATTGGCCATAGTGTATGTGTGTAAATGCAAGAGTGTATGGGTGTTTCGCAGTGCTGGGCTACGGCTGGAAGAGCATTCGCTGTGTAAAAAATATGCTATTTAAGTTGGCGGTTCATTCCGCTGTGGCGACCCCAGATGAATAAAGGGACTAAGCCTAAGGAAAATGATTGAATGAATGACCCAAAGAGGCATACGATATGCTTATTTGTATTTTTTGTTAATTTATTGTGTTTATTGGGAAATTAGCTGGATATGTTTCTAATTTGAGGTTATAAACACATGTAGAATGCTGAGTATTGTGTTTAATGCACGTTTCTGCATCATGTCTTATCACTCAGCTCTTACTGCATGTATATGGAGTGAAAGAATAACAATACACTTTACTAAATGCCTGTTTGTGCAGAGGTAGATATTATTTCTTGACTGTGCTTACATTTACATTATACATTTACATTCAAGAAATATTATGTTGTTTGGCACAGGGTAACATGATTACAAACTCCCTAGCCTAAATACTACAATGATGTATCGTCTCAATTCTAATATACAGCAACGGTCCTGAGAAGTTTAAACACAGAAAACTTTTGTGCATCAAACAAATTGTAAACATGACTTTGTTTGCCTTTGTCTTGTTTTACTTTGTGAGCTCATCAGGGCGCGCATTTACTACATAAGATAAGCACATTCTTATTAAGTCAGCAGTGCAGGACGCAAGCATCATATTTCCTATAGAAAACACGTACCATCATCTGGCATCGGAGTCATATACAAAAAAAAGTAGTTTTTACAGTTTTTTTTGACACAAAATTGTTGATGGACCCTCATATAATTACAGTTGAACCACTGAAGTCACAAGGAATGTTATGACATTGTTTATGGTTTCTTTTCTAGACTTTGACCATCTTATGGCCTTTAGTGTCTAAAGATGTGTAAAACATATATCAGTGTCTAAAACAGTGGTGTCCAAACTCAGTCCTGGAGGGCAGTGTCCTGCAAAGTTTAGCTCCAACATCCTTCAACACGCCTGACTGCAAGTTTCTAGTATACCAAAGAGCTTGATTAGCCAGTTCAGGTGCGTTAATTGGGGTTGGAAGTAAAATATGCAGAACATCGGCCCTGCAGGACCAAGTTTGGACACCCCTGGACTAGAGTTGCACGATTCTGGCTAAAATGAGAACCGCGATTTTTTTGCTTAAAATTCAGATCGCGATTTTCTCACGATTCTGTAGATGTAAAATAAAGATTCATTTGAGTAGCCTATTATTATTGCTATTTCAGAATACAACTATTCAAAATTCGGATGCTGAATCATTATGTTTGAGACATGTGCTTGCAATCTGCAATTGACAACATGATTAGACTGTTTTTCTACTGGTAAAGGACATTTGTCATTATTAGATTCCCTCCAGCATTATATTTAACATTATATAGGCTATAGTTATACTAACGCTGTTAAACATTTAATATCATGCACAACACTCTGTGTTTGCTGTGAAAGAAAAACATATTAAATGCTTGTCGTACTCGTAATCATTAATCTAAAATGCAATATTATCATTTAAATGATGTGCCCGCTTTCAGTTTTATTTTTACTGCTAAGTGCGGTTCATACTTCCCGTGCAGCTTCCAAACGATCGCTCTGTGCCACAAACTGAATGTTATTTACAACTTTATTAGCTTTATTATTCACAGTCTGTGCAAGTTCTGTTCACTAAAGTAGGCATCATTCACAGGCGCACGTGCGCCCGCCCACTCTGTTGTAATAGTTCATGGTCAGCTCACGTCACGTTTGTTTTTGCAGCCGCGAATACATCATTACATGAAGACAGAAATTACATTTTTGGGTTAATTATACCTTTTAAATACAGCATGTGATTCTTTCAACACCATTTGGAGGTTTCCCCGTTGCTGAACATTGTATGTAAAATAACGTGAGGATTTGTGCGGCTGCCTTTTCTTCTCTCCTGAACTTGAAAATATGATTGACAGAATCGTATAAATGCTAAATTAAGATCGTCTAGGGGGTCGAATTGAGATCGACACCTTTTTACAATTAATTGTGCAGCTCTATCCTGGTAGATATCATGCTTGCATAAAATTCTCGCAACACATGCAAATACAGAAACACACTACAAATAGCACAGACCGCAATGGAAATATATCGTTCTGTTTAAAGTCAAAGATCATTTTAACATTTATTGTGCATTTTGTCGGATTATTCATTCATTCATTCATTTTCTTGTCGGCTTAGTCCCTTTATTAATCCGGGGTCGCCACAGCGGAATGATCCGCCAACTTATCCAGCATTTGTTTTACGCAGCGGATGCCCTTCCAGCCGCAACCCATCTCTGGGAAACATCCATACATTCTCATTCACACACATACACTACAGACAATTTAGCTTACCCAATTCACCTGTACCGCATATCTTTGGACTGTGGGGGAAACCAGAGCACCCGGAGGAAACCCACGCAACCACGGGGAGAACATGCAAACTCCACACAGAAATGCCAACTGACCCAGCCGAGGCTCGAACCAGCGGCCTTCTTGCTGTGAGGCGAACGTGCTACTCACTTCGCCACCATGGCGCCCTGTCTGATTATTAGGATTGAAAAATGTACAAAAAGGCAAGGAACTGTATGACTAAGATGTTAAAATAAACAAAACACACATCTCTAAGATCTCCAACAATACCACTGACTCTAAACAGGTCAACTAACATCACTTTTTGCAATTTCATTGGGTTTCTGTATTTGCATGTGTTATGAAAATGTGTGTGTTTATGTTTTCTCCATTTGTTAGTGTTTTTATATTTGCATGTGTTCTTTTACCTTTTAACTCAGCCACCTCCGATTTCAGCTAAAAATCTTCTTTAAAGTTCTCCTCAAATCAAACAAACCAACCAAAAAAAAAAAAACACCTACATTTTTGATGGTGTGAGGGTGATTGAATTATCAGCAAATTTGAATTTTGGGTCAACTATTCTATTTTCTCAGAGAGGACAGTGAGCGAGGTTGAACTCAAAACCCCATGCAGAAATTGCATGATCTAATAGGCTGTCATGCATGATTGATGGAGGTAATGGTGTTAGTATCCTCATTCAGTGACGTAAGTGTGTAGCAGTGGTCCTTTGACCCAACCTCTTCCATCTGCATGGCCTCCTGGGGAAACATGGCCACTTGTGCAGAGCTCCAGGCTGTGGGAACAGACAGACTCTGTCCCTGATGGGTCCCTCTATTCTCTTGAGTAAAAACACACTGGGGTGTTTGGAAATCTGGTGCTGGTTGCATGTTTGGGTGCCACAAGTGAGTATGCACAATTTCTCACATTCAAAAGAAAACCTGCGGAGTCTTAAAAATCATATTGTTATATACTTCATAACGTTTCCAGTCATGATTGCAAAGTTTGCAATCATTATCCAGTGACATTCCTTTTTAAAACTCCTGAGAACGTACAAAAAATATTTCATAGTGTGTGCTTCAAGTGGTATTTCTGGTTTGATTTTAATGCACTTGCTGTTAGCATTATACTGTAGTATTCTTCACAGTATAAGCCGATAAAGGCGTCTTAAAATATTACTGTTACAACTCCAATAAGAAAATTAGGTTGTACAATAAAGCTGTAATTTACGGATTATTTCTGTCAGTTTACACATTACACAGAACAGAATCACACTTTAGAAGAGTTTACAAAAGTTTAAAAATCATGGGAGGCAGTTTTTGAACATTTTGATAGAAAAATCTTACACATTGTGTCTTTAAGGCTTAAATAAAATCAGTTTGTCTATTGTTTTTGTAGTCAGGCTCAGAAAAAAAAATATTTCAAAATTTGTATTTATTGACCATCAGATCTAGAAATATAAAGAGTCATTGGTTATTTGTATCTCCCTGAATGCTTACTTGATGTTCCTTATTGTTCAGCTTTTACATCACATGAAAATATAAAAGTCTGAACTTTTTGAACTGAGTCTTGTTTTTGTCTGCAGCCTGATGTACTTGCTTTTGAATATTTAGGCTAGAGCGTTTGTAGTCATGTTACCCAGTGCCAAACAACATAATATTTCTTGAATGCTAGTCGAATCATTGATCACAAGGGCACCTAAAAAGGTTTACAGTCTAAACAATTCCAATTATTTCTCTACTGAATTCATCAGTTGACATGATTTTGGTAGTCTTCATGTTCAGTTCAACTCACACTCTTCAACCTTCTTCTATGACGTCAGAATATATATATTTGGGCTGTCAATGGATTAAAAAAATTTACTAATTAATCACACTTTTGTTTGTGATTAATCATGATTAATCACGAAAGCCGTATTTATTACAGAAATAAAAACACAGGCATGTAAGTGCCATTTGAATTTTAAAACAATCAATGCCATTAACAAACTAAAATTATTTCCATGTTGGATTTTAAGTGAACTACAAAAAAATCCAAAATATAGGCATTGTATTTGAATACAAACAATTGTATTCATCGTAAAGTTGTTTTGCGAGTTGAGAACATTAATTATAAAGTAGAAACAATTTTGCTTAGTCCTCCTTAACGTTTAGCAGGTTGCTAAGACAGCCCAGTCTGTTGACATTATCGGGTGACAACACACATACATACACACACACACACACACACACACACACACACACACAGACAGAGAGAGAGAGCGTGCAGTACAGCGCACTCCCTTTAGATCATCAGCATGCACGACTACGGTTGTATTTGGCTGTATTTTTATGGCTGTATTTCTCAAGCAAGGATTCTGATACAGCAACGCGAAGCAGATGCTTTACAATAGTTGTGTGTAGGGTGGAAACACGTCAAACTTAATGAAACAATTGAGGGTGCTTGGAATGAACTTGGAATGGGCTGTCTTTGACAGTTTGCGACATCATCTGGCACTTTCACTGAGTACATTTACATGGATCCATATTATCCTTTATCCTTTATACATATTCCTTTGCTCATTAAACACACGCAGGGCCGGAGCAAGCTGAACTGGTGCTCTAGGTGAACAGTGATTACGCCGCCCTCAACCTGAAAGTGAAAAAGAAAGTGACCGTTCGCGGATGAACGTGTGGACCGGGAGGGAGGGGGTAGGTGTCGCGGATTAAAGTGAGGACTGGGGGGGTCGCTCAAAATTCTGCCGCCCTTGTCGGCCGCCTAGGTCGCCTCTGTGGACGCGCCGGCCCTGAACACACGTCGGCCACAACGAAAATAAAAAAACTGCCACTGCGTTAAATGCGTTCCTTTTTTAAAATGGTTTAAATATTTCAAATTAATCGGCGTGCGTTAACGAGCTAATTTTGACAGCCCTAATATATACATATATATACATAGAGTTTTTAACAGCATGTGTAAGCTCTGACTTTATTATAGGTGGAATGTTTCCATATATCCTTGTGGTTGATAATTATTTTGTTTAAACCACAGACCATTACAAATTCAGGGTTTCTACAGGTTTCATCAAGTCAAATTTAAGATTTCCAATTTTTAAGACCTTTTTAAGACCATTATGAATGAAATTTCTAAAAGCTAAGGAATTATTAAAAAAGCTCATTTTTTTTCTAGTGGCTCAGTTAAAATATTTTTAAAACCCATTAAAAACAAATGTTTTTGTAAGTAAGATAATTGAATAATAATCTTTTGTTAAAACTTTTACTGAGATTAAATGTTTTTGTGATTGGACGAGTGTAAGCCTGGTTAGATTTGGAAGCCTTACATCGACATAGGAAAATTGAGACCTGTTAAAATTATTTAAGACCTACAGAACAATATTTAAGTTAATTTAAAATGTAGTTTTTTTTCTGATCCTGCAGATACCCTGAAATTCAACATGAATTAAATTACATACAAAAACAACAACTTGGGTACAACCTAATAATTTGTCGGTTAGTATCGAAACATAAAACGTCAATATTATGTGCAAATGGTAAACAAACAATACAAGATGGTAGGTCATACAAACAACACTACTGTTGCCACATTTCCACAAGATTACCTTGTCTTATTTGAACAACACATACCAGTATTCTTTCGCCTCAATTTTTTTTTTTTGCATTTAAACACAATATTGGGTTCATTTATAAATATTTGAACTACTTGAGGGTTAGTAAATAGTGAATAAATTTGGCGAAAATCTTTTTAAGACTCTCAGAACTCACAGTATTGCATGTTCTACAGACGACAAATACTTGTAATATTCTTATCAAGTGGTTATTTTAAAAACAGTTTAGAGAATGACTCTATGGGGAAGCCAAAATAATACTTGTACGAAATCTCTGCAAAAACACCCTTTTAGAACCGTCATTTATAAAAAGTATAACAATCCAGATGGATCTTGTTAGAGGATCCATGATTTGCCTCACTAGCCTGAAACAATCCGACAGCTACGTAATTAGCATGGGAGCTCTTTTACAGAGTGAACTACAAATGTGTAAGTAATGCCGATTCACTACTGCGATTTCAAGGGCCCTGGTAGTGAAGTTTAGAGCCGCCTGTATTTCAGGATAATTTACTATGTATGAGTGTATTTTGGCACTGGGCTATTTGTTGAACACGATGTTCCCATTATTTATGCAGGCGTTCCAAACAGAGTGCACTGGCAGAGTGTTGAAAATGCCCTGGCATCACAGGCCTTCATTAATCGGTCACATCAAACCCACAGAGTACTAAAAATACATCCTCAGCATGTCACGGCAGATGAGAAGCCAAATGGAAGCGCTTAATCATAGAAAAGTTTCTTGGCCAGTTTCATGACTGTGAATACAGTCGCAATCGTTTTTTTCTGTTCACAAAACAGCAGTGGTCAGAAAACATTTGTTTGAATAAAGCAGTTATTTGTGACAAAGTAATTACATTAATTGCATTTTGTCCCAGTTTTGCAGAGAAAACAGTGCTTATATAACCTGAAAGCATGAGAAGTGAGCAGATTGGGAGAAAATAAGCTGATATGGGACTCTGCCCTTTAGAAATAAATGCTGTCATTAAATGTCATTATTATTAATAGTTTTTTATATTAAATTAAAAATTTGAGTGGAGACAGAGGAAGGATCAGCAAAGAACATTGAGCTAGGAATCGAACTCAGGTCACCGTGAGTGCCTCAGTGCTATATGTCAAAGCACTAACCAAAAGCAACTAAACCAAAAGCAAAGCAACTAACTAAAAGTCATGACAACAAATGTTTATATATAGCTTTAACGTTTTTCAACAAGTTAATCAGGTTTCAACAAAGTTTACTCTCAGTTTGAGCTAAGACGACTAGAAAAGTTCATTTGATTCAACTCAAAAATTTGAAACACCAATATTTTTTTACAGAGCAGGCTATTGTTGCCATCACTGTAATTGATTCAACATCAATTTATCTTTGCTGTTGTGTAAGCTTTATGTTACAGCCTTATAAAATGGATTAATTTATTTCCTCAAAATTTTACACACAATACCCTTTAATGACAACGTAAATTTTTATTTTGAAATTGTTGCAAATTTATTAAAAAAAAGAAGAAGAAGAAAAAATTAATCAAAATCACATGTACACAAGTATTCATAGCCTTTGTTGTGAAGCTCTATATTGAGCTCAGGTACATTCTGTTTACACTGATCATTCTTGAGATGTTTCATCCGCTTAATTGTAGTTCATTTAGTTGATTGGACATGATTTGAAAAGGCATACACCTGTTTATATAATGTCCCAGGGTTGGCAGTGCATGTCAAAGCACAAACCAAGCATAAAGTCAAAGGAATTGTCTGTAAACCTTGAAGACGCATCTCTCATGGCACAAGGCTGGGGAAGGTTACAGAAAAAAATTCTGCTGCTCTGAAAGATCCAGTGAGCACAGTAGCCTCCATCATCCGTAAGTGGAAGTTGTTTGGAACCACCAGGACTCTTCCTGGAGCTTGCCGGCCCTCTAAGCTGAGTGATCAGGGGAGAAGAGCCTTAGTTAGTTTGTCTCTGAGCTCCAGCGTACTTCTGTGGAGAGAGGAGAACCTTACAGAAGGACAACCATCTGTAAATCTATCAATCAGGTCTGTATGGTAGAGTGGCCAGACGGAAGCCACTCTTTAGTAAAGGACATATAGCAGCCTGCCTGGAATTTGCCAAAAGGCATCTGAAGGACTCTCAGACCATAAGAAACAAAATTCTCTGGTCTGATGAGACTAAAATTGACATTACGTTAGGAGAAAACCAGCCACCACTCATCGCCAGGCTAATACCATCACTAGTGTGCAGCATGGTGGTGGCAGCATCCTGCTGTGGGAATGTTTTTCAGCAGCAGGAACTGGAAGTCTAGTCAGGATAGAGGGAAACATTTATGCAGCAATGTACAGAGACATCCTGAATGAAAACCTGCTTCAGAGCACTCTTGACCTCAGACTGGGGCGACGGTTCATTTTCCAGCAAGACAATGCCCCAAAGCACACCGCCAAAATATCAATGGAGTGGCTTCACGACAACTCGATCAATGTCATTGTGTGGCCCAGCCAGAGCCCAGATCTAAATCTTATTAAACATCTCTGGAGAGATCTGAAAATGGCTGTACACAGGTCGCTTCCCATCCAACCTGATAGAGCTTCAGAGGTACTGCAAAGAGGAATGGGCAAAAGTTCCCAAAGACAGGTGTGCCAAGCTTGTGGCATCAGATTCAAAAAGACTTGAGGCTGTTATTGCTGCCAAAGGTGCATCAACAAAGTATTGAGCAAAGGCTGTGAATACTTATGTACATGTGACTTTTCAAGTTTTTTAATTGTAATAAATTTGCAACAATTTCAAAAAATCTTTTTTCACATTGTCATTATGGGAATATTGTGTGTAGGAAATAAATAAATTTAATCAATTTCGGAATAAGTCTGTAATATTAAAAAATGTGGAAAAAGTGAAGTGCTATGAATACTTTCCGGATGCACTGTAAGTCAATTGAGAACCAGTTCTCTTTTACAAACACGACCTGGCCAAGAGGCAACATAAAAAGCAGATACGGAGCAGCAGGGACACAATACAATAAGAATTTCACAGATGCAGATATTAACATATAAAACCAAGAAAAACTAAAAACAAGCAAAGTGATATTGTACAATTTACTTGTTTTTAAGTTTTAAAAGATGATAGTGGAATAAACTTGTTGAGCTTTAAGGTCTACTGCAGATGATTTCAAGCATTAGCAGCAGAACTCTGAAAAGAATAGTGACCAAATGAAGTGCCAACTTTGGATATACAAAGGTTGATAAAACTACTAGAGCACAGATGTCAACATGTTTTCTGAATATTAAGAAGTGACTGTAAATATAGTGGTGTTTTCCCAACAAGTTTTGTAAATGAACAGAAACCAATGAATTTGTCCACGTGATTGAAAAGAATGCCAATTCAATAAAGAATACAGTTGACAGTGATGAGTATCAAACGTCACACCAGTAACAAAATTAATTGCTGCATGGTAAATAACATCCAGTTTGGGATGAAGAGTTTTTGAAGCTGATCTATAAATTAAATCTCCATAATCCAAAATTGGTAATACTTTTCATTTGACCAAATGCTGCTTTGAAGAGTGCGTAAAATATGTTTTCTGTATAGAAAACCAATACGGGCTTTAACCTTTTTAAGCAATTCATTTATGTCCGTTTCATTTCAGTTTACCATCTAACCAGATTCCAAGAACATTTTTATATACTTTTTTGAAAATATATATGAAGTCACTTACTCACTCACTCATGCACTTGCTCAGTTTTTCTTCAGCTAAGTCAATGATTTATCAGGGATCAGCTGATAAATGCAAATTTAAACTAAAACTATAAGACTACAAATGATACTTTGTTAAACCTCCTTCTGGTTGCTGTTTTATTGTAATTACATGGTATTTTTGTATTAAAAAGAAAATGTATCAGAATATACAGATACTGTACTCTTTTTAAAGTGCAAGACATTTAATAAAAAGTGTAGTCTCTTTATGTAGACTGAAGTGTTTTATTTCATTACATTTGTTTACAGTAATGCATTGTAAACATATACATTAAAGAGGTGGTCCACTATGATATCATATTTTAAACTTTTGTTGATGTGTAATGTAGGTGTGTGAACAAAAACAACATGTCTGTATGTAAGATGCTCAAAGTTCAATGCAAAGGTAGATATTAGCTTTTACAGAGTTAGCTTAGCAAAGCCTACAGTGAACGAATTTGGGGACTACAAAAAAATACATCCGGGTTAACGATGTCATAAATCCTTCAGGTTATGTGCATACACCCCGCGAAGCGAAGGGGCATGGCGCTGTGCTGTGATGTTATAGCAGAGTAAGCTAAAATGGAGTCCAAACACGGCTATTTCCACAGAGCTTCTTTTGTTTCTGTATTTGGGCTTCCAAAGGACACGACGCAAAGACATAAGTGCTTACAGTTTAATTTTGATTATGTTCCAGATAATTATAAAATATATATAGCTAGCATTTGAGAAAGGTCATTTACAGTTACACTGACTGACAGTATTTACACAGCAGAGGCAAAGCGTGCTGCTAGTGGACCAACCAGAGCCTCTTAAGGGTGGGCCTTCGGAGGAACTAGGAAATATGCAGAGATGAATAAAGTACTAGAGACCCAGACTTGAGTAAAAGTACAAGTGCTCTATCAAAAAAGTGACTTGAGTAGAAGTTGAAGTGGTCTTTAAGCACCATACTTAAGTGGATGTACTAAAGTATTCAACATTTTTTGTACTTAAGTATTGCAAGTAGTTTATTTTACAATTTACTACTCAAATACTGAAAGTAAAAGTACAAGTATTTTGTTATGTAGTTATTAAAGAAAGCAGTCAAAAGACTGCTAAAGAGGGCCACGGGTGGTCTTCTTCCTCATTGCCATGATCAGTTGAAAGTGAAGGAGTTGAAGGTGGAATTTCTAGGTTTTCCATGTCGAAAACAAACTAAAGTGCTCTCAATGCAGGCAGGCAGTGCTGTCTTCTTTGATCGTCTGATTCACTCAATGATGACGAGCCAGCTTATGCAAACCTGTAACAGAGCCATCTACTGCTCTGGCAGTGATAATGTGGCTTTGGAATGATTCGTAACGTTTTTATAATTGTAACAAGTAACGATGCAGCACATAAAAAATCTATCGGAGTAAAAGTATTCAACTCATCGAAAATATGTACTGAAGTAAGAGAAAAAACAATACTCCAGTAGAGTACAGATACAGCCTTTTAGTACTTAAGTACAGTAGTGGAATAGTTCTACTTCGTTACTATACATCTCTGGAAATATGACAATCATTTTCATGTTAGCAGAGTAGTAGTACATGTCGTTGCATTGTGGATTATATTTTTCCACACTACAGGCTAGCCTATGCCGTGCAACAGGTAATAATTTTGCTTTTGAACTAGATATCCAGTCAAAGCACAGAGCATCCTCCCAGAATTATGAATATATTATTAACTTAATATTATAATTATTAGACATTCGTGGATATAATGCGCTCTTTTAAACAAGCTGATTTTTTCTTTATGCAGGCTGTTTGCTCTGCATGCGTGTGAAAGAGAAATTAACAGAAATGAACATAAGGCTAACTTTGCGTGCAGATATGCCCATTTATTTAACTTCATAACCGCCACTAATAGCAAAAGGGAACCTATTTTGAGTGCATAAGAGTGTTTCACATGTAGTAGCAGTTGGTCAAATATTTGTAACCTAGCCTATAATAAATAATAAACATTGATAAAGCAAGTTATACTGCGATCAGGTGACGCGCTCCATCAGCTCATTCATTCATTTTTTTTTTTGTCGGCATAGTCCCTTTATTAATCTGGGGTCGCCACAGCAGAGTGGATGCCCTTCCAGCCGGAACCCATCTCTGGGAAACATCCTCACACACTCATTCACACTCATACACTACGGACAATTTAGCTTACCCAATTCACCTGTACCACATGTCTTTGGACTGTGGGGGAAACCGGAGCACCCAGAGGAAACCCACGCAACCACGGGGAGAACATGCAAACTCCACAAAGAAACGCCAACTGACCCAGCCGGGGCTCGAACCAGCGACCTTCTTGCTGTGAGGCGAACGTGCTCCTCACTACGCCACCGTGGTGCCCTCCATCAGCTCGATAACCTTAATATTATTTTGTACTCCGTGCTGTGCCGCGGTTTTTATATCTTGTGCGCATGATGGTCAAACAAACCATGATGGTCAAACAAATCAAAATTTTCTTTTCACCCCAATGCAATTTAATAGGGCACTATAAAGGCTGAAGAACTTAATTCTTATATTTGCTTAATTTTTGCAGCATAAAGCTATACTTTTCACCATGGATTGTATCTTTTCTAAAACAGAAGTGTAAAATCATGTTTATTGCTAAGAAAACTAAAACAAACCAACAAAATTATAACTTAATTGAACACACCATATTAAATAAGGTACAGTACACATATAGTACCGTCCTATTGTGGAAAGGCAAAGCTGAAAATCTATGGTTAAAGCGCCACCCAGCGGCCAAAAGCTGTTGGCGCATGTAAATACCGCCACGGCGGCGTCAAGAACGGCGGTAAAACAGACGTTTTGAACTAGAGCAGTGGTTCTCAAACTGTGGTACATGTACCACTAGTGGGACACAAGCTTCCTTCTAGTGGTACGCGGAGGAATTGCTGAATAATTAAAGAAAAAAATTGAACACACTTAGACGCGTACAATAACACAGATGTGATCAGTAAATTGATTTTAACAGGCTAAACCTTTTATTTAAGTGGTTGAAAATAATAAATATTGTTAATTTGAAAAATAATCTGCTTCGTTTTTGAACTGTTCAGTGCTTTTGCTGCTTAACTAGGCCTTCTACGCCTTCAATACCGGTTATTATGGTGGTACTTGGAGAGGCAATTTTTTACTAAGGTGGTACTTGGTGAAAAAAGCTTGAGAACCACTGAACTAGAGACATGTGTATATAATTGAAGTAAGATATATGAAAAATAATGTGATTTTTTTTACAAATGAAGCATGAGCACACATTGCTTTGATCTTATAAACACAACCAAGCCTTAAAAAAAACATAAACATATACATTGAGTATTTTTGTCAATACAATGCATGACTCAAACTGAATCTGCATTGCATCTGCTACACATACCTTTCTGACAATAAAATAACTGATGGCAACATTTACCAAGGAATAATTGATCCATAACATTAAAGCAAGGCTCAGTGATGAATCGAGTAAATTTACATATCAAACATGCCACGAAACATGTATATAAAATGAAATATGTGCTGATAAAAAAGGTGGGTGTTGTCCACGATTGTTATTTAACTGTAATATGTAATTCCACGTACTACAAACCCGCCTGTAACGTTCAAATAGCAGCTGTTTTGCATGCAGGTACAAATGACACCATAAGTGTGTGAATGCAAATCACAAAGCCCACGTGAAAGCTTATGTTTCTCAGATTTTCCTAGGTTTAGTACACAATTCTATCTACGTGTGGCAGCTGGGAGACCCTGCCCTCAATTAGCCCTGGCAGTGTTGGTCTCTGGCCTGCCTGTGAGGAGCGCGGCTGAGCAGGCCGTACGTATCTGCTGTGTGACAGGAGCCTGGCAGCGAGAAGGCTCAGTTGGCAGAGGCGGTTGGCATGGCAGTGGCACAATCCCCTCTTGGCTGTCTGGTGCTGTCTGAGTGCCAACTCTGAGCTCTGCCCCAGAGACGCTCAGCTATCCCAGAGCCTACTCTACAACTAATGGAGACACATCTCCGATAGCCATCTTTCTGACCGGAATCACTTCTATCCTTCAGAGATCGTGGAGGCGAGGAAATCTGTTCCAAAGTCATCTACAACAGTCAGAGCAAACGCAATATATGTATATGCTCGTACTGGCTCAAGACAAATGGCAACATTTCAAACAGTATCGAGTTGGCAGTTGGATTGAGAAGGATGGGAAACTGGCATGTTCACACTGCCCAAATAAACACTAAGAGGGTTATCCAACAAACCAAACAGCTGCTGTTGGACATGCAGGTACTAAAGTTGCAATGTAACTTGACGTGAGTCGTGACTAGTGAGAGATTGTTTTTTTATATTGACAGTGACATAGATCATAATAAAATAGAAAAATGGAGGGTGTGGCTTTGGTTGTGTGCATCGCTTGTTGAATGGATGAAGGCAGGTCTAAAAGCAAGCTTCAGGTCGATTATACAGGGTTCATACACATTTTAACGTCTAAAATTCCATGACTTTTCCATGTTTTTTCCAAGACTTACAAGTAAATTTTCATGACCTAATGTTTCATGCAATGTCTACATATGTGTGGTAAAATAAAAACAATGCAAGTTCAACTTTATTACTGCATATTGTAAAACACACAACAATCTATTTAGTTTTAATTTATATTTATATCTATGTAAAATGGATTTTGATAATGCTTACACCACACTAATCATGTGAGAGTAAGTGATTGGCCAAGGACAGAAAAGACGTAAATAACCTATATTTAAGTATCCAGATATGTGTTTTCCATGACTTTTCCAAAACGTTGTGGGTTTTTCTGTTGTTTCCAAAACTTTTTCAGGCCTGAATAATGACATGTCAAAATTCCATGACTTTTCCAAGTTTTCCATGACCGTATGAACCCTGATTATAAGAAGTGAAGTTTATTTATAAATTAATTTAGAGAGAATCACGTGCAGATGATTGCTTGCAGCTGGTCCTGCATTATTTAGTTTATGATTCACCAATCAGATGATTCCTAAGCCACTATAAATACCCTAAGTTCCATATCACAGCCATCATTTTGAAGAATCCCCTTTCCACCCCTACTCCTC
Organism: Danio albolineatus; assembly: GCA_903798035.1. Lineage (NCBI taxonomy): Eukaryota > Metazoa > Chordata > Actinopteri > Cypriniformes > Danionidae > Danio > Danio albolineatus. The sequence goes on along the minus strand of CAIGQQ010026964.1, from coordinate 13,745,201 downwards.
CTCCTTTCCTAGATGGGTGGCACGGTGGCCAAGTGGTTAGCACTGTTGCCTCAAAGCAAGAACGTCACTGGTTCTAGTCCTTACCAAGCCAGCCGACATTTCTGTGTAGAGTTTACACATTCTCCCTGTGCTCACGTGGGTTTCCCCCCAGGTTCCCTGGTTTCCTTCCACCATCCAAAAACATGCAACTTAGGTTAATTGACTAATCCAAATCAGCACCATAGACGTAAAAATCCTAGTAAGTAGTTATCTTTTCATAGCAATCACTATCTGTTCATTAGCCACCCGCAGGGGAGTTCTTGAGATCTACCTGAGCTCAAACTCTCCTCTCACCTTGCAAATGGGAGGGAGCCCCAGGCTCGAGGATCTTATGAGCTCAGGGCTCTCTCCCGGGACAGCATGCCAAACAAGCTTTATAATCAATCATCATCTAAGTGTGAACTCTTCAAAGGAGGTTTTAGTTACTGAATCAGCTGAGAGTCATTTCACCATAACATTTATGAGATTTTGATTAGAAATGTTTTCACAAAACAACAACAACAATCTACATGCATTTTGAACAGAGTAGATTTTTTTTCCATTTCATTAAAAAAAATAAATAATCCATTTTATAAACCGCTTTACATATAGTAGAAATTTCCGGACCATTTCTAGAAATTCTAGACCAACAGAAAGTTCTGTTATTATTAACTCATCGTTCAATTATTCAAAACCTTTTTTTTAGGTTCTTTCTCCTGTTGATATTTTGTAAAATGCTGGTTGCTAGACTTCCATTGTATTTTTTAAATTTTATTTTTGGAAGTTGATTGGTCCCAGTAGCCAGCATTCTTAAAATATATCTTCTTTTGTGAGAAAAAAAGAAACTTGTTAAGGTTTAAAACCACATGAGGGAGAATAAATAATGAGATCATTTTTATTTTTTGGGGGAGGTCAACTATCTTTTTAAGTAAGGCTCGATATGATAATATTGATACATTTCCCTCAATCACCAATCACTTGGCATTATCGCCTGTGTATTTGTAATATTAAAAAGGATACAAATCATATATCTCTGTGTGTAAGCTTGAATACTTAAAAACTGTGTGATGATGCAGATGGCTAAATTAATTTGTGGCCATTTTAATACATATCCAAAAATAAAATAAGAACAGGATGGCACCAAAAATTCTAATATCAAAGCATGTAAATAAAAAGATCAAGACAAGTTAGTACACACACACACACGCACACACACACGCACATATGCATGTACATACAGGGTGACCCACCCCATGCTTTGCGACACACGACACTTTTCTTTAGCTTTTTGAAAAGAAAAGAGGGTGGATGCGGAGCAGCAGCAAGCGAGGCAGAGCGAGAGAAAGAGAAAACCACAAAGCGTCCTTTATCTGCCTCTGGATTGTACAAACACTGCTTGCCCCCGCCGAGGCTCCGCTCCTCTGGGGTGTGGTTAACCTCTCTGGGTTACCCACCGACCGACTCTCTAATAAGCATCTTACAAAAGCCTGGACTGTCCAAAGGAGAGGAGAAGAAAGAGGCAGAACAGGGGAAAGAGCTGAAGGGAGGGGTAGAGGGGCAGATGCCAGACACAGAGAGAGGAGCAGATGGGGCTTGATGAATCCTGAAAGGAAGGAATTGAAACCCGCTGAAGTTGCCAAAGCGGCCAGCCACAATTATCGCTGCGCCTTTGGGTTCATTGTCAATTAGAGTGGCGGTTGCGCCGAGCAGCAGCTGTGGCAGATGGCGAGCTTCCAGGAGGAGGAGGAGGAGGAGGAGACGGGACCCGGGCCTTCCCCCCCGAGGCACTCACTCGCTCGCACTCTTTCTCTCTGATAATACTGTGCTGATTTTAAGGGCCTGTAGGCCTCATATCACAGTTACAAGCTCTCTCGGCTTCCCCCTGAGACTCAAAATTCCCTCCCTATACCTGGGTTCCTGCTGGGCAGCACTGCTGGGTCATAGAAAAGATCCAGGTTTAAAATCTGCAAGCGTCATTTTGTGCTTTCAGCACTGCAGCATTTTACAGAAGCTTACGCAGCATTCATGTATTGCACAGTACAAACACACAATGTGAAAAAAAAACTGCTATTGGATTAAAGAGACGGTACACTACACAATTATAGTACCATTAGTGATGAAATAACAAAGAGAACTTTGTTTAAGTATAAATAATTAAACAAGCTTTGTGTTTTGAAGCCATATTATATTTTTACATTTGAAAAATACACCAATCTAATATGTGGCAATATATGACATACGAGTTCATTTTAGGATTTCCCATATATTTACACACACACACACACACACACACACACACACATTTGAACATTCATTCATTCATTTTCTTTTCAGCTTAGTCCCTTTGGACTGGAGCCGCCACAGCGGAATGAACCGCCAACTTATCCAGGATATGTTTTGCTTAGTGGATCTCTTCCAGCTGCAACCCATCACTGGGAAACACCCATACACACTCATTTATACACATATGGACAATTTAATTTATCTCAATCTCACAGTCTGAATTTAGCTAGCTACCCAATTCACCTATACCACGTCTTCGGACTTGTGGAGGAAATCAGAACACCTGGAGGAAATCCACGCGAACATGGGGAAAACATGCAAACTCCTCAAATCAGCAATCTTCTTGCACTGAGGCGATTGTGCTACCCATTAAATGATCAAAATAAAACATATGATTACTATTATTACTATTATAGATAAACTAGATCAAACTGAACTAAATCATTTGGTTCACTGAACTGGATCAATTCATTCATTGAATCAAATGGTTTAATGAATCAAATTAAAATTTAATAAATGATTAACTCAACTGAACAGAATGAATCACCAGGCTAAGTGAATTAAACTGAAATGGTCCAAATATTTTATTGAACTGAATCAGACTGAATGATTCAATTAACTAAATCAACCTGAATCAATTAGTTCACCAGCTAATTGAATCGAATTAAACTGGATCAACTGGTTTAATGAAAAGGACTGTTTCAAGAAATGTGCTGTGCTGAATCAATCTGGTAAAGTTTAAAGGAATTGATCATTCAAAATCAATTCATAGATTTACCTACCCTCAAACCAACAGAGGAGTTTATGCTTTTCATTTTCTTTCAGCCAAAACACAGAGTTGTATTAAACAATATCCTGGTTCATTCCAGCTTTGAAACAGCATGAAGATTTTAAATCTCTAATAAGTAAATCTTAGAGTTAATGAATGCCTACTGAAACAAAACAATTAATTTTTTTATTTAAAGAAAAATATTAATCTTTAAAACTTTCTAAAATGTTATCCCTGGCTTCTATGAACATAAATATTTTGAGCTGGTTTAACATCATACAGTGATGTTAAGATAATGTGGTGCAATCACATGAAACCACTGTCCATGATAAAATCATGTTCAACCAAAGCACAATTTTTTGAGGGATGTAAACAATAACAATGATCATAACACATTTCCTGTTTTATATTTCTAACTTACATAGCTTCCGATGCAAAAAGGTCCACATATAGATAAATAAAGATATGACAGCTGCTTTGACGTTATGAATAAATGCCTCGTTACAGTTATGAATTAGTTTGACAACAAGCAGGAAACGTTCCCAATAGCATCACCACTGTGAAATGGTCCATATAACAAATAACTTGAGGGTGAGTAAATTATGAAATTATTTGATTTTAAGGTGAACTACTCCTTTAAAAGTTCAATTTTCTGAATCAATGACATTATATGATATTATAGTTTCAAATTTCAGTTATTCATGCGGAGCTGTCATATGGCTTTTGAAGAGTTAAAAACAGCACAAAAGTCACATTTGACCAGCGGTGTAAAGTAACAAATTACTGTAATTGAGTAATACTGTAATTTACTTTCCCTTGAGTACATTTTTAGTGCTGTATCGGTACTTTTACTCTACTACTTTCCTTCACAACGCAGTCACTACTTTATTTTTTCTTGTCTACGGGGATTGGCTGAGTAAAAAAATCATCCTGTGATTCCTGTCCAATCAAATCGCACAAAGAAAAATAAATCCCATCATGCTGAACAACCTCAGGACATGGGCGCTTTATAAATGCAGCAAACTGTTAGGAAGCATTAAAAGCATTCAAGATGTCCAAATTCTTTTCATGCAATGACCAAGAGGCCATTTAGAATGCATGTCACTGATGAGAAGATGAAGGATGTGTTCTTTAGGATGACTGAAACAATCCTTAACAATCCTTAAACAATCCTTAAACGTCTTTGGTCTTAAACAATCACTAAATGTACTACAGAATGTTACGTTTACACACACACACACAAATTGCATGTAAACGCATCAGCTATTTAAATCGTAATACTCAATACTAACTTCTCTTAAGTGCTAAAAGGGCTACATTTACCTCATACTTTGAATAATATGTACAACAGATACTTACACTTTGCTTGCACTGCATTTTTGGGCAAGTAATGGTACTTTTACTTGAGTATGATTTCAGTACTCTTTCCACCCCTGCATTTGACCATATTTATTTAAGAGCCTGGACTTGTGGTCACTATAAACTATGATTGTGAAAGCGGATGAAAAAGACAGAATTTGTTCCCTTTTGTGTTCCACAAAAAAAATAAAAATAAATAAAAGCACACCATTTGGTAAAAACATTTGGATGAGACCTGAAGAACAAAAGTTTAATCTGGGAGAACTATTTCTTCTTCTTCTTCTTAAGGCCAAACACATATCCTTGTTCTTATTGTTAAACAGGCTCAAATTGTACTTATATACTGTACCAACTAGAATGCAACATCTATATTTGTAAAACTGCTGATGATATTATATTTTCTGCTTGATTACTTCCCATGAGCTTTTCAGCAACAGCATAACATTAAGTTACTCTCCGTGAAGCGGGTGCTGCTGCAGACACAGAGAATTTGCTGAGACACTTTTCACAGTCAGGCACAAACTTCCAATTCTGTTATCTATAAATATACTTTTCTTAGGCGCAGATGCAGCCATTAAATATTTTCCAGCACAACATGTCGGTCTCGCAAGCACAAGCAAGAGATTGTGCTTTCCTGCAGAACGGTGCGGTGGACTGAGGAGCATGTATTGTGTTGGGGTGAAATAAGGTTGAATCAGCTGAATTGGTAATGCATTGAATCAGCTTTGCTCTGCAGCGAGTCCTTCTGTGGGGATTTGAGTCTTGACTCCCACAGAGTGAATGCTGAAGCACTGCTGCTCTCCCCTATAACCCCAGCACCTCACGCTCTATAGCTGTTATTCATCACACTCTCTGTGTGTGCATCTATGTGTGTGTGTGTGTGTGTGTGTGTGTGTGTGTGTGTGTGTGTGTGT
>CAIGQQ010026964.1:13716640-13736685 GCA_903798035.1 Danio albolineatus | reverse complement strand
AGACAGACAGACAGACAGACAGACAGACAGACAGACAGACAGACAGATAGATAGATAGATAGCATAAATAACATTCACTCAACATAAACATGCATTCACATAACAAACAACATGACTTAAGAAATCTAAAAGAGAACAAATATATTACCATGACTCCAAATAAAACTAATCTATCACACACAAACATAAACAGCTAAATAGGCTAAATAGGAATATTGAATTCAGATTTATAAATCTCACATTTCTGTAACATATATTGAAATATCTGTGAATTTATGCTCTAAAGTACTTTTATGAGGGACAGACAGACAGAAAGACAGACAGAAATACTGGAATAGCTGTGATGATAAATAAATTCACGTAACAAATTCACGAAAAGAGTTTAGTTGAGATATATTTGTTGAGATATATTTCTCTTTAGTTGAGAAATATTTGTACACAGCACCTTATAACAATATATAATGCAATACTTACTCTTTTGCACACAGCACCTTATAACCTGTATATTTATAACAAATCTGTACATACATTTCAACATCCAGATCGTTGGACTGCATCTCTGTTTAATGTCTATTGTCTTCTTTTATAATATTAATTCTGTGTTGTCACTTGTCACTTTATGTACACTGGAAGCTTCTGTAGCCAAAGCAAATTCCTTGTGTGTGTGAAGCACACTTGGCAATAAAACTGATTCTGATAAAAACTGATTCTGAAATAGCATGACTTGGGAAATCTGAAAGAGAACAAATATATCACCAAGACTCCATATAAAACTAACTTCTATGAAAATAAAAATGGCCATAAATTAATTTTACTTCAGATACTGCAAAATACGAAACATTTACAACCTGCCTGCAGTGAACATAAAAATAAAGCTAGACAGAAATAATACTAGTCTGTGCAATGAAATTTAATGATGAAACCATTTTAAGGCACAAGTTGGTGAATGACCTCTCTAAAATACTAAGATCTAAATAAAAACAGAAGTTCGTGAAACCAGTAAGTTTTGTTGGGTCATTTTTGAAGGGTCACAAAACAGATGGAACAAGGCCTTAAAATGATAGTTTTGAATTAAGCGTATAATTTAATTAATGATATGCAATTTAAATACAGTAATAATAATAGTTTTCCTGTGGAGAATAAAAAATATATATTTTAAGAAAAGTCTTAGCATTCTTCCCCCACATATCAAAACTGTTTAGTTACCAACTATTATTCATATTCCTCAGAACATTTTTATAGATAATAAAATGTGTGAAGGAGTCAAAAGATTCATCAGGAATTCATCTTTCACACAAAAATGAACACTAAAATTATTCATTGGATTTACTTCATTTCTACTTAATTTCTTTACTTAAGTAAGTGGTTGCAAACAATTTATATGGGTTGAATTTAAACAAAAAATTTAATGTAGTAATGTTCAACTTAATATGTTTGTTTAAATTCAGTCCATATAAACTGCTTGCAACCACTTACCTTAAAAGAAAAAAAACAACAACAATCAGTCATTTTTTTCAGTGAAGAGTTTCACCTACAACCTAACAGTAAAGAGTAATGGGGGGAACAACACTCTCCATCTTATGGTCACAAATTATACAAAACTATAACCCGAGCAGACCCGAAATAAGCATTGTAGTGCAGTATGTTCTCATGACCCTGACTGTACCAAAACATTAATGTACAGGACAGGAATCCAAAGCATTGCACTGGAAACAAGACAAAATGATGAGGATTTGTTCTAACACCCATTGTCCAGGTTTACGCTGACAGATGTTTCAATATACCCGGGGCAGTTTTACAGGATTCAAATCACCAGGACCACATGCGGCTTTATCCCACAGGATCCGCAAAACAGCAACGTGGCCTAAAAATTCAGATCGCAGATTCAAAACAGTTCCTTTTCCGTGAGCAAACAACTTCAACAACTAAGAACACTGATTGTTTTCCTGCAGCAGATTTATGCATTTCCATTCCATCCATCCTCTCTCTCTCCATCTATGCAGGGTTGTCTGTGAGCTATCATTCCAAATAAGTCAAAGTCAATCTCATCAAACATCATTTTGTGTTGCATACAGCATCCCTGCAGTAATTAGGTTCATGAGGAGTTCATTAAACAAAAGCGGCATTAATCTTGCACGCTGTAATCCCTCTGTTTGTTTGTTTGTTTGTTTGTCGCTCCAGACGGTTTGTCTAGCTGCAGACATGTTGTTTACTTGGACACTCTGTGGAGCTCGTCCACACTGTTTTGATGTCAGTGAAAGAATGTTTTCATTTATATGAATTCATCTGGCGTAGCGTTGCTGCTGTACCAAAATTCGATAATATTACCAGTATCAAATAAAATAAATAAATAAAAACTTTTTGTGAATTGTTACCAAAAAATAATAATTTTATAGTTTTTTTTATATTATATATATTTTTTAAATAGTTAAATTAAAATATGAAAAAACTATCAAATTATTATTTTTGGTAACACTTCACAAAAAGGTTTTATTTTTTATTTTTACAATAAGGTTTCATTAGTTAGTAAGGTATTTACTAACAAAAACTGGTAGTGAACAATACTTGTGCAGGATTTATTAATCAGAATTCAACATTTACTAATGCATTATTAAAATCCAAATTCATGCTTGTTAACATTAATGCACCATGTGTTAAAAATTAGTTAACACTGAACAACTGTACTATTCATATTAGTAAATGCACTAATAACTAATACAACCTTACTGTACTCTCAGAAATAAAGGTACGCGAGTTGTCACTGGGTGGTACCTTTTTTAAAAGGTACAAATTTGTACCTAAAAGGTCCATATTAATACTTTAAGGGTACATATTAGTACCTAAAAAATACAAAAGTGTTCCTTTTAAAATTTGTAGGTACTAATATATACTTTTGAAGTACCAATATGGACCCTTTAGGTACAAATGTGTACCTTCTGAAAAGGTACCACCCAGTGACAACTCGCGTACCTTTATTTCTGAGAGTGTGTAAAGTGTTAATAAAAATAATAATTTCATTATTTTAATTTAACTATTTAGAAAAAATAAATAAAATATCAACTAAATAAATGTAATTAATGCTATAAAGCCATGATTATAGGTAATAATGCTGTAAATAATATTCAGCTTACTTGCAACAGGTTTCTAAAGTGACCAACATTTGAAGGCAACATTAAAGGCAACTATAATTAATAATGACAATAATAATTTAAAGACTGGAGTGCAACTTCCCAATAGTTTCATAAGAAATCAATGTATCATCAAAAACCAAAGCTATTACTTCTTTTAAACTGTATACATTTTTTGACTTTCAAAAAAGTGCCAGTAGCAATTGACATGTATTATTTAAATCACCTAGGCCTATGTTTCAACCAAAAACAAAAACAATTGTTATTGTTCTATTGAGAAAGAAGTAAAACAAAACAAAACAAAACATACAAACATCTTGCATGGCCTAAGGGTGAGAAAATTAAGTTAAGGATAAAGTAATTCTAGGTGGTTGCTTTCACTTATTGTATCACTTTAAGACTAACTTGCTTTACTGTGTGAAAACAACTGACAGGATGTACTTTAACTTAATTTATTCATTCTTTCATTTTCTTTTCGGCTTACTCCCTTTATTAATCAGGGGTCACCACAGCAGAATGAACCTTCAACTTATCCAGCACGTTTTAAGCAGCGGATGCCCTTCCAGCCGCAACCCAACACTGAGAAACACCCATACACGCTTGCATTCACACACAAACACTCCGGCCAATTTAGCTTATTCAATTCACCTGTACCGCATATCTTTGGACTGTGGGGAAAACAGGAGCACCCAGAGGAAACCCACGCGAACACGGGAAGAACATGCAAACTCCACACATAAATGCCAACTGACCCAGCCGGGGCTCCAACCAGTGACCTTCTTATTGTGAGGCGACAGCGCTACCCACTGCAGCACCGTGTCGCTCTTTATCCAACTTATTACATAGGTATTTCCCATAAAGCAGATATAATAAATTCTGAGATGTAATAGTTTATTAATTATTTTATTATATGCAAAGTTGACAGAAGCAAATCTGGCTGAATGTGCATACAGTAACCTAAGAATTATTCAGTCGCATGCATATAAATATGCATGTGAACCTGTTTACTGATTGATTAATTCAAAGAGTGTTGGGCATGAGAATAAATGTTTAACAGTGTCAGTATAACTACTCTATCCTATATAATGTTGAATAATGCAAGAGGGAATCTGATAATGACAAATGTCTGATTTTACCAGTGAAAAAAATGGTCTAATAATGTTGTCAATGGCAGATTGCAAGCATACGTCTCAAACACAATAATGCAACATCACAATTGTGAATAGTTGTATTCTGATGTCATTACTTGACTGTGCATTAATGACCAGGAAAAATTTAAAGTCTCTTCAAGCCCACCATTCAAAGTCTAGTCAAAATTTAACATTTTAACAGCAGACACACATAATATTACTGTTGTTTAATCATATTTTTGAGAAATAACAGTAATAAAAGCCTACTCATATTAACCTTTATTTTACATCTACAGAATCGTAAGAAAATTATGATCTTTATTTTAAGCAAAAAATTGCAATTGTCATTTTAGCCAGAATCGTGCAACCAAGAAAAGCATACAATAAAAATAACGTGTTTTATTATTTCCCGAGTCTATTTAAGTACAGTAATTGAATGATAATAATAGAAATTCACCAAAATGAATCGTTGTTATGTGATACAATTTCTTATGCCTGAATTCTTTTAAAATATTTATACAATCTTATAAAATCTTTATTTTAAACTTCTGTTTATGTAAAGCACTTTGAATTGCCACTGTGTATGAAATGTGCTATATAAATAAACTAGCCTTGCCTTGCCTTACAATTCCAGGCATCAAGAACACATGCAAATGATAACTTAACATTGCATATAACTTGCGATGTGCCTATTGCAAATTGTCATATTGTGATATTGATGCTGAAATGATATATTGTGCAGCCTTAGTATGTAGGCAAGGCATGCCTTGCCTTGCCTTAGTATGTACTTATAACTTAGTTAAACTGAAAACTACCAAACTGACTGTTGCTTAGTGCCACTGGTACTGCAGTATTGTTTATCTTAGGACACTGTACTCATACTAGTCAACACTAGTCTGGTTTATAGCTCAAAAAAGTCTACATTGTCAAAAAGTAAAATCTACTACTGCTCTCTCTCTCACTTTCTCTTTAGCACCCTATAAAAGTGTGTAAAACCCATTTCTCTCTCTTTCTCTCTCGATGCCTCCCAGGTTTGTCTCCCCGATGTGAGGACTGATCTGCCCACTAGAGTTGAGTGGCAGGCAGCTTGCAGAGAGATAGAGCCGGATTCCTGTTCCTGCAGGACTTAATCGCTCAGACATAGAGAGAGCGAGCTGCCGTGGAGGTATCGATTTGCAGAGGAAAGCAGAAACAGCCGTTTCCAGCTCTTCCAGATAGCACGAAGCTCAGGGAGAACTCGCTGTTGCACAAGACAACAGGCCACTGACCTATTTTAAAAGCTACTTGCTGGGAGCATTTAAAACTATAGGGCAGAACACAGCTTTATAGCCTGTACTTTTGTGCCAGAGTCGATTGCTGCAAGTGTGCATTGCTTGTGTTTTCCAACAAGAGATGTTTAGTTTAACTTCCACTTTTCATGCAGTGGTATAAACAATAAATCCAGTCACAGTGGTGTTTCAAAACCACTATAATATAATATAATATAATATAATATGGGCGCCACGGTGGCGTAGTGAGTAGCACGTTCGCCTCACAGCAAGAAGGTCGCTGGTTCGATCCCCGGCTGGGCAAGTTGGCATTTCTGTGTGGAGTTTGCATGTTCTCCCCGTGGTTGCGTGGGTTTCCTCCGGGTGCTCCGGTTTCCCCCCACAGTCCAAAGATATGCGGTACAGGTGAATTGGGTAAGCTAAATTGTCCATAGTGTATGTGTGTGAATGAGAATGTATGGATGTGTTTCCCAGAGATGGGTTGCGGCTGGAAGGGCATCCGCTGCGTAAAACAAATGCTGGATAAGTTGGCGGTTCATTCCGCTGTGGCGACCCCGGATTAATAAAGGGACTAAGCCGAAAAGAAAATGAATGAATGAATAATATAATATAATATAATATAATATAACATAACATAACATAACATAACATAACATAACATAACATAACATAACATAACATAACATAACATAACATAACATAACATAACATAAATTAGGGCTGTCAAAAAATTAATCGTGATTAATCACATCCAAAATAAAAGTTAAACATAATATTTGTGTGTGTACTGTGTATATTGTATTATGAATATATAAATACACACATGCATATACTTGATAAAATGTTGGTTTATATTTAAATATATAAAAAATATATGTGTATGATACAAATTTTACATTTGAATATGATGTAACTTTTTTATATATAGTTTTGGCTTCTATGAATGTGTTTATCACATATACATAATAAATACATATGACACACACACATATTATGACAAAACAAACTTTTATTTTGGATGTGATTAATTACGATTAATTCTTGGACAGCCCTAAATATAATATAATATAATATAATGTAATGTAATGTAATGTAATGTAATGTAATGTAATATAATATAATATAATATAATATAATATATAGCGCCATGGTGGTGTAGTGGGTAGCACGTTCGCCTCACAGCAAGAAGGTCGCTTGTTCGAGCCTCGGCTAGGTCAGTTGGCATTTCTGTGTGGAGTTTGCATGTTCTCCCCGTGTTCACATGGGTTTCCTCCGGGTGCTCCGGTTTCCCCTACAAGTCCAAAGACATGTGGTATAGGTGAATTGGGTAGGCTAAATTTGTCCGTAGTGTATGTGTGTGAATGAGTGTGTATGGATGTTTCCCAAAGATGGGTTGCAGCTGGAAGGGGCGGTTGGTAAGTTGGCGGTTTATTCCACTGTGGCGATCCCAGATAAATAAAGGGACTAAGCCGAAAAGAAAATGAACGAATGAATGTAATATAATACATATCATATAAACAGTTAACATTTTTGATAAGTTTACAATGCTGTTTGATAATATTTTGAACATAATTATAAACATAACTACAAGACAGTCATGGTATACTTTATCTGGAATTCTCACATTTGAGCCTCAGTGAAAATGCGCTGATGATTTGTGTTGACTTAATTAAGTGCCCTTCAGAGAAGCCACTGTGCAGATTATCTTTTTGGGGTGGGGGGTTTGGGGGGGATTTGTCTCATCTTATATGCTCTGTAATAGTCCGACATCACCCAGTGACTCTGAGCCTTTGCCCAGTTAAAGATTGGGAGATATAATCTAATTGGAAAATAACAAAAGCTAACGGCAGGGCAATTCATTCACTAATAATTCACTCTACACACTCATAAAAACGTGGGCAGAAAATCTCGGCCTTGCCTGAGGATAGTTGCTTGCTTTGTTTTTTTAACTTGCATGATCTGTTTGCTTATGCATTGCTTATTTCCCGGAATCGACAATCGCATTACATTATCCAGTTTACAGTGGTAAATATGAGCAAAGACTGCTGTGAACATTGACCAGAGAACAGAGCTGTGATACAAAGCATAGCTTGTTGAGCTTCACAAAATGGCAAGTGGTGATATAAAGAAAAAAAAATGAAATGCCCATTTCCATCCTCAGGGCAATAATTAAGAACTAATTCCAGTCAGCTGGAAGTATTATTAATTAGTTTGAAAGAGGAATTGTGCCAATTGGGTCCAAGTGCTCTGTTAATATCCCAATATGCTCCAAAGCTCTTTTTCGTTCTTATTTAAGGGCAAACAAAGAAACTCGAAAAGTCTTATTAATGGTAAACTGTTTTTTAAACCTTCCAATACCCCCAAGCTACATTAAGTAAATGTGTCACGCTGCTTATCTAAACACCTAAATAGTTTCCTCCCACCAGAAGCACCACACCACATCTTTTTATTATTTAATATTTTCCATAGATATTAAATGGAAAAATAGACTTAGATTTAGAAATAGAAATAGATTTTTCCTCTTGACTTGGATCATTAACTTAGTTTCGTCACTTCTCAGTCCCAGATTCGTGACTCTCACGGATGGTCAACGTAAAATCTACATGCTGCATCTGGAAAACTCTCTCAAACGTGGGCCCGGCGAAAGGCAAACTATTCTGACAGATGCTCACCAATAGGCCAATGCTGCCAAACATCTGCTTGTTGTGTCCCAGCCCTAAAACTACAATATGATGTCACCTACATGACAACAAACATTTAAAAGTGTTTCAAGAAAAACATTCAAAAACAAACTGAAGAATTTGTTTTTGTTTTGAGCAAAATATCTAAAGCTTAAACAATAAATATTTTATTTTGCTCATATTTATCAATGTTGGTGTGTTCGTAAAGCTAAAGAAGCAGAAAGGATACTCAAAAGACACAAAACAAAACTGAGGGAGCAGCTGTTCTGTGACTTCAACAGGGTCTTTCAAACACTTTTTTTCCTCCTCCTTTTCAGTTGTCTCTTGGCCATTACGCAGCTTTGCCAGCTTTTCTGAGGCAGGATACGGGACCTGGGCAGGGTCATGCTTTGGTAATGATGAAGCTTCAGAAGCCCTGCTAAGTGCTAGGCTTCTTAACCTGATTACTGAGCTCACGCACGCTGCCAGAGAGAAGAATATTCATTAGGGACCCACTGAGAGAGCTGATAAAACAGCAGACAGCTGCACCGCCGCGTCTGCACCCTCGCTACGTGCGTGAAATGCAGACATTAGCATGTGAAAGGGACAGCCTTCCTGGGCCCCTCAGCAATAACGCTAGGCTTTAGACTGACGCTTATTCGCCCATTGCTCGGTTACAACATCTTTTTGCCAGTCCTCCAGCCACAGTAAATGATCTACTTTTCAAGCTACGCCCTGAAATTGAAGAGGTCAGGGTAAGTGTGCAGTCTTTAAGACCCATAAATCTGGCCTAAGATTGTTTTTCGGGGCTGATGTAACAGGATTGTGCTGCTCTGATCGTTTTGCTGTGAACTGATTCAGTGATTATGTAAAGCGTGTGGTTTCAGTTGCTATATCATGCTTAATATTCTTGTAGATTTTAAATTGGTGTTTATACGAGAAGCTTTGACATAAGTGTAAAACTAAACAGTGGTTTCTACCAAATCCATGTAAAAAGCTAACTTTGGAAACAGTTTACCCATAAAATCCAAATAGCAGTTTTAGGGTGCTTTCACGCCTGTAGATCGATGTTTTGCTCCGAAAAAGAGGTTGAAATTGTTACAATGTTTATTTTTGTTCTTGGTGTGGTTGGCTTTAACACGGCAAAGTTTCTAAACGGACCAAAATAGTTCAAACAAGTAACATGCAAGTAAATTCTCCTCACATTGCTCAGAGTTTCAGGCTTTATTTTTCAGAGTCCCACGAAATTCGCTCAGCTGTCACGTGAATATTTTAATTTATGATGATAAGCAGTAAGACATTATAAGCGAAAAGGTGCACTTTAAGTGTGACACCCACAGACATCATCACCAAATATAAAGCAGAGAGGTATGACTTTCTCATACATGACCTCATTTCAGTTGTCAAGTTTTGTAAAAGTCTATTGAATTGTATCTATTGAATTAATCAATCTATTTAAAAAAAATCGTTGGCTAAAATTATGCATTATAGGCTTAAATTGTAGAGATTAAATTATATAGATCATGAAGCAGATCAATGCTGATCTTTCTTTTGAGGTGTCAGTGCAGAAATGAACAAAGCAATAGGTCTAATACAAGTATTAGATTAAAATATGGAAAAATGATCAAATAGTAATTTCGTTAAATTTTCCTAACAGATAAACAGCACTCTGTAATATTACAGCATGCTTTTACTTTCGTATTCAACATGAAACGCACATTTACCAATAGGAATGATGACATCTCGACCTACCTATAATTCTCTCTTCATATAGCTGTTTATATGGCTATTACATAACCATAATACGCATTAGTTTGTTGGATCCTTTTGCTCACTTACTACAATCAATCCGCTCCAGAGTCCGTTCAATCGAGTTGAGACCACCTCATTCAGGCCATCTCAGAACGATTGCCTTGGCATGGATCCGAGCGCAATGGCAGGTTTCACATATGCAAAACAAACCGCGCGAGATAAAATGCACAAATAAAACTAAATAGAATTATAAGTAAAATTATTGTTCTTCCATGACATCCAGATGTTTTTTTTTTTGTAAATATTTTAAATTATCATATATATTTTAAATGAATAAATCAAGTGCAATTTAAACCAATAAAATAAAAAAATGCAGTGTAAAAAGAATATTTTTAATTTGTATAAATATTTTTCAATTATTTCATTATATTTGAATACTGCTTGATGCCATATAAATCAAAATGAATAATAAATAAAAATACACCTTTTAAATAAATCACAAAATAAATAAACTAATTAGCAGATAAATGTATTATTTTATTCCTTGTAATAAAAATATAAATGCACTGCAATTATGTAAAAAAACTGATGTATTATCCTACAACTCCATTGGTCATTACTCTTCTCCCTGAGGACACTTTACTTTTAGGTCTGTCTTAACACATGTACTGTACAATAAAGCTTGTCACAAGTTTTCTTAATTTCCCCTGCCTTTACATAGTCTCAGTTACCACAGAGGTATATAAGTGGATGTAGTGCAGGCTTTTAGCAGCAGTCTGGGCCTCTACGGGCTGTTGATGCTGCATTAATCATGCTTTTCTCTCACGCCAGCTTGTGTGGCATGTCAACTGGCATACACTTAAAGCAGCACCATGCTTGAGTTCTCTGCCTAACGCATCTGTAAATGTCATAAAACATCAATTATATCTGCCTGCTGCAAGAGGCTTCTTGACATTTCACGCTATTTTGAGTTCCAGGCAGAATCCGTGACACCGGCTCCATTTTCTGTTCATCTGCGCTGGCTTGCTCTGGCTATTTTTCTGGACTTGTATCAGTAAAAGATATAAAGAGAGACAGAAACCTTATCGAATCGATCCATAAAATGTGCTCTTAGCCGTGCAGATGTGGAGGCAGATCAGATCTGATGAGTATGAATCCAATTATCTGTCATGATTGGGGTTCTGTTTTGCTAGGACCATTTTTTTTTTTTCTTTTTGAGTAATGCTGGTGCCTTAAAACATCTTCAGGCTCAGTTAATGCAATCAATAGTATACAGGAAATGCTTTCAAAATCTGTTAAAGCATATAGCAATCAATTTTTTTTTTTACTTTTGTTTCAAAATTCACTTTTTTTCTAAGAAGTCTGAAAAAAAAGATTTAAATTGACAAAGAAAAAGTTAAGTTGAAATTCTGTAATCTTACAATTATGAGTATTTGTTTCTCAGCATTGCAAATGTATTTTTCACAACTGCTAACTACACTCAAAAAATATATTTTTTACTTGTTCAAACTTTCATTCATTCATTTTCTTTTCGGCTTAGTCCCTTTATTAATCCGGGGTCGCCACAGCGGATTGAACCGCCAACTTATCCAGCATTTTGTTTTACGCAGCGGATGCCCTTCCAGCCACAACCCATCTCTGGGAAACACATTCATACATTCTCATTCACACACATACACTATGGACAATTTAGCTTACCCAATTCACCTGTACCGCATGTCTTTGGACTGTGGGGGAAACCGGAGCACCCGGAGGAAACCCACGCAACCACGGGGAGAACATGCAAACTCCACACAGAAATGCCAACTGGCCTAGCCGGGGATCGAACCAGCGACCTTCTTGCTGTGAGGCGAACGTGCTACTCACTACGCCACCGTGGCGCCACTTGTTCAAACTTCTAATTTAAAATGAGCTGAAACAACATAAAACATAATTTCATTAGGACAACTTAATTCTTTTATGTCAAATTTACATAAATTTGTTAAAAGTGTTAACTAATCGATTTGTGTTGGGACAGCATGAATGAATTGTGTGGAACCCTGCATTTTTTACAGTGTGTTTTCAATCTTCAAACTACTTATTTAAAAAATAAGCTGAAACAACAGAATTTTTCAGGGCTTTTTTGGGACAACTTAATAACTTTATGTTCAATCCACTTAAATTTGCTAAAACTAATATGTTAATTTAATGCTGGCCGGACACAAATCGATTGTGTGAAACCCAGCATATTTTACAGTATAATCCATTTCTTGGAATTTATTTATTTATTATATTTTATTATATTATTATATATTTTTTCATTAATTAATTTATTTGTGTGTGTGTTCCTAGTGTTTAAATTTATTATTATTACTTTTTTTTTAAATTCAAAATAACAATTCTGAGGAAAAAAAGTTTCAGAATTACGGCATACAACCATAAAGTTTTGTGTTTCGCAAATTCATTCATTCATTTCCCTTCGGCTTAGTCCCTTTATTCACCGGGGGTTGCTACAGCATAATGAACCGTCAATTTATCTAGCATATGTTTTACACAGCAAATGCCCTTCCAGCTGCAACCCAGTACTGGGAAACACCCATAAACT
This sequence comes from Danio albolineatus, assembly GCA_903798035.1. Classification (NCBI taxonomy): domain Eukaryota; kingdom Metazoa; phylum Chordata; class Actinopteri; order Cypriniformes; family Danionidae; genus Danio; species Danio albolineatus. The sequence continues at coordinate 13,724,163 of CAIGQQ010026964.1, read as the reverse complement.
CCTACATGCACACACATACACTGGTGAATTTAGTTTATTAAATTCACATTTAGTGCATGTCTTTGGTCTGTGGGGAAGACGAAGCACCAAGAGGAAACCGACGCCAACACAGGGAAAACATGCAAACTCCACACAGAAATGCCAACTGACCCAGCCGGGGCTTGAACCAGCAATCTTCTTGATGTCACTCTGGTTCGCAAATTGAAAGAAAATTATTAGATACATTTCTAAGAAAATATGTCAGGATTACAAGATTTTACCCGTACACTGTAAAAAAAAATGGCTGTGATTTCAACTGTAAATAACTGTAAAAAATGCTACAGTAAAAATCCATAACCTGGTTAACAGTCTATTTCCTTAAATATATACGGCGAGTGACCGGAAATTGACTTTTATAGAATTTGCTGCATGGCAAATCCCTTTTTATGCTTTTTGCTGACATTACTATGGATTTTTTTTGTTTCCCCATCAGTAATGCACATTAGAGATTTATGTTACATCTAATGTTTATAAACAATGTTTATTTCATGACTTTTATGCGTGTTATCATACAGGTGTTTAGTAGCTGTGTGGAGGACACTGAGCACCTTCAGTACACTGATACACTTTTCTGCTTGTGGGAAAAGTTGTTTGTGATGAGCGCTGATTCATTATGTAACTTTCTCATCACCACCTGCATATGGCTGTGTTATAAATTCTATAAATTAATGAAATACGGTAGTTTACTGTAAAAATGAGAAATTACTTTTACAGTTTGTACCGTATTTTAACTGTAAAATACTGGCAACCACAGCTGCGTTTTCATTTTTTAAGATCATTTTTTACAGTATAGGTTATAAACTACACAATGTTATCTCTGAGATATAAAATTGCAATTCTGAGGTGAAAACTGAAGTATGAGGTATGATCTGTGAAATGTAAACTACCAATTTCGAGAGTTGTGAGATAAAATGTGACAGTTGCCTTTTTTCTTAAAAATGAAATAAATTTTAAAAAAAAGCTTTTTTAGGGTGTACTCATACTAGGTACAGTTGCCTTGAACCATGTTGAAGCACGATTGTCCAATCTCCCCTCCGCACTGACGGCCTGCACTTACACTGCATCTTGCCTTCTGAGCCTGAGCATTCTTTAGTCATTGATGATGCGAATGTTCAGTTAAACAGAAGAGAAGTGCTCTAGCTCAGCATGGTGGACATTGTTTTAGTTATATCATTTTGTATTATTGCTGGTCGTTTGATATGAAGTGATACGCAGTCAAATATTTTGCCGAACAGATCCACAACTTTTGACGCTCATAAATTATCATAAACGTAATGGTGCTGCACGTATTTGGAGTTTTGCTGAAGGTGCAGCTGTCGTGCAGTGAGGGGTTTGCATCTTTAACAAACTATGACAGTTTGCGCTCACTGAAAAGTAAGAATGCTTAATAAATCCATATAAAACAGTCCCTTAAAAGTGACATGCGTCTTCGGTTTCGGGCTCAGGCGCGCTTTGCACTCACACTACAATCGGAGTATTTACCTGAGCCCAATTCAAGCTCTTGTCAAATGAACCAGGAAATGCGCCTGTGTACGGTTCGGATAGCCTAGTGTGAGTGCACTCTTAGATTTATGTACAGTATACAGTATATAAAAAGTCAATTAGCACATATAGGCAGCAAACCAGCAAAAAACAAAACAAAAAATATAACAAATGACCTAATGTTTGAAAAGGTGTCTAAAAAACAACTGCTTATAGTAATAACAGCAATTTTACACTATTATTCACACCAAATACACACCAACAATTTTGCGCCAACCTAATTTCACTAAGTAGGACATGTTCCTACAGTAGATTCCAGGAACATCATTCTAATCAGCCGTTTACCATTTATGTTATGTTTTGGCTTACAGTTAGGTTTACGCACTTTAACATGATTGTTATGGAACTATCATTCGCCTCTGATCTTGGGAACAATTTACAGTTATGGTTGGATTTAGGGGTAGGGAATAGGTATGGATTACATTACTATAACCTTCTATGTGAAGCTGCTTTGACACAATCTACATTGTAAAAGCGCTATACAAATAAAGGTGAATTGAATTGAATTGAATTTTCAAACAAAAATGATGTTCCAGGATCAACATAGATGTTAATCCAAGATTGCACCGCACTTGGCAAAAAATAACTTTAACATGCAACAAATTTGTTTGTGAGCAGATCTGTGCAGTGATTTAATCATTAATATCCATCTGTCGTAATGAGAGGACAGCAAAGTAACATCAGGTTTGGTAGAGACATGTAAAAATAAATAAAACCAATAACACCAAGTTTTCACCTACACCGTGAAATTGCCTTTTACAGCTAAATGTTCTTGCTGAGGGAGTTGTTGTTCAAACCTCTGTCCACCTTTCCTTCCAATTAATAAAACTGTACAAACACCTCACTGACGACTGATTTTATTTAAAGATCCAGGTTCTTGTAAAGCTCGTTTATTTTATGTGTGTTCAAATAAATGCAGTTTTCCCTACAGTCCTGACTCAAATCTAAGCTCACAGTTACCCCAGTGATTCTTGTACAGTGTATTGAGCCTTTTTGTCATTGATAAGTTGCTCTTGTGTTGCCAGTACAAGATTAATTACTTCATGCCAATAGCTTGCGAGCCAACAAAAACAGACCGTAGAAAGTCTGTCAGGTCACCAAAGGGCCATTATGTGCAGTTTCTCTTGTGATGTTTCCCTTTTCTTTACAGAAAGCGGCAGCAGGACGTTTAAAACGACATCTGAACAATCCTTTAAAGAAATCAGAAATAAACTACATATGGAATTTCACCATTTTAGCAGAGAATACCTCGATTATCTAGATATATCTATATTTTAGTCAAGCTTTTCAATAAAATTCTATTAGTTATTAACGTGCGCTGGGAATGAACAATACTTATACATCATTTATTTATCATAGTTCAACATTTACTAATGAATTATTAATTTGTTGTTAACATTAGAGTTAACAAGAATTGACAATGAATGACTGTATTTTCATTAACATCAACAAAGATGGATAAATATTGTAATAAATATACTGCTCCTTGTTTGATCGTGTTAGCAAATTAACTAACATTAACAAATGGTACCTCATTGTAAAGCGTTACCAATATTTTTACATGGACACGAAGAAATATTAGTTTTCTTTTGCAGAATTTAATGAAACAAAGTTGAAAAGAACAGTATTCATTTGAAATATTTTGCAACATTATATAAATATTTGTGCTTTCCGTATTGTGTTTTTGTATATGGAATTGCAGATATGACTTAGCAGTGTATATAATTGAATTATGATAAACAAATTAACTCAGCTAATCGCATTCAGAGCGGTTTCCTCTGGTCTGTGAAGCTGTTTGTGCGGTTCTAGATCATACACTCATTATTGATATAATTGGGAATCCAGCAGTGCTGTTTTTTAACACCGAAAGTTGGCAAAAAGGTGTAAATCCGTAATGAAGGTGCCCTTGTCAGCGCAATGAGAAATTTAGCTTAAGCTACAATATTCCGTAAAGGTCAAATTAAATGAGATGAAAAGCAGAGCGAAAAAATTAAACCACAATCACAAACATTTCTATTGAAAGAAAGTGTGATTTCTTAGAAGATCACAAGAAAAACAGAAAGTAATTAGATCTCACATTTTCTGTGAGAAAACACTGATTAAATTTGGATTTAAATTAAGACACATCTATTTGACCTTAACACCTTGAGAAAACTAGTCCTACATGAACAGAGCTTCATGGAGAGAAACTATTTGCAGATTTTTAAAGAAACAGTTCACCCCAAAAAAATGCATTTGTTGTCAATTTACTAATTTTATCAGGCAATTCAAGATAGGTGATGTAACAACACTAAGTGTGGTTATACACAAAATGTAATTGTAAGTCAATGACTAACAATACTTTAAGAGTTTAAAAAATATATACAGGCAAAACAAATATAATACCCACACTGAAAAAATGTTTGTTCAAATTACTTCTTTAAAATGAGCTAAAACTACACAATTCTTAAGATTTTTTTGGGACAGCTTAATTGTTTTATGTTCAATCCAAATAAATTTGTTCAATTAACCTTACTGACTTGTGTAGGAACAAAATGAATGAATTGTGTGGAACCTTGCGTTTTTGACAGTGCAGGGCTTCCGATAATAGACTGAGCTATCATAAAGTGTGAAGATCTATTTGTGTGAGAAACTGACATTATTTACAATAATTAAATATTGCTGTTTCTTAAACAGACCAATCAATTTTCTTCACATGTCCTCCATGTATCATCAGAAGCTACAGGTACTAATTTAGTTTTGCCTGTATGTGTTTTGTGACTCTCAAATTGCTGACCAAGAAATACAATTTAATCTAAAAACATCACTCAAAATTCTACTTTAGAAAAAGTCACCTACATTTCAGATGGCCATATTGACCTGATTCTTCAATGCAGAAGTGCACTTGTTTTTGCGATTGTTTTAGAACTTCCGATTCAGTTGTCTATGGGAGAAATGACTAGGAATAATAAACTGCAGAAACGGTCAAACGACTTGCTCTAGTGTTTGCATGATTATACAGACAAAGCAGAATCATATAATAAGAGAATATCAGTTTGCAACATCAAGCAGCATAACGAGCTGTTTTTAACGTCTAAAAATTAATGGAAGTGAATGAGACTGGAAGTCTCGAGCCAAAAAGATTCAAATGGCTGTGCCCGCTCGCACGCAAAGAATAAGGTGAATAGGGCAAGTAAAAAAAATAGCAAATTTACATATTAGGATCAAATATAAAGGTACAATATGTTTTTTATTCTACTTCGCGATTTGTTGCTATTTTTAGACCAAGGCAACCCTAATTTTCATGTTTTGTGTCATGTTGTTTAAATAACAAATCTGTTTGCGCTACTTTGTGGACTTATGGGTGTGCCAGTCTAAAAAGGAGGTGTGTTAAAGTGCATTGTTGGCACGTTGCTATTTTGAGTAACGCGCCAACAAACAAAATTAAAAATGTAGGCTAATGGATGTCTTCAGTGGAGTGCGTACAATACCGTTTGCTTATCCACGAAAGTAAAGGAGCAAAAGTAAAGAGCAAAAGTAAAGAGTAAAGAGAAAGCAAAGAGGCCGAATGAAGGCGGCTCAATCCTTATCCTCATGCAGATGGTCTGTTTAACTGTTTTCTCACTATTGAAGCAGTCAGTTGCTAGATCGGATATGGTTGCAGCCGAAAGTTAACGATAATTATTTGTATATTTATTAAATTTCCCATCTATTGTATTTTATTGACCTCTACCCCCACCCCAACCTTAAACCCAACCGTCACAGTTACGTAATAACAGTAGTTGTACAGAGTATTATTTGTGTTATCTATTCAATTACCCAATAAATTGTATTTTTAACTCTACCCCTCACCCCAACCCTACACCCAACAGTTCAGTACTGTAAAATATTAATTATTGTTCCCCAGCCTCCGGCACCTGCAGCTCTGCACAAGATGTTTGGCTATAGGAGAAATGGTCGTGCCCAACTGAGCCTGGTTTCTCTCGTGGTTTTTTTAATCCTTCACTTTCGCCAATTGGTGAAGTTTTTTCCTCGCCGCTGTCGCCACAAGCTTGCATGGTTCAGGACTTGTAGTGCGCTGCATATCGATGGATTACACTACAGTGTTTGAACTCTCAGCAGTGAATTTTAAACCACACTGAACTGAACTAAAATGAACTTCAACATTGAAAACTGGACTGACACTGTTTCAATTTACTATAATCCATGTGAAGCTGCTTTGACAATCTACATTGTAAAAGCGCTATACAAATAAAGATGAATTGAATTGAACTGAATTATTGTTATACAGTGTCATTAAAAATATTGCAGCTACAGTATATTGATGTGCATATCGCACTTCCGGCCAGCTGCATATCCGATCTAGACTTTACCAGGACACGGTCTGTGACACTAATACATTGCTTTTTTTCTCTGGATTTCAATATTCTTTAAAGATAATGTAAGTACATTTCAACCTGTCAACAAAGTATGTAACACCGTTCTAGAGGTTTTAAAATATTTTATTGAAAAAAAATCTTACATATTTTGGCTTTAAGAGATCCTATTAAGGGTTTAGAGTATGTTTAGAAGTAAAGCCCAGTTCATTACTGCTTCTGTGCTTCCTCTTCTATTCAGCAGGGCAGGAAACTGACCCTTGACCGAATACCCTAACCAAATGACAGAAGAAGAAAGTCAGTGGGGGACGCGGGACAGTGCCATAGGAAGAGTGATGGAGATGAGGAGAGAAAGCTAGGAAATGAGAAAGGGAAGAAGGAATGTGAGCAGCAAAAGAAAAGAGCTGTGGGTGCTGGTGGTAAGGTGTAAGTGGGCCAGTGTGAGCTTTGACTGACAGCTCTGTGATGGATTGTGGTCTGAATCACTGCTTATGCCCTCTTCACACTCACTGAAGCTCACGCCGGCCTGACAGCCGTCCATCGCTCTCTTTGTAAACATACAGTCAGCCTGATTTTCAGAGGTCAGGACAGAGCTTTCAGAGAACCGCAATCATTTAGACCCCTTTTTTCCCCTCACTCTTTCATTTCACTCTCCCAGTCTTCTCTCTGTGTCTTTGTTTGCCATTCATAAACTCTTTAATCATTTACAACATAAAATTGAAACACCAGCAGCACTTCAGTTGGTTTGAACAAAAGGATCAATGAAAAGCTAAAACAATCTCCACTGAATGAAGAAAAAGTACTTTTAAAACTATTTAACATGCATGAATAAACCAAAAATGTTAAATTATATCACATAATATAATATAATAATAATAATAATAATATAATATATAATAGGGGTTCTTTTACATGAATGCTATTTGTTATTTTATTATGCAAATGTTCATTCATTCATTCATTTTCCTTCGGCTTAGTCCCTTATGTATCAGGGATCGCCATAGCAGAATGAACTACCTGCAAATATTATTTATTTATTAATTTATTTTTATTGTTATTATTATTATTATTATTATTATTATTATTATTATTATTATTGGTAGTAGTAGTAGTAGTAGTAGTAAATATGCAAATTAAACATCAATGTAGCATCAGTTGTCCTTCAGCTTACTCCCTTTATTTATCAGGAGTCGCCACAGCTTAATGAACCGCCAACTTATCCAGCATATGTTTTACACAGCAGACACTCTTAGAGCTGCAACTTAGTACTGGGAAACATCCATACACACTCATTCACACATATACACTACGGACAATTTCGTTTATTCAATTCACCTATAGCACATATCTTTGGACTGTGGGTAAACTGGAGCACCTTGAAAAAACCTACATGAACACGGGGAAAACATGCAAACTCCACACAGAAATTTCAACTGACCCAGCCAGAATTCGAATTAGTGACCTTCTTGCTGTGAGGCGGACAAGGCTAACCACTAAGCCACCTCACCGCCCTTTAACAAGTCAATACAATGCAATTATTTTATAAATTATATTGTGAATTAAATTATAAATAAGAAAAGAATATAT